>OX422195.1:1250565-1530565 GCA_949130485.1 Agelas oroides
AAACACCCACCTGTCTTTGCTTTTCATGACATAATTCTCAAGTTCCAGTGGGTCGTCCAGCAACATGCGGGGAACCTCACACCGATGCGTCTCAGATTTCTCATAGCTGTTGGTTGGAAGAAGCACGCACCACTAGTGACCCGACTTCATAATGGACCACACATACATGTTGTAGTATTAGAATTCCGTAGAGAAAAAAATTGCAACCAGAACTGACGTTACGATATGTACAAAGCCCCACATCTCCATCTCTCCCCAACCTGCTAATGGCTGCGGGGTATTCTCCGAGTGCCTCTGCGTGCTTGGCATAGGCGTAATGTGTTGTCTTCAGGTGCATCCGATCGTGGACCTCAGCCACCTCCATGGCCTGCCAGGAAGGAAGGAGAAAAGCATCAGATCCTTCTTCCTGGTACAGTGCACCCAGGCATATATGGCTAAAAGTGAGACTTTAAATCTCCTGTAGAGAATTGCAAATATCTTCCTTCCAGAAAGGATTTATGCAGTCAAACTTCAGGTTTACATTGTAGAGTAGTGAAGCCTTAAAATGCGCGTAGTGGAATTTAATTATCTATGACGTAATCACAAAATGGCTGCTGCAACGAGCCCCACCCTCAAAAATTTAAATCGCTAACTGCAAGCTCATACTACGTGCGCAAGCGCTACAAATTGCAGGAAGTGTTTATAGTGTGAGGCCAAACAAAACTACAGAGCGTTTTCTAATAAAGCAAGTATTTAATTTCTGCACTGCAATTGCTGCCGTATTTCCATATGGTTCACTAAAAGTGTAACAACTAGCACAGACATTGCTAAAAAAAAAAAATCACTTGGCATGGATATAGTATATTGGACAGTAAATAAAATTACAGAACCAAAATAGTAAACATTACACTATACATGATAAAGTTGAATGTGAAATCCATGGCAATTTACTGCCCCTCGGCAACACGTCTGTTTTTTTACCAACTGTTCAAGCTCAATACCAGCCTGGTGTCCCAGAAGGTACCCATACATGTACTGTCGAGCTTGACGAAAATAGTTTCGAATATTTTCAACTGAAATTGTATCGAATGATTCTGGAATGTTCCGTCTCAAGCCAGTGATGCTATAATTGCAATAAGCTCGTGTGTATCGCTTTGCCTGTGACCAGCAACGTTCAATTGCATTTAGTTCACAGTGATACTTGGGGATAAACAGGAAAGCATGTCCACGGCTGTTGATGAAGCGTTCAAGTACCGTCTTCTCATTCTTAAAGTCAGGATGAGTTGCAATTTCTTTCCGCATATCCTCCAGTTTCATTGTCCTGTTGTAGCAACCTCTTTCAGTGAGCACCTCTATCAATCCTTTTGGAATCCATTGATAATGCCCACCAACTAGGATACGTTTTTTCATAGACTGTGGCTTTCCGTTGTACACTGTGTCGTGCATGAGCGGTTGCTTGCCTCCTGGCTTGGCATTCATCTTATTTGCATTAAGCGCATCATCACTGTAAGCACCGTGGCAGCTGCTCTGATCAAAACCCCAAAATAGACGATAGCCTTGCTCTTTCGGATATTTGGCTTCAGCTATCTCCACTGCATATTCCATTTGTTTCATAAATTTTTCTGATGTCCAATATCCTTCTCTTGATTCTCCATACTCTAGTAGCTTTCTTGCGGACATCCTAATATTAGGATTGTTCCTCTTTGCTGCCTGATATTCCTCCTCTGTTAGACACAAAAAACCATCCCTTTCGGTGATGAAGTCTGACACCATAATGCCAGATCCTCGACTCTTTGGTCTAATCAATTGACTGTCAGGTGTCCCCCACTGCAAACCTTCGTCATCATTTGCATTGAAAGTCGTTTCATCATGAAAAATAAATATATTTTTTTGTCTTCGCTCTGCTGAAGGAGACTCGATATCATCCGGAAACGCATTCTTCGCCTCATCATTAGGTGCTCCATCTTTGGTCAGGAAGCCACCAGCAACAAGTTGACGCAGGAATTTCTTCCTGTGTTTGACAACATCCTCTCGCTCATGACCATCTATGTACACACCCTTCTTCTTGTTGAGCACTTCAAATCCAAGCTCATGTAGCCATTTCCGTCCCGTCTCCACTCCGATGTGTCTTGGGAAGCCTGGTTCCAAGATGCTGTTTGGCAGAAGATGATCGTTCACCCAGCGAGTAAAACTAACTGCATTCATGTTAGGTCTTCCTTTCACAACAGCATTTTGTCTTATGTAAGTACGAGCTGCCACACAGAGCTCCTCATCACTCCAGAGGATACCTTGCCTCTGATAATGGCCTTGTTCACTGTCTGGGAAAGCTCCAGCATTGTCATAGAAAAGCTTCCTCCACCTCCCAATAGTGCGTTTACCTTTCCCAGTCACTTCTGCAATTGTTGGTGCAGCATCAACTTTCTTCACTCCATGTACATTAACAAGGACATGGTGAAGGGTTAGTGACAATGACATCACGTCATCCCGTGGCAGGACACTCACCCACTCTTCAATATGTTGCAAAGCAAGTGCTTGCTGCTCTTCTGTAGTAACCGACTCGTTAGGATTGAAATCGGCATCATCACTCTCATCAGAGCTGATCTCACTCTCTGGGCCTTCCTCTCTCCTCAAACTCACAGAGGTTTCATCTCTCATTCCACTCGCAGAGCTTTCACCTCTCCTTTCAACCCCAGAACCGTGGCCTTCCTCTCTCCTCTCACTGACAGAGCTTTCATCTCTCCTCTCAGAGCTCTCACCTAGCTTTGCAACCTTCCTGGCTCTTGCAGCTTCCAACTGCAGCTTTCTCTTAGACTTAGGAGGCATGTCAGTGCTTGTATCTTGCAAAACAGTCGCAAATCGAAAGAAAATCGCCAAAAATCGCACCTTCGTGAATGGGCATTAATTAGAAAACGCACGCGCTTACCTGCAATCTGATTGGTCAGTCCCTAGCAACGGAATAACAGTATATGAAAGTTTTTATTCTGGTGGATTAGACCATGCTGAGCATTTTTGTCAATGGTTGTCAAGGTTTATTGTTTATACTTTCTGAGATATTTGCAAAAATATAGAATTTACTTTTTGGCCATTTATGCCTGGGTATACCGTACTGTATAGAAATTTTTTTCTTTGTGGTGGATAATTTTAGTGTACTTGGCGAGCGAGACTGCTTGATGATCGTGATCTGTAAGTACATGGTGTACGTGTATGTACTGTGATACTTTAAAGTGCAAAGTTTAAAACTATGAAACATGAAAACCTCATGCAGCAAGCTTTTATGCACTTTAATTAACCCAAAAAATTTTTTAGTTCTGCAAATTTTCGCAAGTGCTAGCTCCCAGCACAAGTGGAACAGTATTAGTTGCATCATTAAAGTGGCATTCATTACAGGTTGCACTCTTGGATATTAACACAGTTTTCCTGGAGGTCACACTGACCTTATACCACTGTCCCGAGGCCTGGTAGAACTGGTTCAGTAGATCGTATCTCTGGCTCTTCTTGTACAGCTCCTCCGCCTCATCCTACATACATGTGTACACACACAATAACAAAACATATGATACCATGTGACATCTATAGAGAGTAGATTATTGTTGGCTCTTCCTAGCCTCGTTTCCAAGCCCATGCCTAGCTTCTGTCCTTTGCAGTACACAAAAGCTAGCAGGAATGCAAGTAAATCTGAGCACTGATGGTTTCTTGTTACCTTCCTGGTGTAGTTTACCACTTCATTGAACTACATTGAATCATTATTACAGATGGACACTATTTTGATTATCTATGTTCACTGGTATATATATTTGAGGCGCAGTGTTTACATGTGGATGCAACATTCCCATGAAAAAGACTGCCTCATAACATCACCTAAATCTTGATCTCCAGTTGATGCAAGATGACACAGTTGAAAAAAAAGGTAGGATTAGAAACATACCTTATGAACTACACATGTGAATAAAAATGGCTATCGTATTGTCACACCTTGGAGTGATGTTAGAGCCTTCCCCTCCCCCCCACAACTCTCACCAACATTCCCAGTTGTACAGCTAGCACAGCGAGCCTCGCCTCGGGCTCGGCAATGCTCTGGGCTTCTCTCACAGCCTTTGCTGCCCTTGCATTCCCCATGTTTCCCAGACAGATGGCTGCCACATCCAGCCTCTGTGTCTTCACACACATCCGTGCCATGTTCTCCCACACAGACTCACTGGAGATAGTAAACAAATCAGGCGTTTGTTGTGGTATGTAGTTTCACTTGAATTGGAAACAATGGTCAGAATTTTCACAACAAAAAGGCAACGTTTTGCACCTTGTTAATGCTTGGTGTGTATGACAGTTGTCTCCCGGTGAAAATAGAGGAAAGTGAAAAGGCTGGCAGCCACGGGAGTCGAACCCAGGACACCTCTGGCTCGAGCCGCCAGTGCTCTGCCACTGAGCCATGACAGCCGGACAACCACCACCCCCCACAATCCTCTATACATACTAAATTCTTTTTTTTTTTTTTTTCCAGCATGAGGCAAGATGCTCTGAGCAGTTGTCTCCCGATAGCTATATAAGTGTTCACTCTTCTTGTCGTTCTGGGCATGCCCACATGTCTGTGCTCCGGAGAGGGGGAGCCTGGGGATGAGGCTATGACCTAGCTACTGACAAACTAGTGCAGTGGGCCTCTCTCCCTCTCTGAGCTGAGATTCAGGCAGTTAGGGCAACAATGGTATCTCACCTCTCATGTAGAACTGCTCGCTAAGGACAAAGAATCAAGAAGAGGACGAAGTTTTCTACGTAACTCTTATAGGAGACTCTAACTCAATCACTAGCCCTCTCTAATTAAAAGAAAAAAGTTCTCATTTTTTGCAGTATGAGAAAGCCTCCATATTAGATTGATGAACCACCAAAAACCATAACCTGTCACCATCCCTGTCTGTTGGCCCACATCCTTTTATGGTGATCACAAACAACCACTCCCAATTTTTGTGATCATAACTCCAGTTTTTGCTTTCAACTGTTAACTTGGAGATGAATCAGTCAATGTAAGAGTTTATCACAGTAATAAACTCTTGGTTGACTTTGTACCTCTTGATAAGTTTGATGGACTTGAAGGCCTCGTCCATGTTGCCCACAGTAGAGTGGTAGCTGAACTGGACCATGGCTTGAAGTGTGGATGGATCGCTTTGCTCAAGGCCTGCAAAGTCGCGTAGAGTCACCCTGACCACTGGGGTACTGGGAATTGAAGAGGAGGGGCTGGAGGGACGATGGTTCCCCGAGGGTGTGATGACCTGTGTGTGTGTGTGTGTGTGTGTGTGTGTGTGTGTGTGCATGTGTGTGTGTGTGTGTGTTGTGTGCATGTGTGTGCATGTGTGTGTGTGTGTGTGTGTGTTGTGTGCATGTGTGTGTGTGTGTGTGTGTGTGCATGTGTGTGTGTGTGTGTGTTGTGTGCATGTGTGTGCATGTGTGTGTGTGTGTGTGTGTGTTGTGTGCATGTGTGTGTGTGTGTGTGTGTGTGCATGTGTGTGTGTGTGTGTGTGTGTGCTATGAGTGAAGGGAGAAGCACTAAAGCAGAGTGCCGACAAGATGCTCACTTTGTTGCTGAAGAAAAGGAACGGTATGTTAACTCCAATTAAACCTACAGGAGAAAGGAATATCAGATATCACAAAGCACATGCCAGTACATGTGGCTGTAACAAGATATATATAACTATTACATATGTAATGATTCTACAATTATCATAATTATCTCCTTGTTACAAGGCGCACAATTACTTAGACGGAAGGAAGTCACTTATCCTAACACGTTGGGACAAGAGGGTATTCAAATAATGGATAAGTGAAGCAATTCTATTTAAATGCAAAGTAATTTTTTCCTATTTAAATGCAAAGCAATTTTTCCTATTTAAATGCAAAGTAATTTTTTCCTATTTGAATGCAAGGCAAATTTTTCCTCATTGCAATCGCTTCATCCAAAAAAGGGAGTGGGCTTATTTTCAAGGGTGGGCCTATTTTCGGGAGATTACACATAAAGTAACACACATTCTGCTGCACATGGGGTACTCATTTCAGAGTTTTCACACATGCACTCAAACTGCAAAACTCTTCTCTGCAGAGCATGAATATTACAGTTGTACAGAACAAAGCTGTTACGTATATGAGCTGACAAGCAAGAACAGTAGAGCATGTAGGTCTGCCTTGTAACAGGGTGGTGTGATACATGCAGTAGGAAGTCACTCATCCAAACTTCAGGTATCTGCTTATCCAAAGGTGATTTTCTCTCTGAAATACTACCTATTTAGGTCATAGTACACTCGACTAACTACATGTGAGGTGGCGTATTTTCAAGAGAAAAAGACTTAAAAAACATTAAAAATGTAAAAAGATGTAGGGATGGCATGCCAAAAAGTATGCAAACAAGGTAGGGATAATGCATGAAAGCAAAGGTCAACATATTGGCAAAGCCCCATCCCTACATCTTTTTCACACTGCTGTTAGACAGTGCATGGGGGTCTTCCTAAAACGTACCACAAATACACCCCAACATGGCTATAGCCTCGTTCTCAGGCCACTTCCTAGCTCCTCCCACATGGACTGGGAACGAGGCTAGTATGATCCAGCATTGTGTCTCGTAGCTGTCGTAGGTACCTATCAGATAGCTACTAAGTAGCTTTACTGCCATCATACTACTTGTAGTGACAGTGGCACCCTTTCTGATACAACCTATATATATATGGTTTATATATGGTTTACCTGGGATGACCCAGTTAACAAGGAAATCCCCAATAGCACTTAGGCTAATTTTAAGGGGTTCCCCGGGACCGACGGCTTAACGTCCCCTCCGAAGGACGCGAAGGAAAACCTTCTACTCAATTTTAACCTAGACACTGAGCTTGAGTGGGCTGCAGACTATAGTCATAATCAGTGTGTAAACTCAGGTACTCATGCTAACTGCATGGATGGGTACAGATTCAGCTCTCAAGCTCTCTGTCTAACTGCAGTGTGAAAAAGATGTAGGGATGGGGCTTTGCCAATATGTTGACCTTTGCTTTCATGCATTATCCCTACCTTGTTTGCATACTTTTTGGCATGCCATCCCTACATCTTTTCACATTTTTAATGTTTTTTAAGTCTTGTTTCTGTTCTTTTTTGATGTTAATCTCAGTTACAGTTAGACCTAAGCCTAAGAAGAATATTTCATGTATAACCACAACACCAGAACTTGAAACGGCGTTGACAGTTTAGTAGTAGTTCCAGGCATGCAATAATAATGTGTAATATAGCCAGCTAGAACCTGATGAAGGGCCAACCGCTCTCCCTACCAAACTTTGTGAAACCATAGGTGAAACCAATTTCATGATTCAGTTGTCATGACGACTGACCAGCTGCAGCACAGAAAACTATCATATACTGACAACTGACCATCCTAGCTTCACTAAAGCGGTGAGTAGGCTATTTTTAGTGTAGCTACAAGTAAGTAGCGCCTTACCTATGTGGTGTTCATAAGCCTTGCCCAATGCCGCGGGGGGAAAAGTCCGCGCTAGCCATGCGTACTGCCCGCTCAGTGGCCATTTCGCCTGTGTACTAGTCTCGCTTCCAGACCATTGACCGTGGTCTTTGGTCTGGGAACGAGACTTCGTGTGCGCATGCGTACAAAATTATAAAATGGCGTCCTAAGCAACGGACAGCAGCCTCAGAGTGTTGTGAATGGCTTTTGTTGACCAGGGTGAATTTGAAGCTATGAAGACGCTGAGTGGTTGGGAAGCTGCGCGCTGTGATGAGCATCCGTTTCATACTAAAATCAAGGTGAGTACTTGAGCCGTTTTCGAGTTATCGTAATTTACAAAGTGGTCGGAACAAAGAAAGAAAGAATAACAAAAATGGCACTTTTGCTACCGCACACTTTTGCGTTTAGCTGTCTTCCGCGTGGCTTTTGGCCACTTGTATGAGTCTTGCTGATCACAAAGGCACTCAAAGAGGAAGCCTGGGCGCTTAAATAAGCTTTTAGCGTGTTTGTGGTGAAGTTATACGGCTTTTGCTTAAGTATTGCATATATTGCGCGTCGGCGCCATCCCTACATAGAGAGTCTACCGACTCTCTGATATCACAACTCTTAAAATACGTCCACCCCCCTCTTTGAGGAGCCACTTATAATAAGTTTATCGCCCATGGGCGAATTTTTGGTGCATTTGATGCATCAACATACCGATCAAGGTAGGATCCACAGGTGTGACATCGTTGATGAGGACGGACAGCTCTTGCGTCACAAAAAGAGAGACCACAACCGTCTCAGCCTGCAGAGGAGAAGTGACCCAGAGCAGTAGGCAATGTGTGGGCCAGAGAATACGCTGTGGTTAGGCCTCATCAGCTGGCTTGGTAGGGACATGATAGGTAGATCACACTAATAAAATGTAGGCTGCACAATACTTTACGTAGCCTACCTGAGCGTGCTTCCCACTCCTTTCCTTGTCTGCCACGTGTGCACTCTTTCTTCCCTTCCTCTTCCCTTCCCTGACCTCCCCACCCAGGTCTTGTGCTGTTGCCGCCAGGACGAGCAGTCTTGGCTCACTCGGGTCCCAGCAATGGAACACAGGGTGTCTCCCTAGAAGTTCTACGGAGAGACTGAGCTGTTCACTGAGAGCAGCATCAGCCAGCTCAGGAAGAGATGTATTCATGGCAGGGTCAATGTCATTCTGTGTGGTGGTGGTGGTGGTGTGGAGTGCTGCCGGATTGAAGACTCGCAATACATCTGTTTCTACGTCCCAAAGTAAGAGCAAATTGACCTCATTGACCTATTGGAATGAAGCAAGCATAGAATATGTGGATACATCTTTTTTTCTTTCACATCGTGCAAGTGTACCCTAACAAAGTACTTGGTCTGGTGCCTGGGGCCGGGAGAACTTGGGTACATAGTACTGTACCTTAGCCTCGTTCCCAGGCCTTCCCTGGCTCTACGTCTTTAATCACTTCACCGGGCCTTAACCCCCCTCCACTTTTACAATGATCAAAACTGGAGCCAAGGAAGATCTGGAAATGAGACTAGCTGTACCTGCTGTCCAATTATGCTGATTCTGGACCCAGTGCAGTTGCAGCTGACTGATACAACTTGCAAGGCCTCCTGCACATCCTCAGCAAGCCACTTGCTGCAATGCATCTTGGCCTCCCTACGAAGAGACCCAGAATGCAGTCACATAAGCACACCATTTACAGTTTCCAGGCCCCTACCTCAAGGAGGCCCCACAGTACATTACAACCAAGGAAGATGGTTTGCGAATCATTACTTATTTAGAAGTAATTGCTATCAAACAAGCTGCTTGGTAAATGAATATGTTACAATTTCAACTGTAATTATTACTTAATAGATGGTGTAATTGGAAATAACAGATATCCAGTCAAAGCAAGGCGGAACCTTCCTTGTTTTTCAGACCTCTGCGATATGACAATGTTTACCACTTGATGTATAACCAAACTAAAGTGAACACCACAGAACCTTCCCATATAATAGCCTTGTTTTCAGACCTCTGCGATATGACAATGTTTACCACTTGATGTATAACCAAACTAAAGTGAACACCACAGAACCTTCCCATATAATAGCCTTGTTTTCAGACCTCTGCGATATGACAATGTTTACCACTTGATGTATAACCAAACTAAAGTGAACACCACAGAACCTTCCCACCTCTGCGATATGACAATGTTTACCACTTGATGTATAACCAAACTAAAGTGAACACCACAGAACCTTCCCATATAATAGCCTTGTTTTCAGACCACCAACTGCTTCAGTGGTTTTGGAAGACATGACACATGTTGGATGAACTTTGTCATGTAATTTCTGGTATCATGCTAATTTGGAATCGCTTACAACACAAACCGTTTTGGGAAAACAGATACTGATTAAATATATACTGTTGTGGAGTTCTTGCAATACAATAAGTAACCAATTATATCATAATTAACTACCATTACTACAACACTGCTGGAAACAGACTGTTTGAGCATTTTCTCCGATATATGTATTTATATATGTACGTACGTCGAGCGTCCAATGCTCGCATCCACATGCCGCGTGCGGACAACATGTGCGTGACCTAACAACACATGCGCACCTAGACACTTTTAGGAAGTATTTGGAGTATCCATGTTCACTACAAGTAGCAAAACGGCTCTAAAACTCTGGACAGAAGGGTTTTCAACTATAAAAGAGCCCTGAAACCGTCAGAAGATAAGGAAGACAGGCTACGGCACAGGAGAGAACGAGAAAAGGTCCGACGTGCTTGTCCCCATAATCAGGTGGAGACTGAAGACTGCCTGTCCCGTAGACAGGTGAAGACTGCCAGCCATTACCCTTCTGCAATTTAAAGATAGTTGTTATGCAGCAGCAGGTTATGTCATTTTACTCCTCAATCCTTGGCTTCAATTTTGTATTGTATGTACAATATGCACAACACTAGGCCTCACCCGTCCACGCAATCACGCAAACAGGGTGAGTGGGGTGAATAAGTACCTATATGGGTCACCACCCTGGCGTTTTGAATGACACAGTCACTCAAAATGCTAAATGTACCCATTTATATTTTTATACTTTTTTTTTTGTGTCTTGTTTATACTGTTCACCCTCAAGATAATTTCATGCATAACACCAATGCTCCACACAACTCGTTCACGTTCGCCCCACAATGCATTGCATTCCCCTAGTTGCATATGCACAACCTTGTTTACGGAACAGGCGGTACGTTTACTACGGTACTAATTAGCATATGCGCATGACAATACAGAATACATGTAGTACGTACAGAATACATGTAGTACGTACGGAATCATGGCTCAGAGAAGACGCTTACTGCGCTTCAGGCTCAATGGGGTGCACGATATGGGCAGAGAACTCGGCCGGGGCTCCTATGCCTCCGTCGTGGAACTGCAATTTCGAGGACTGAAGTGCGCGGGGAAGAAACTGCACAGCAACCTCTACGACAATGCGTTGATCCGCGAGCAGGAGGGCATGCTGCGGCGTTTCGAGACGGAATGCGAGATCCTCAGCCAGCTAAAGCACCCCCATGTGGTGCAGTTTCTGGGGGTGCACTTCGAAGAAGGTTCTACACTTCCCGTTCTCGTGATGGAGTCCTTGCAAACCACGCTCACCGCCTGCGTGGATCGCTACGGTACACTCCCGCAGGAGATCAGCTACACCATACTCGACGATGTAGCCACCGCCCTCTGCTACCTGCACGGACAGACTCCAGCGATAATCCACCGAGATTTGAGTGCTAACAACGTCCTACTTACCTCCGACATGCGGGCCAAGGTATCTGACCTTGGTGTGGCAACCATTCTCAACCTGACTCCTGCACAGAGAACACAAATGACAACGTGTCCTGGAACACCCGCATACATGCCACCTGAAGCAGTTGAACGCAATCCAACATATGATCGAACCATCGATTGCTTTTCATATGGCATTCTTGTTATACACATGTTCTATGGCAATTGGCCGATTCCAGGTAGAGCAAATCGTGTCGACCCTTATGATCCTCGCAATCTCATCCCCCTGACAGAGGCTGAGCGTCGTGAGGAGTACCTCCAAGAGATTGGTGAGGACCATCCTCTGATGGCTCTGATCCGAGAGTGTCTCAGTAACCACCCCCCACTCCGCCCAGATGCTGAGGAGATTCTTCGTAGAGTGAAGGAAGTGAGTAGCCAGTTTCCTCCCTCCTTTGAGAACAAGGTAGAGATGCTAATACAACACAAATTAGAGAAGCGAATATTACAAGAACAAACTGGCGAACTGTCTTTGAAACAGTGTCAACACACGAACCATACATTTACAAACGGACATACAGACTTGGAAGTTTATGAGCTAAGTGAAGAAAACCAACGTCTCAATTCACTGCTAGTAGAAAAGAAGGAGGAAATGACCACAAATAACTTGGAACTAGCTGCAAAAAACAAAGAACTAGCCGCAAAAAGCTTCGAACTAGCTGTAAAGAAAAAAGAGCTGATTGCAAAGGATTCGGAACTTACCAAAATCAAGGAAGAAATGACGTTGAGGAACAAGAAATTGGTTGCAATGAACAGGGAGCTTTCAGTAATGGACGCCAAGCTACGAGAAAAGGGTGGAATAGCTCGACGTGTTGCAGATCAATGCATCCCTTCTGAATGTCAGGTGAGAAGTGCCACATTTCAGCAGGGAATATTTAGGTGGGCGTAAGAGCGCATGTTGATATCGTTTTAATATTGAGGGATGACATCATCCACTCTCTGTGGGTAGTGTTGTATGTCCCATGTAGCCTGGTTCTCAGGTCCTATCCAGCGTTCCATCACTTTTTTGTTGCATGTGGGGAGAGCCTGGGATTGAGTACCCAGGCTGCACAAAAGGCTAGGGATTACCTGCATGGAGCACTATGCCACAAAAAGCTAGCTATGTATGCATGGAACACTATATCACTCCAAGAAGAGGAATGTTGTTGTGACCGGAGGCTTGTTTTAGTTGCATGAATGAACAGTTGAAATGCAGCTATGGAGCTGCTCTTAAGGAATTTCTTGTATTCCCTAGAGCACTGTAAAGCTCCCATGCAGGGACCAGTATATCTTGGAAGTTATCGTAAACAACATTTGTAACCAACTCATAGTAGCATCTTTGCGTCCAACATTCAACTGAAACAGGTCACAACAACATTTCGTTTTTTACTGTGATAATATTATATATTGCCACAAAGAGCTAGCTATGTATGCATGGAACACTATGCCACAAAAAGCTAGCTATATGTATGCATGGAACACTATGCCACAAAGAGCTAGCTATGTATGCATGGAACAGTATGCCACAAAGAGCTAGCTATGTATGCGTGCAACACTACGCCACAATGAATGGAGCCTTCTTAAAACAGCTCCACGGCAAAGTCCAATATACAACCTGACTTCCTTCATGTTGCAAGCTTGGTCACTGGATACTGTATGTATCATATTAATTGCTGCATCTCTTATCTTCCGAAATTCAGCTCACAACAAAACAAGTGCTTTACCCAACAAACAAAAACACAAACACAAACAAGATTTTAGGTTTGTTGGTGTAGCATGGTTTCCCCTAGCCCGTTTCCAGGCCTCCACAGCAGCTGACGCTGTTTTTTTTTCATACTTAATTGCCTGTTGCTGGGCCTTCATGTGCAAGTAAACATAGGCCTAGACCATAATTATAACAACAGTTATGATAGGAATGTGTAGGTGACCGAATATGTGTGGGCTGCAGGTATAGATATAGTGCTATGGCTAGACAACCACTATGCACAATGGCATGTGGAGTGTTTATCTTATGCGTACGTGTGGAATGCTTATACACATGTACACACATCTCAGCCAAGTATGTGGACAAAGGTGTGATAATTAATGATTTTAGCATTTGTCTGGGTTTATTGGAGCTCTTCTTATGTTTCAAGTGGCACAAGTTGTAGAGCTGCTTCCAGGAATGTAGTGGGGTTGCAGTTTAGTGGTAGTAGTGTCAGATTCCCAGAAAGTCCAAGTTAATGGAGCACCTAGTCTATCAAGCAAGACCCTCCAGAAAAGTTTTGGAGGGTGAGAGATTGTGGTAGGGTAGTGTGTGTGTGCATGTGTGTGTGTGTGTGCGTGTGTGTGCGTGTGTGTGTGAGTGTGTGTGTGTGTGAGTGTGCATGTATGTGTGCCAGCCATTGCTTTGAAAGTGCCATCCATTCGTTTCTCTCTTTGTGTAGCCCCACTTGCTACACTGTCAGTTCAAACTTCACTGGAGATATGGTACAGATGTCCCGGTCACTATGAGTGCTGCCCAATGCACTGTGATTGGAACATCACTCTACGCTGGGGGTGGAGTCACTGACGACGCCAAGTCCATCTTCTGCATCTTCAAGTACGATGCGCCGAACAACAAGTGGACTAGTTTACCACCTTGTCCGACAAAATGGTTTGGTTTAGGACAGCTAGCCGGAGATCTTGTGATTGTGGGAGGATGCCTACTCAGTAGACGCGCAGTCAACAATGTATTTGTGTTCAACCGAACTTTGCAACAGTGGCAAAGTGACGTCGTTCCACCGATGCTGACAAGTCGTGCCCGTCTGTGCGTTGTGAGCCACGATTCTGGTCTAGTAGCAGCTGGAGGCTTCAACAACAAATATCAGTTTCTATCCGCAGTTGAGGTGTATAAGATCGAAAACACACAGTGGTACTCTACGGCCCCATTTCCAATCCCTTGTGCCGGGATGCGAGCCATAAAGATCCGAAACACTTGCTATATACTCGGAGGGTTTTTTCCACGAATGGAAACAGAGTGTGGAATTTCCAACTGCTTTTACGTTGACCTGAACAAGCTGTTTAAGAGTAGTGACACAGCATGGAAGAAAGTGATAAACACACCCGACAAAATATCGGCACCAGCAAGTCTCAGCGGATCACTGTTAGCAATAGGTGGTCATGGAAGTAAAAAGATTCACGTTTACTGTCCTAGTACAGAACTGTGGGTTCACGCTGCAGATTTGCCGCATGAGCTACGCAGCACTTCAGCTATGCTACTTCCTAATGGTGAGCTTATAATCATTGGAGGAAATGAACCAGCTAGAAGCAAAAATGTGCTAATCGGATCCTTGGTAGTATGCTAATATTTAGCAATCATTGTAAAACACTACAAATGTGTAAAAATTTCTCTTGCTTTGTGATATCAGTAGTCATGGCAGAACAAGGATTGGGTTGTTCCACTGCAAGCAACTAAAAGGAGAACACTAGTTACTGTTGAAGACTGGGATTATGGTAAAGTGACCACATTTTAGTGTAGCGGGCCTTTGTTGGGAGAGCTGAGGAGTTATTTCTTTATAACAACATTATTATCATAAGTTGGTTTTCTGAGAACACCCGGGGGGTTTCAGGTTGCTTACAGAGGTTTCAGGGTTGCTTGCCAAACTGCACAAGTGCCATATGCAAAGTCCACTTGTTTAAACTAACCACTAATTACACAAGCAGGCTTTGCTGAGCAACGATTAGTGGTAATTTACAAAGTGGAGCATATGGCAGTTGTGCAGTTTGACAAGCGACCAGAGGTTTCAGGGTTGCTTGACAAGTGCCATATGCAAAGTCCACTTGTTTAAACTAACCACTAATTAAATTGTTACACAAGCAGGCTTTGGTAAACAGGGTTAAATCTGATTGGTGGTTATTTAGACTTCAAACAAGTGGACTTCAAACAAGTGGACTTCAAACAAGTGGACTTTGCATACATGTGCAGTTTGACAAGCAACCTGGAAACCCCCCTGTATATGGAGTGTTTTGTCTAAAGTCGTCATTATGTGCAGAATGAAGACTGTGTTGCAAAGAAAACAGGATGGACAGTCAAACTACAAATCATCTCCTTCCTCCTCCTCCTCCTCCTCCTCACCTTTCACTGAACTGTTAAACACAAAGGCCTCAAATGTTTTCCCTTCATGTAAGCAAACCCAGTATTTGGTGAGTTAGTCACTGAGGTTCTGACTAACTCTCCATCCCCTTCTTCCTCTTACCTTCTGCCAATGTCCCACATCTTCACATGTCCAGTATCAGTCCCGGCCACCAGGAAGTGACCCGACACACCCAGTGCGATGGGACAGCCCTCTGGCTCACTGCATGGTAGCAACTGCTTCACTGTACCCTGCCAAAGGAATGCGATTGCAAAATCTTGGCTCTTGTTGGCAAATAATGCCAGCATGATAATACATGCGGTATATGAGCGTGTTGCCAGCATAATACAGTGCTTGGCAAAATCTTTTATCAGCAGTGTGCTACTTGCTCAGGCTTGCCCCATGATGATCTGACTAGTATACCACGTGGCATAGGAGGATATTTCCAGTGTAATAATTATTACAGTGCTTTTTGCAAGCATGAGAGTATAGCTTTTAGTCTAGAATCAGAGGAAATACAACACGGTCACGTGATGGTGACAATTCATGTCCTCCTCCCTTTCACCTTTTTGCCAAACTACTAAACCACAAAGGCCTCAAATCCTTTCATGCAAGCATACCCAATGTTTGGTGAGTTAGTGACTGGCAAGGTACAAGTTTAGCCTGTGAGGTGAGTCATAAGAACCAGTTTTACCCAGCTTAGTCAAAAACCCAATCGCTTCCTGCAGCTTGCATTCACAATTCTTGTGCTTGGAATGTCATCAGAGCGTACTTATCATTGCTGACGTTATGTCCTCCCTCCTCTGGATTATACAGGTAGCTTTTAGCAGTGTACCAGTACCAGTATCACCCGATTACCCACGAGCCAAAAATGCTCATGATCTAAGTTATCAGAGATTCAGATTGCCCAAGAACCATAAGTGTTATATCGACTCAGAATGCAAATATCCAGGTAGTGATACCATATTAGATACCATAGCATATTTACCATATTAGGGCTGGAAGTTGGTTGCCATCTACATTGTTGTCGAGAAAACATGGTGAACATTTAGAGGCTTCCGCATAATAGCTACTTCCTTGGCTGTCACATGTCCAAAGTGGTAGTGTAATTAGCATTGGCACAAGTCGAATTAGCAACAACCAAGTCAGGGTGAATGGTGTAGGAGGATGTAACCAACTTGGAACTTCCCCAACATCATGTAAGATGGCTTACCTGGAATGTTCTGACGTGAATCTGGTTCTTTTCAGCAGTGTACACATTGAGTTCATGCAAGACAGCAATTTGGGCCTCAGTTGCAAACGAACCTGGGAGGGAGGTGGAGAAAGGGGGTGGGTGGGAAAACGAGGCCTTTATTCACACTTGCTTTCAGTGCACCTTGATTCCAGAATGGTGTCTCTTACCTGCAACTCTGACCATAGTTTTCTCCTGTGAAATGGCGTACACCACCAATCTCTTGCCGCTCCAGAGTGCCACATGTTCCTGGAGGTAATTCCAATATACAAGTTGTTGTATCCTGAGAGGATAGCCTCATTCCCAGCCTTCAGGCCTGGGAACAAGGCTATGGTGTGGTATACAGAGATAGTGCCTGCTTAGTGAAAGAATCGAGTTTATGTTGTTGTTTCAACCGTGCTCTGTTAGGCTTTTACTATCTCAAAAGTTTGTTCTTATGTGGTCTTGTGCCCAGCCCGTGTATGCCTCCCGGCGAGAAACAGTCTGGTGAACAAAGTCGAATTTCTTGGGCCTATTCCCAAAATGTGTTAAGGACCAATGAGATTGTGAGATCGTTAAATATTGCATAGCACTTTCCTTACAACAAAATGTTTTGAACGTTGCTAGACGCAAAGCACGTGCTAGCCCAAGAAATTTGACTTGGTTCACCGGACTGTTTTTCCTGGTGAGGGGGTGGGGTCTGGGCACGAGACTAGTTCTTATGATGGTGAAGTGAGAGTGCATCTGGGAAATGAACTCAGGACCCTACACTACACTCAGCTCTCAGGGCTGGAAGACATCCCCCCACTCCTAAAACTTACCAAACCACTTGTCAATGATTAAGAGTCGTACATTTTTATTGTTTAGAGGGTTCTACTGGATGCCATCCTGCTTTTGTATCTTGACGTTTAACAAGCCAGTCATGCATAAGCTCTTAGTCATAGGTAGGAGGGTCTCGCAGTTATATGCTCCACAGTGAAGTATCTACAGTGCTTGGGAATGAACCCAGAACTCCATGTCATCAGTTTTCACCCTCAATATGATTAGCCTTTGTACCCAGGCTCTCGGTGGGCGGGTAGAAAACGCCCACCGAGAGCCTGGGTACGAGGCTACAGTATGACATGATAAACCCAGTGATGGTGTCGAGAGTCGTCATTTCACCTTGGTGACATAGATGCCCCTGACGTGGATGTCAGACTTGATGGAGTGCACCACTCCTGTACTGTGACACTCCACCTGCACCTCTCCAGGGGAGACCTGCACCGCTGACACCTGCAGAGAGGGATGAACAAAGCAGCATCTCCCACTTTGAAGGCCTTCTGTTGGCTTCAGTCCCAGGATTTGGGTATGGGATTACCTTCATCATCACAGCTATTGCCTGGGTTTTTCTTTGCTTAGCTTTGAGTCTCATGGAGGGTCTTAGCCTTGTTCCCAGGCTCTCGTGCATGGGTGGAGGAAAAAGAGCCTGGTACACACTGTAGCACAAGAGCGTGGGTACGAGGCTAGGAGGGCCTAGGAACTACAGTGGAACCTCTCTAATATGGACACCCTGGGACCAAAATAATTGTCCTGATTAGTGAGGTGTCCTTATTTCAGGGGAGAGAATATTATAAAGTTGGGACTCAGTCAAGTGTCCTGATTAATGCATGTGCATGTTAACTGCTTGCTCAGGCTCGCCCCCACAATGTTCTACATTTAAAGCACGTGCCACGCCTACTAACTAATCCACACGTGTTGGTTCAAAGGTCATTGAGATGCGCGCGAGGCATACACTGCGAATACGTACACCTAGTATAAAGTTGGGACTCAGTCAAGTGTCCTGATTAATGAGGTGTCCATATTTCAGAGTTGTCCTTTAAGAGAGGTTCCACTGTAATCACTTAGCTTAGTAACTGAGGACTGGGACAATGGCTACCAGCTTTGGCTATAAGGGTGGAAACAGTTCACATATTATTGAATTGAAATAATTTTATCCAGACAAGGAAAGGGTTACACGGAGGTAGTCCTATAGTAGTGCTCCCCTACACAGTACAGTAGACCAGACAAAAATACGTACAGCAACAAGCAAGTAAAAAATATAAGTAAAAAAAAAAAAGGTAAACCGGTGTCGGAGTGAATAATGTCCCCCCGTGAATAATGTCCCCCCGGACATTATTCACTAGTGAATATTGTCCCCCCGGACATTATTCACCGGTGAATAATGTCCCCTCTAGTGAATAATGTCCCCCCTCGTGCATGCGCTTCCAGGGTGGTCTGCGGGAAAGGTGGTCTGGCATTTTTATTTGCTAAGTTCAGAGCATTACAACTGGCAGCCGGGAACACGCATGGACCTGACAACAGCAGCGCGACCCACAATCCGAGGTGAAATACAGCTCGCAAGGATATGCAGGGTAGCCATGCAGGGTAAGTCTCGCGTGGCCAGACCCCACTGTGAGACTAGAGCCTCGTACCCAGGCCTTCTGGACTTGTGTTTTTCATTCACGGAAGCTTACCTTTCAGGCTTCTTTCTCTGTGTTAGCACTGCAAGCGACTAATGGTGGGGTAAGAACGTCCAGGGTAAGAGTCTACGAGACACTCTGCTAAATCATTCCACTCCACTATGCATATAAATCGAGTGTGTGCCAAGAACGCCGCACGCATGGCTCCATAGTCTCGCAGGCCTGTGTGGCTTGTGAGGCCACTCCAAATTACTTAGACTCTACTTGTTTCAAAATGAACTCGTCTTCCCACCTACTAGTGCCTGAATCCCCTCAGATGACAGTTCTCAACATTGTTCTAGGGGGGACCATATTCACTGAGGGGGGACATTATTCACCGGTGAATAATGTCCTAGGGGGACAATATTCACTAGTGAATAATGTCCGGGGGGACATTATTCACCAGTGAATAATGTCCGGGGGGACATTTTTGGGGGGGACACTGTACACTATGACACCGGTACTAGCTATATAAAACATAATACTAACCTACATATTTAACTAGCTAGTTAGTGCCTACTGCACTAACACAATCCAGCACGTTTGCACGATTAACACCATATCACACTATATAGCCCATCAGTCAAGTTTCAAACATCAAGGAAGGTGGTTGCATAATTTATTGCCAAGTTAATCAATCACTGCTTCCCGAAGATTCTGATGGTGATGGCATTGGCTTCTTTCTACTTTACAGCTTCAGCCAGAGAGGATCACTGGGTATGGTTTGACTACAGCTCCACTAATAAGTCTCAACACTCAATGTCTACAGTCAAGTTCGTCACTGCAGGGTGCCACTCGGAAGTTTCCATTCTGACCCGTGGACTTGCTGTCAAACACAACCCACCATGGCTCATTTCCTTGAGATTGGAGGGATTCCAGCACACGTTTGACACTCTCAATCTCAGCGATTTTCTCTGAAAATGCTTCGTTGCGAAGCTAGAGCGTTTCCTGTTGGTACGGCTACATGATAAGTCGGCCATTTTTTACTCCGCGGAAAACGCGCATGCGTATGAATCTGGGTGGATGTGAAAATGGCGTTGTGAAGCTATTTCGAGCTACTCTCGAAAACTTCGTTATAGAGTCTCGAATGGTTCTCGCACGCTCCCCATGAATACTGACGAAGAGGATCTATCCCTCGAATGTAAAGGGTGACGAGAGGTTAACCAGGTCGGGATTGCTCTTAAAGTCTGTGTACCTGCTAGACTCACACACATGGCAGATGCTCTCATCCGTGTGAGTCCTCATGGTGAGATGGGTAGCCTCTTTGGTGTGAGTTGTCGACGGTTGCAACCGTATAGACGAAGATATCTGAGGTCGCTAGGTGCACACACGTGGAAGAGCGAAAGCACTTGCGAATTGAGTGACCTAACCCCTGCCACGGTGGGATGGGTAGCCCCTCTGGTGTGCGTTGCCGATGACCACAGACTGGTGGATGGTGGAAAGAGCGACTTGTTACCTGGATCAACCTTGAACTTTTTGTGACTGTGATTGTGTTGTATTGTTGTGATTATATATGTATGCCATACCCTCTGGGTCAGTGCAAAATGAAAGTTTGAAGTTTGAAGTTTGGACCACGTGGCTAGCGGCCATTTTGTTCTCACTTGGGAGAGACGTTCTTTGTGAGTTCGATTATTGGCCATTGGCAGTAAGTATGCCTCCAACAAAGGTATGCCCGCAGTGTAAAGCTGCTGTACCTGTAAGACGGAAGACATGTGAACGCTGTGATCATGTCTTTCGATCCAAACGAAAAGCAGTGTGTAATTTGCGAGAGAAAGCTATGAAACGTATGAGATCAGTAGAATCAGATAGTGTTAAATCAGCTAGGAAAGCTAAAGATAAGTTGCACAAGGCCTGTGAAAGAGCGTCAGAAACTCGTGAGCGAATTTTGCATATGCATGATGTCAAATGACTACAATGTACTGCACTGTGTTAATATTAGGCCCAAGTGCCTAGCTGTCAGAACAGATTCCAGGCTCAGAAAGAGGAAATGAGCCTGGGAGAGACTACCTAATAGCGAGCATGTGTGGGGGTTATAAGCAAAATGCACTTAACAGCGCGTGAGTAAGGTACAAGGGGAGAGCCTGGGAGAGAGACTACCTAATAGCGAGCATGTGTGGGGGTTATAAGCAAAATGCACTTAACAGCGTGTGAGTAAGGTACTAGGGGAGAGCCTGGGAGAGAGATTACCTAATAGCGAGCATGTGTGGGGGTTATAAGCAAAATGCACTTAACAGCGTGTGAGTAAGGTACTAGGGGAGAGCCTGGGAGAGAGACTACCTAATAGCGAGCATGTGTGGGGGTTATAAGCAAAATGCACTTAACAGCATGTGAGTAAGGTACTAGGGGAGAGCCTGGGAGAGAGACTACCTAATAGCGAGCATATGTGGGGGTTATAAGCAAAATGCACTTAACAGCGTGTGAGTAAGGTACAAGGGGAGAGCCTGGGAGAGAGACTACCTAATAGCGAGCATGTGTGGGGGTTATAAGCAAAATGCACTTAACAGCGTGTGAGTAAGGTACAAGGGGAGAGCCTGGGAGAGAGACTACCTAATAGCGAGCATGTGTGGGGGTTATAAGCAAAATGCACTTAACAGCGTGTGAGTAAGGTACTAGGGGAGAGCCTGGGAGAGAGATTACCTAATAGCGAGCATGTGTGGGGGTTATAAGCAAAATGCACTTAACAGCGCGTGAGTAAGGTACTAGGGGAGAGCCTGGGAGAGAGACTACCTAATAGCGAGCATGTGTGGGGGTTATAAGCAAAATGCACTTAACAGCATGTGAGTAAGGTACTAGGGGAGAGCCTGGGAGAGAGACTACCTAATAGCGAGCATATGTGGGGGTTATAAGCAAAATGCACTTAACAGCGTGTGAGTAAGGTACAAGGGGAGAGCCTGGGAGAGAGACTACCTAATAGCGAGCATGTGTGGGGGTTATAAGCAAAATGCACTTAACAGCGTGTGAGTAAGGTACTAGGGGAGAGCCTGGGAGAGAGACTACCTAATAGCGAGCATGTGTGGGGGTTATAAGCAAAATGCACTTAACAGCGCGTGAGTAAGGTACAAGGGGAGAGCCTGGGAGAGAGACTACCTAATAGCGAGAACATGCTCACCTGTTGGTTGAAGTGGGTGTTCATGACGTGCTCAGTCAGAATCTGCACTGTACCACCACTGTTCACAGCAAGCAAGCTCTTCTTGGAGCCCCACTGTTGGAAAAATGCCGTACTGAGTAATCATGCATGGCATGATCAACACTATGATACCAATACACATTGTTTTGTTATAAGAATAGGATGGCTTCCATGGTTCACTTGGCTGACTTCATGTCTTATGAAGCATCTACTGACCCAAAATGCCAGAAACCCCCATCTTCTCCTTCCTGCCCCTCACATCCTCCTCCTCTCCCTCCTCCCCCCTCCCTCCTCTTCTCTCCCTTCCTCCTCCCCTCCTCTTTTCTCTCTTCCCTCCCCCATCTCCTTTCTCCTCCCCCCCCCCCCCCCCCCCCTCCTTCTCCCATACCTTGATTTGCTTGGCTGGTCCAGCTACCACAGAGCTGATGAGGTATTCCCAACATTCAGAACCCTCGGAGGAAGGAGAGGGGGAGCCCCTCCACTTCCACATCACCACATTACCAGCATTGGTGCCACCAGCTAGCAGACCTGGAGGGTTAGGGTGGGGGGATGAGAGAGTGAGGGTAAAATATAGGTGGGAAGGATGATAGAGTGAGGGTGGGAAGATGTGTGGTGGGACGCTACTCACCTTTGTCAGAGTTGTAGCTGATGCTGGTTATGACTTTGTCAGTAATAGGAACTTGCTGCTGGATACCCAACACATAGTTGTCTCCATGATCAAAATCCCAGAACCTACATATACATACATACATACATACATACACATATACATACATACATACACATATACGTACATACATACACATATACATACATATTACATACATACATACAAGTATTAGTTATTGTATGGTTGCGAGTGCCAATATTTGCCGTGAGGCACAAGCAGCCATACAATAACTAATTTGTGCCATAGTATACGGAAGGAGCACGCATGAGTGCTAACAGTACACGGTGTAATACGAACGTGAACCAATCACTTATTTGCTAAGCAGTAATTATTGTTGAATCTGGGCCTAAACTCAACATGCAACTAAAAGAAAATGGATGGAGGCACACTGTCCCCTGAGGGTTGTGGTTCTACATAATGCTTGTCGCAAGACCCTGTCACCCATCTCTCCCTCCTATGACTCACCTGATGATATTCTCGTTGGAGCATGAGGCCAGAACACCGTCAGCAACCCAGATGATTGAGACAGCCTTGTTCTTACCACCCAGCTTAGCCTGAGTGGAATGAGTCAGATATGCTATATACCATGATTGCAAAAAATTGTCACTGACATTTCGACTAAATGTGTAATCAGGGTGAAAAGTGGTGACATGTTGGTGGATGGCAAACACACAAGTGTCAATACAAGTTTGGGAGGTTTTATGTGGTGCCACACTGTCTAGCCTTGTACCCAAACAGCCTGGGTACAAGGCTATCTCCTTTTCCACCTGCCTGCATGGTCTGTGTGGTTTGTCCATTGGAGCTGACAGAGTACTGGTAGAGCACCATGTCCTGGGTGACGACTGCCATCACCTTCTCCTCTCTGTGCAGTAGCAGGGAGTGAATGGGAGCCTCCACTTGAAACCGCTTCACACACTCACCAACATGGCCTATGAAGTGCACCGCACCTAGTGAGGGGGAGGAGGGGGGAGAAGCAGGGAGGAGGGGGAGGAAGGAGAAGGGAGGAGGAGGGAGGAGGAGGGAGGAGGAGGGAGGAGGAGGGAGGAGGAAGGGGGAGAAACAATACTGCTGATAATGGTACCAGACAAGATGCTTACTGCCTGGCAATGGGGATGTGATCACATTGCCTCATCTTCGGGCTCCTCCCCCTCCTTTATAATGTATGCACTCTTTGTACATGATGTGACTGAAAGCTGGGGAGAAGCCTGAGAGTGAGATTATGATACACTTGCATTGCATATGAATGTGAGAGCATCGCACAGGAAGTCACTTCCCAAATGTCACTTCTTCACTTGTATCCCTCCCTCTCCTCCCCCTTCCCATCCCTCTCCCCCTACCGTCAGCAGTGGCACAGAAGCATGCAATGGAGTCCAGTGAGGCCTGTGCATCCATGGCTGCACTCTTCCTCTGCCAGCTGAAGGAGTCTAGCACACTCCCATCGCCAGGCAGCGACTGACCGAGGATGCTGTGTGGGACAGCAGTAGCACTTGAAATAATAGCACAGCGCAACATTTACATGCACCTCTGTTTACATAAATAGACAAAGAGGAAGGGGAGGTGGGGAGAGAGGGGGGATCCGAATGATATTGAGGCCTTTTTGTGAACATGCAAAGGCTCAAGTCACCAACATACATAAAGGAAAAACTACTGTTCCCTAAATTGGAGACCTCTTCCACCCTCAGCACCGGTGATGAACTATACCAGGTCTGTTTTTGCATTGCATACTATAAGTGATCAAAAGCTGGACAGTAGGAACTTGGAAACGGGGCTTAGATATGTTGTCTTCTGGGAACAAGATTGTGTGTTTCTGCTTACCTGGATGAGGAGGAAGGGTGGAGCATGGTGCAGTGTGTGAGGGGAGAAGGGAGACGATGTTGGTAGAGGGGAGAAGGGTGGAGCTGCCCACGGCTGTCCACCTTCCATACCACAAGTAGACCACTCTACGTGGTGTGTGTGTGTACAAGGAGAGGAGATGACAAAGATGATCATGTGAGAGGTAACCTGGAATACTGCATACCATCATGAGTTATGAAGGTCTTACCCACCTATAAACATTACTTCTCCCCCTCCCCACTCCCTTCTATTTACAGCTTCAACCTTACCTTGTCTCCTGAGATAAGCTGGGTTCCACTTTGATTCCAGCGGAGGAAACTGAGAGGGGAGCGATGGATGGAAGACTGCTCAAAGAACTCGTGGTCATGGTCATTGTATGTGGTCACCTCCCCACTCCTCCATCCTACAGCAATGATCTTTTTCTCTGGATGCCATTGCATGCACTCCACCACTGTGGACCTGTGGATAGATGCATCTTCCAGTGCCTCTCCCTGTGGGAAAGAATTTATACACAACTAAGGGGTATCTAAAAACTGTTTTTTCTAAAATGTCACAGTGACATGTTCCCAACAGCGTCATGTCCAGTCATTATTTCCAATTGCTCTAGTGCTGTTTTCATGCACATGCTCTACTAACCGCCACACAGCTACCCCCTCCTCTCCTAACACCACAATGACGTTATTTTGGAGCAAAACAGTTTGTAGAGGCCATGCATTCTAATTAAAGCGCACTGACCTCGTCGAGATAAAAATTCACAGAACCGTCTGCGTCCGTGCTCTCGTTCTTTGAGGCTACGGCTAGCAGCGCAAACTTCTCGTGCCATTCCACCTCGTGATGCACCAGGTCAGCGGACCCCAACCCGGTCCGCTGGATGGGGTGGTCGAAAAATACCGCCATGTACTACTACTGGACAAATCAAATTCACGTCCAGTGTAAGTGTAGGTACACTTCCAAGCTTCCTCTCAACTGCTCCTCTGACTCAGTTCGCCACAGAACGCCACTCTGCGATTCTGGTGGTTTATTGTTATGTTCCTAGATCCTCAGGGCAAATGTTGCCATGACAACAAGAAAGAAGCCACGTAACATCAAAGGACATTTTGTTTTGCTGACTCAGCAATTATTTGTGCACGTGGTGTTGTGCACGTGGTACAGTCAGACATCTCTGGTACAGTGCATCTGGGTCTCGTTCCTTTTCGACTTGGACTTTACTGAGTGTATGGCTACTGATGATCACGACGACTACTGCTTGAAGCAGTACCGGTACCTCTACAGTCCGGACATTCTGCGCGACAAGGTGGCTCTCATCACGGGGGGCGGATCTGGGATTGGGTTTAGGATTGCGGAGATCTTCATGAGGCACAAGTGCGACACCGCCATTGCCAGCAGGAAGATTAGCAAACTGAAGGAGGTGAGGAATGTCTTACAAGCCAAGGAAATGTGTAGCCGTCGTTCTGACCAGATACTGAAATGACATTGCATGTGGATGCAAAGCGTTTATGTATGAACAATCCATCAATGAACCACATCTCCCTGAATATTTGCACACACTTGGATCATTCTGTTTGGTTGCATTGCAGTCTGCAGCAAGGCTAACTGAAGAGACAGGACAGCAATGCCTTGCTCTACAGATGAATGTCAGAAAGGTATAATTTTAAAGCCACAATGAGTTTATTTGTGTCACTCATTCATTACACTGATTCTCTACACAGCATGACTCTGTGACCAAGGCAGTTGCTGCTACACTGGCCAAATTTGGAAAGATTGACATTCTGGTGAATTGTACGTAGATACATCCCTCTCTATTTCCAAAATAAGCTAAGTTGAATGTCTCCACACCTAACCCTCCCTCCCTCCTCCCCCTTCCTCCCTCCCTTGTATGAAACCTATAGTTTCACAAGATGTTATACTTCCACATAAGCGGAGATGCCAGCCAATTTTTGTTGTTATTCCAGGTGCAGCTGGTAACTTTCTTTGTCCTGCAAGTTCACTCTCTTCAAATGCTTTTAAAACAGGTTTGTAGTTTGCAGCTATTATTGTAGCAGATGATACCAAACTGACTGTGGGCTTTCTTCTCGTGTTATAGTACTTGAGATTGACACCGTTGGAACGTACAATGTCACCAAGGCAGTGTATGAACAATACTTCAAGGTACACATTTAACTTACCTGTATGTTAAGATCAAAACAGAGGGCCCTAATAAGTTGGTTTCTATCTCCCTCTCTCTCTCTCTCTCTCGTGTGTATGGCTGTTCTTGCAACTATACACTTCTGTTGGCTTCTGCAAAAATGAAGAGAAGGTTATCTGTTACCAACTTAAGCTCGGATAATAAGTTTTGCTCTGATGACGACTGGAGCATTCAGTCAAAATGTCAGCAAGTTATTTTCCGAGCTCAAGTTGGTAACAGATAACCATATATGCTTCAAGTTCTATATGAGAGAGAGAAAAAGGAGATAGAAGCAGAGAGAGTCCCTAAAGAGTTCTGTATCTCTCTCTCTTTCTCTTGGATGACTGTTTTTACAAGTGTAGGATCACGAAGGAATCATTGTAAACATCACAGCAACACTGCACTACAATGGGAGAGTCATGCAGGTAAGGGCATGTTAGTGCTCGTTTCCAAGCCTCATGTATGCAGAATTTGTTGCTTACAGTATGCAGAATTTGTTGCTTACAGTATGCAGAATTTGTTGCTTGTGCTTTCCTTGGCTCCAGTTTTTTTATCGCTTGCAGTACATTTTGCCCACTGCAAGTGATCAAAAATGGATCCAAGGAAGGCCTGGGAACGAGGCTAGTGATACATATATCACATCGTACATGTCACGTGATGAAGTATCTTGGGCTTTCTGCATGAATGCTGTGAGGTCAGAGAATTGAGCTACCAATGTGTGGTGCATGCACACCCACACCGTGTGTTGAAGGTGTATTCTTTCTTCATTTCCTCAATACAAGACACATGCAGGTTCTGCCAAGGCTGCCATCGGTAAGAGTGGTCTAACTTGCAGATATGCATGCCGAAAGACCCTAAAGTGGAATATAATAAATCATTTTGTCATCTGCAGATGCTATGACAAAGCACTTGGCAGTTGAGTGGGGGCCACAGAACATTCGTATCAACTGCATTGCTCCCGGGCCTATTGAGGGTACTGAGGGAATGAGAAAACTAGGTATGCCCTAGCCTCTCCAACCTCCCGTTGCATGACGGTTGAAGGGAGGTCTTAGCCTCATACGCCCCCCCCTCCAACCCCCCATTGCATGACGGTTGAAGGGAGGTCTTAGCCTCATACCCGGTCCCCCCTCCAACCCCCCATTGCATGACGGTTGAAGGGAGGTCTTAGCTAGGGCTGCGCTAATTATTCGGGAATAATTTTCTGAATAATAGGCAGCTTCTTACAAAACTTGAATAATAGGCTCCTCAGCTGCCCAAGAAAATACTGCGCATGCGCACGATGTGCTCTAAATAGAAATTGAGCGTGCCATGTGGTTTTACGTTGTTCCTGTTGTGGTCTGACAAGTCTAGGTGCTCTAGCCATTTTATGGAGGACACTGCTACCAGTCCTAGATCATTGTTAGATGTTCTTAGACCTCCTCAAGCCTCAGAACTTACCAGGAAGAGAAAAATTGACTGTAACCCACCGACTGGAAAGAAGACATCTAGGGGACAAGGATCTAGTGAACCAAAGTCAGTTACTCCCAAACAAAGAGTGAATGAATTCCCTGATGAGTGCTTAACTGTCTCTAGAGGTGGAAAACTATTCTGTAGTGCCTGCAGGGAAGAGCTAAGTCTGAGAAAGAACATTATCACGAATCACATCAGGAATAATAGGGGAAGTCTCATGAATAATAGGGACCAAATGTTTGAATAAAAAATTTGAATAATATTATTTGAACAATTAGCTCAGCCCTAGTCTTAGCCTCATACTCCCCCTCCAACCCCCCATTGCATGACGGTTGAAGGGAGGTCTTAGCCTCATACCCGGTCCCCCCTCCAACCCTCCATTGCATGACGGTTGAAGGGAGGTCTTTAGCCTCATACCCGGTCCCCCCTCCAACCCCCCTTTGCATGACGGTTGAAGGGAGGTCTTTAGCCTCATACCCGGTCCCCCCTCCAACCCCCCATTGCATGACGGTTGAAGGGAGGTCTTAGCCTCATACCCAGTCCCCCCTCCAACTCTCCCCATTGCATGACGGTTGAAGGGAGGTCTTTAGCCTCATACCCAGTCCCCCCTCCAACCCCCCATTGCGTGACGGTTGAAGGGAGGTCTTTAGCCTCATACCCCCCTCCAACCCCCCATTGCATGATGGTTGAAGGGAGGTCTTAGCCTCATACCCGGTCCCCCCTCCAACCCCCCATTGCGTGACGGTTGAAGGGAGGTCTTTAGCCTCATACCCGGTCCCCCCTCCAACCCCCCATTGCGTGACGGTTGAAGGGAGGTCTTTAGCCTCATACCCCCCCTCCAACCCCCCATTGCATGACGGTTGAAGGGAGGTCTTAGCCTCATACCCCCCCTCCAACCCCCCATTGCATGACGGTTGAAGGGAGGTCTTAGCCTCATACCCGGTCCCCCCTCCAACCCCCCATTGCATGATGGTTGAAGGGGGATCTTAGCCTCATTCCCAGGCTCCCCCGCTCCGGAATGAGAACATTGAAGTTGTGTAGGCGGGGAGAGCCTAGTATTTTTTTTTCACATGAGCAGTGTCAAGGGTAGAAACTGTAGTGTTGTTTTAGTTTAATGTTCGGACTAGTAGTTTAGTTTTAGTTTAATTAGGCTACAGATCCTAATTGTTAGTTTAGTTTTAGTTTTAATTACCAAATCTAAAATGGGTTAGTATCGGTACTTTTAGTTGTAGTTAACTACCATTTTTGGATGATTTCAAATTAGTTTAGTTGTAGTTTTTAATTAACGCACTAAGGCGGCATCAATTTTAGTTTTAGTTTTAATTACTAAAAGGTTTTATGCCTTACTAAAATGCATTTTAGTTTTGGTTTTAGTTAACTAAAACAACACTAGTACTAGAAAGGCGGTAGAAAGACCTTAATGATTATTGTGTGTGGGCGTACCCAAAGACTTAGAACAGCAGAAAGAGTGAAGGTAGTGGGTGACTTATTTCACATATCTAGCTAGTGAGGAGTGAATATCCTACACACCGAGCATTGAGCATATAGTTTGATGAGCAGTGCGTGTAAAACGTTGCCTTTCTGTTCTGACAATTCTGGCCCCTTTTGATTACATGAGAAAAGATACCAAGCTCTCCCTGGCCCTGCATATTTGCGTTCTGGGGTGCCTGGGAACAAGGCTAGAGGTTCTAGTGTTGAAACCAGTATGCACTTACCAACACTCTAGCTATAATATAACCGCAGCATACCTGGAAGGGAGATTCTGATTTGAAACTGGAAACCTTTCGCCACTGAACATTTCAGTCCATCTAAACTAAAGAACAGATAACCTCTTTTTGGCATTAGAGGGCTGGGTATAAGGCTATAGGAAATATGAAATGGATGTTATGGTGTTCTAAACACAGGTGGTGCACACGAAGCTGCACGAGATCTACTGAGCACTCAGATTCCTCTGCAGAGAGCTGGTACTCGAACAGAGATCGCAGAAGCAGCCATCTTCTTAGCCAGTCCACTCTCCTCCTATGTCACAGGCAGTGTATTGGTGGTGGATGGCGGAGAATGGCTCACCAGTGGAAGGACAATGGCATCCACGTACGAGGTCCTCCGAAGTAAACTATAAAATGTCACCAGGAGCTTATTATTGTGGTACTTGTAAGCTCCTGTTGTCGCCTTTATTCATAATATATTGAGTGAATCGAGTATTGTTTGTGCTATGTATTAACTGTTTTAATTATGGTTGTGACTAGTGCTGCATTTACTGATTGAGAGAGATACATACATAATATATAGACATCAGGCCCTTGGTTACTCGGTACTTCACACAGTGCAAGTAAATATTGACTGCAAAATTGGAGATTACACACACACTAAATTTCAATACTCAAGTTTGCTGGTTGTAGCATAATACTTTGCTACTAACCATGCAGATCTCATAGACCTTTAGGAGATACAGCCTGCAAATCGAACTTTCTATGATCCAGTGCGAGAGCTCACGTGACTCAATAATGGTAAGAACATCTGACTTGCATCTAGAATATTCAGTTTCAAGTCCTGGAATGATCCTAACTTTCTATATGTGTATGAAGTAGCCTCATCTCCCCAGGCTGGTTTAATGGAGACCTTAGAATAAACATGGCTGGATTGGTTTCTTTGAGGGGGAAAGCTGTGAAGAGTCCAGCAGCCATTTTGATCCAGTGTGTAAGACATCTTTGTTTTCTTTGTGACTACAATCAGAGACTTTTTTTCATTCCATGCTGGTGTCTCTCTTTGTAATTTCCCACAAGTGAATGGTGTGGTTGCTTGTCATTTTTGTTTCACTTGGTCCCTCAATCTGTACCCTCTCACTTGCAACACCCTGGAAGGTTTCCAAGGGAACAGACCGGCACTGCAGCCCCCACCGATCCAGCAAATGTACCAGACATCTATTGGAACTGTGCAGACAACCATAAAATATAACCTCTTTCTCTTTCCTTCCTCTCCTAGCCTCCACTGTAACTTATGTTGCTTGCAGGAGGAAATGCACAAACAACAAAAGATGCAGTGTAGACTAAGGAATGAGGCCACCTACTAGTGCTATATATCTAAAAAATACTGTATGTTGGATGGCAAGGAGTGTACTATACCTTCTCTCTTGATAGGCAGTCCAAAACTTGCATTTTGTGTTCTTTGTAAAGAAGAAGGCAACAGTTGCTAGAATGTCCTCAAAATCTAAAGTATGAAGCATAAACCATGTCACTCTTGAACTGAAGTAGTCTCGAACCCAGACCCCCTTCCAGGGTTGAAGGACTAGAACGTACTGAAGATGAGATAGGAAAGAGCCCACATTTCAGCCTCTAACCTTTACAATGTTATAGCTTTGTTCTCAAGCTCCAACCCAGCTTTCCATCTCTTGTAATTACACTATACTGCAAACAACAAAAGCTAAGCTGTACGTTTCGAGTCGTAGAAGCAGTCGGATGCCAGTATCAGATCTTGGGAGTCCAGCTGCAGCACAGATGGTGAGAACATCCCCCAGGAGATGGCAACAATCTTGGCCCCTGTGACTCCATTGATGGTACAGGTGTGCTTCAGGTTGTCCAGGAGCCGGGGGTCACCTTCACAATCACTGAGGGTCACACGACCTCCACACTTGGCAGCCACTACCCCTGGAACTGCAGTACCTGCACCCAACTGTTATGAATTCAAGTGGGGAGGGGTGAGGGGGGGGGGAGGAGAGGGGAGAGGGGGGAGAGAGGAGAGGGGGAGGGGGAGAGGGGGGAAGGGAGGGGAGGGGGAAGCACATGCAGTTCATTTGTACTAACATGCTAAGCTAATGAGGAAAGAACCTTGGCATGCAGTGAGAGAGACTAGCTACATAATCTGTGAAGACAGCTGCCTGGTTGGAAGACAATTGCAAGAGGCCAGCTAGTATGGTCATTTACAATACTACTTAGATGTGTTGAATCAGTTGCTTTCAGTAAGGTTCGATCGTTTCATTTTTCAACTAACATACTGCACACGGTGCCATTGTTTTCTAAAATGGTAGCTATTCTTACTGCTAACTCCCCCCCCCCCCCGATGATGTAAGCTCCTGTCCAACAAACACATAATTGCATGCATACAATGCAAGCCATATGCATAAACTGGCCTCACTTCTAGAACTTTCTTGCTCCTGATGAATTCCCTGTTTGAATAGACATACTGGGCCAGCACTGGTGCACACGGCCAAGTGTACATCCCATAGTCCCCCTCAAGATGCTGCAAGGAGTGGGGAACAAAAAAAAAAACGGAAATAGGGCAGGTAGACACCATTTTTGGGTCTTTAGAAACAGCTTACCTCTACTGTCTTGACAACAAGGGGAGCATAGGCTGAGCCAGCTGCCTCCAGCTCCATGGCTTGGCTGAGCTAGCTGCAGAAATTAGCATTACGTCATTAACGCATTCGGGGCGCGCCCGGGGGATCCCCTGTATGCAGTCTTGCTCGAGTCAGTGCGATGACTAGTACTTGCTGGAACTATGCAGTGCCTTTCAAAGTATCTACATTGTCATTGTGTTCAGGCATGTGCATACTGATGCTTGTGTGTGTGTGTGTGTGTGTGTGGGGGGGGGGAGAGAAGGGTGCTTCCTGCTGTTTAGTGACGTACCCTCTCCTTTGTAATAGTTCATCCGCTGTACCCCCATACTTAGGTGATTCTCATCCCCTGTACTGCCCCTCCCCCCCCCCCCCCCCATATCATAGGTGGTGAAATTGTGAAATTGATGCTTTACCTTCATCAAGTACCTGTAGCGTTAAAGACACTTGGGTAAGTGATTTGTAGCATTTCATGGTTCTTGCTTCTAGCCTTGTTTCCTGGTCGTCATCACCTCCAGTATTGATCACTTCAGATTTACAGACTGGAAGTGATCGTTAATCCAGTTAGCCTTGTTCCTAGTTCCTCAGACACATAAGAGCTTGGGAACAAGGCATCCAGTATGCAAATACACAAGAATCAATCCACTATGCAAATATAGATTTGCATACTGAAAGTGATTATCAATCAAGTATGCAAAATATTGATTCACTTACCGTAAGCAATCACCAATCCAGCATGCAAATACAGATTTACGTAGCTGTTGAGGTCAACATTAATTGAGGTTTCTGTTTCACTATATGGAAGAGTGGGGGGTGGGATGTATGTGGAAGAGAGTGTAGTGCATGTGGGGGTGGGGTGGGGTGCTTTGGGGGAGGGTGTGGGAGTGCATGTAGGGGTGTAGGGTGCACATGTGTGGTGTGCAGCGTGTAGGGTGTTTATTCAGCTAACTGACTTCAATACAAATGCAGATTCATATACCATACCAGGGTTTGATACAGGAATTTTTCCTGGGAGGGGGAAATGTAGATGCGTGCAAAGGGGGCATATGTGTGTCAGTGCACCCGCTAGGGTTTTGTAGATTTTAATGAAATTCTGGACATATTTAAGGACAAGAATCATCGGATTCAGCTTTAATTATAATTATGCTATACTTTGTTATTGTGTTGTGTACCCTATTGTAGCTTTTGGGGCAATATGACATTTCTGGGGGGAGGGGGAAACTCTGTCTGGGGGGGAGGAATCCCAGTGCCACCTCCCCCCCCCTCTGTATGAAACCCTGATATTACCACAATCCAATCGTCGGTAATTAAGAGGACTGTAGGATTGCCAAATCTCTGCACATGATCAAAATTTGTGTAATTGATTCCTGGATATATACAATCAGGTGTTATGAAACAGCATCTTTTGATCTTGGCTCCTAACTCTACACTCCTACAAACGTGCCTTGCCCTGCGTGCCAGTAACGTCTAGTGGGGATTCACCTCCGCTTTGGGGCGGCTTTTGGCAGCTGTTGAGTCGTATGTACCCTTGCAGAGACGGTAACCCCATATTGTGACCACGGAACGGACAGAAGATCACATGTCGCTGGCAATTTTTGATACCTCCATATTTGTGCACGCCCAAGTAGTATTGTTTTATGATGGTTCTTAGCGGCTCCATATTTGTACACTTTTAGGGATTCTTGGTATCTTCAAATTTCGGAGACTTCGTGTTATGGCAGGAGGTAATCATGAATAATGTTATTAATGATGTAATGTGCAGACCAGTGGCCACGAAAAGTAGTAAAGTCCTTATAAACCGTATTATTTAATGTGTGCATCAACCGACCGGCAGCTCAATAAATCTAGTAGAACCCTCATAAACTAGATGCAGTTAAGGACACATTGACTAGTGGCTTGTTAAACCCTTATGTAATCAAGGGCGCATTGATCGGCGACTGAACAAGCCCTTGAGGCAGTAATGGCCTTGGGGCAGTAAAGCCCTTGGTGTAGTAAAACCCTTGAGGCGTAACCCTCTTACAAAGATGCCCTTAGGTCACAGAATGGATATACTACCTATACGAGGAGTATAAACACAGATACCCTTGGAGACGGTTTACCTGAGGCATAGCTGAAGGTAAACAATCACGAGGAATATATCATGTTATACTAGTATTAGGTAGTATATCCAATTTATACCACATTGAGACAGTAAACTATCACTTAATTTTGTGTATACTATTTCGTAACATTATTATTTTACAATTTATACATAACAGGAGTGTATGACCCCTTTCATGAAATACTAAGAAAATGGTGTAATGTGGTATAACTTGGTACAAGAGCGCATAAGAACAGGCGGCTAGAGTAAGAGTGTGTAACCGCAAAATTTGAAACCGGTTGGAATTTACCGCCAGTACTAAAAATAGTAACATGTACTGCATGCTGCACCCGTTGTTGCTAAGCATGTGACCAGTTGTTCTATTTTTTAGTATGGCTCAATAATTTCGACCGGACTGTGGGCTTCTATTGGAATTACACGCTCTTACTCAAGCCGCCTGTTCTTATGCACTCTTGCTTGGTGTATGGTTTAGACTCGATAGTTGAGAAACCGTTCTCTGCAGTCCTACAAATTCTGAAAAGTCATTATCTAGGTGAACGTGGTGGTTCATGGTACGCAGTGAAATTGCACAAACATTTAGTTGGTTGTGAAGCCATGGGTACGCTGCTGGCAACTGTCTTCTGGCACAGACAGGGACAACTGATGTTATGTACTGTCACTATGTGTGTGCGTGTGTGTGTGTGTGTGTGTGTGTGTGTATGTGTGTATGTGCATGTGTGTGTGTATGCACGTATGTGGCATGGTGTGTGTGCATGTGTGTGTGGGTGTGTGTGGTGTGGCATTTGGGTATGCATGTATGCATTGTGCATGTGTGCAATGTGCACTGCATGTGTGTGTGTATGTGTGTGTGTGTGCATGCTTGTGCAGGCGTATGTTGTGTGTGTGTGCGCATGGGGAGTGAGAAGGGTGTTGTGTGTGTGCATGTGTGTGTGCACTTGTGTGTGTGCATGATACGTTATAATAGCACACACACAAGGGTTATCAGAATGCACTGCATGGAGTTACGGGAGAGAAAGGGTTATCAGAATGCATTGCACATAATTTCTACCTTTTCACTACACATATCGGATTGGCACGTTTTCATAATCTCTCCTTAATTAACCCCTTCTCTCCCATGGCTCTATGCAGTGCATTCTGATAACCCTTTCTCTCCATGGCTCTATGCAGTGCATTCTTTCTCTCCACTGCTCGATGCAGTGCATTCTGATAACCCCTTCTCTCCCACTGCTCTATGCAGTGCGTTCTGATAACCCTTTCTCTCCATGGCTCTATGCAGTGTGAATTTCCCAACCCCCTTAGCTACTTCTTACCGAATCTGCTTGTACCCAATTTCCATATTCATTACATTCGTTATCTTTCCTTCAAAGTTACTGCGAGATTCCTAAATTAAATTTAAATTTACTATACACTTACGTATTATATATGTATGAATTGTTTATGTGTACTACTTCATGCATGGTGCCGTTAGGACCCATGGTTTACACTCCTCTGTATATAGCCATCTGGAGGGTGTCTCGGGTTACCGGTCCAGAGCTTGTGGCTCAAAAATAGCCACTAATGGAATGCTGGTAGTTCTTGGTGTACACGGGTCCAAAGGACAAAGTTTACTCAGGGCAACCAAAGGGTATGTGCATCTATAATTGTACAAAAGAGTATGAAATTTTAAAATTAAGAGAATATATTCAGAGAATTTTCAAACTACGTAACAAATTATAGTTAACCACTTTGCGTCCAACTAAACATAAAAACAGCGGCTAATATTTATCTGAAGCGTAGTTTTTATATATAGACAAGAGCGCACAAGAACAGGCGGCTAGAGTAAGAGCGTGTAACTCCAATAGAAGCCCGTAGTCCGGTCAAAATTATTGAACCGTACTAAAAATAGAACACCTGGTCACGTGCTTAGCAACAATGGCTTATGTCTACGCACAGCTGCACATACATGTTACTATTTTAGTACTCGTGGTAAATTCCGACTGGTTCCAAATTTTACGTAGTTACACGCTCTTACTCTAGCCGCCCGTTCTTATGCACTCTTGATATAGAGTAACTGTTTTTCTAAAGTGTGTAAAATCATTGTGGTGTCTGCATGTCACATGACCAAGGTGTCTGCATGTCACATGACCAAGTGTGCATGTCACATGACATACGTATACTTGACATTAGAATGGCTGAGCAGCTGGTAGGGCCGGGAGAATTAAAGATTGTTTGTGAAGGTAAGTACATAGCATTGGGTCGTACAGAGTGCAGGGTTCTTATTAAAAGAGTTGAAGTATGAAAATGTGCTCTCTTTGTTTGGAACAGACAAACATGGCTATAATGTGTACCCTCAACAGTTTGGTGTTATGTAATAGTTAAGTAAGGCCCCAATTCGTTGGTTATTAGCTTCTCATCGACCGCCCTCATGGATTTTCTGTGATAGAATTTATCACCATTATTTTTATTTTTATATACTAATGACGTAGGAACGAAGCGGATAAGCGTAGCAATGAATGCAGCACTAACAAACGTGTCTCTCTACTGCACAGCATCCAAAAGAACCCTTCTACAATGGCGTATAACGAGCGCTGGTCCTCCTGGCATCATATTTGTCGAGTTCTTTGGTGAGAAATATCTGCCGGCTATGGATAAATACATAATGGTAATACCTGCCTGCTTGCGTTGTGTACAGGTAAAGCACCTGATGAGAAACTAAAAATCCAACAAATTGGATCCTAAGTTTCCTGTGGCTACGTATGAACAAGTCTATTAAACCATCTCTTGGAAAATTTAATTATAGACCAGGGGTCGTACATATAGTCTATCAAGCTAGACCATCCATTTCTCTCACTACCAGAATAAATTAACGTGTTCAGACAGGTTTAATACTTTGTACTTATCAGTGTCTGCAATCTTTAATTCAATCTAATTATTACAACATGAACAGCCAATGAACCTCATCTCCCTAAAAAGTAGATGTTATGGAAAGTCATCCACTGCGCAGGCAGGCAGGCACATTTCGGCCATGCATGTGTCTAGACGGTCTTGGGTGCCTGTAAACACCTGTTGAGTGCTTGTAAACACGTCTTTTAATTTCTTTTGAAAGGTCTCCCCTGAGGATGTGGCTAATTTATAGAGAATGGCTGTAGCAGCTGGTAGAGGGACTTCACGATTGTTTGTGAAGCACATTGATGACCTCTGACCTCTGTGGTAGGAAGCGTACATTCATAGCAACCATAGGAATATTCATAGCAACCATAGGAACACTCATAGCGACCATAGGGAACACTCATAGCAACCATAGGGAACACTCATAGCGACGTCGACCATAGGGAACATACATAGCGACCATAGGGAACATACATAGCAATCATAGAGGGCCTAAACAGCAACGATATTGCTATTCCTGGGTGGTTCCACTGTAGGGCTATATAGAGAGTTTTAGCAAGCTTGTATCAATTTTTATCCTGTTACTCTTTGGTTTGTGTACAATAATATACCCTGTATTGTTTTCAGTGGTGAATTGTTTATTGTTGCCAATACTGAATGAAGAATCAAATTGGCTAGTAGGGAATAAGACTGTGAGGTAACTGACTTTTACTGTTTTAGGAGGGAGTCATGCATTACATATGCTGCTTAGCAACCAGTACATAAACCTGCTTACCAACCAGCTCATAAACCTGCTTAGCAACCAGTACATAAACCTGCTTAGCAACCAGTTCATAAATCTGCTTAGCAACCAGTTCATAAATCTGCTTAGCAACCAATACATAAACCTGCTTAGCAGCCAGCTCATAAACCTGTTTAGCAACCAGCTCATAAACCTGCTTAGCAACCAGTACATAAACTTGCTTAGCAACCAGCTTATAAACCTGCATGCATACCAACCAGCTCATAAACCTGCTTAGCAACCAGCTCATAAACCTGCTTAGTAACCAGCTCATAAACCTGCTTAGTAACCAGCTCATAAACCTGCTTAGCAACCAGTTCATAAACCTGCTTAGCAACCAGTAGATAAACTTGCTTAGCAACCAGCTCATAAACCTGCTTACCAACCAGCTCATAAACCTGCTTAGCAACCAGCTTATAAACCTGCTTAGCAACCAGCTCATAAACCTGCTTAGCAACCAGCTCATAAACCTACTTAACAACCAGCTCATAAACCTACTTAGCAACCAGCTCATAAACCTGCTTAGCAACCAGCTCATAAATCTGCTTAGCAACCAGCTCATAAACCTGCTTAGCAGCCAGCTCATAAATCTGCTTAGCAACCAGCTCATAAACCTGCTTAGCAACCAGCTCATAAACCTGCTTAGCAACCAGACATAAACCTGCTTAGCAACCAGTTCATAAATCTGCTTAGCAACCAGTTCATAAATCTGCTTAGCAACCAATACATAAACCTGCTTAGCAGCCAGCTCATAAACCTGTTTAGCAACCAGCTCATAAACCTGCTTAGCAACCAGTACATAAACTTGCTTAGCAACCAGCTTATAAACCTGCATGCATACCAACCAGCTCATAAACCTGCTTAGCAACCAGCTCATAAACCTGCTTAGTAACCAGCTCATAAACCTGCTTAGTAACCAGCTCATAAACCTGCTTAGTAACCAGCTCATAAACCTGCTTAGTAACCAGCTCATAAACCTGCTTAGCAACCAGTTCATAAACCTGCTTAGCAACCAGTAGATAAACTTGCTTAGCAACCAGCTCATAAACCTGCTTACCAACCAGCTCATAAACCTGCTTAGCAACCAGCTTATAAACCTGCTTAGCAACCAGCTCATAAACCTGCTTAGCAACCAGCTCATAAACCTACTTAACAACCAGCTCATAAACCTACTTAGCAACCAGCTCATAAACCTGCTTAGCAACCAGCTCATAAATCTGCTTAGCAACCAGCTCATAAACCTGCTTAGCAGCCAGCTCATAAATCTGCTTAGCAACCAGCTCATAAACCTGCTTAGCAACCAGCTCATAAACCTGCTTAGCAACCAGACATAAACCTGCTTAGCAACCAGTTCATAAATCTGCTTAGCAACCAGTTCATAAATCTGCTTAGCAACCAATACATAAACCTGCTTAGCAGCCAGCTCATAAACCTGTTTAGCAACCAGCTCATAAACCTGCTTAGCAACCAGTACATAAACTTGCTTAGCAACCAGCTTATAAACCTGCATGCATACCAACCAGCTCATAAACCTGCTTAGCAACCAGCTCATAAACCTGCTTAGTAACCAGCTCATAAACCTGCTTAGTAACCAGCTCATAAACCTGCTTAGTAACCAGCTCATAAACCTGCTTAGTAACCAGCTCATAAACCTGCTTAGCAACCAGTTCATAAACCTGCTTAGCAACCAGTAGATAAACTTGCTTAGCAACCAGCTCATAAACCTGCTTACCAACCAGCTCATAAACCTGCTTAGCAACCAGCTTATAAACCTGCTTAGCAACCAGCTCATAAACCTGCTTAGCAACCAGCTCATAAACCTACTTAACAACCAGCTCATAAACCTACTTAGCAACCAGCTCATAAACCTGCTTAGCAACCAGCTCATAAACCTGCTTAGCAGCCAGCTCATAAACCTGCTTAGCAGCCAGCTCATAAATCTGCTTAGCAACCAGCTCATAAACCTGCTTAGTAAGCACTACTAAATGCAGTAACTTGTTTATAATTGTGTGCATGTGCTTTAATTATCGCTCCATGGCACACTTATTAATGAAATGCACTAATTTAATTAAGTGTCATCAGTGTTAATGATCTCTGGCATGCATCAAAACATGTAAATTAATTTTTCCAATCTCAGAGCCTTACTGGTTGTCCTGATTTAACCTCATTCCCAGTCTCTCATGTTTGGGCCTGGGAATGAGGCTACTCCTGATCAAAGTTCTACAAGGCTGTTACGAAGGGCACTTTAGTGGCTGATAGGCTCTCAACATTGGCTGCTTTCCACTTACTTTGTGTCTTGTGCGTTCACTTGTTATTTCATTGCTACAAATATTTTCCTAAAAATGGTTGCTCCTTTTTGTTGTTTGTACAGAGGTTGCTTCATTGCTGCAAATAGTATACCACCTATACAAGGAATCAAGGGCGCATAAGAACGGGCGGCTAGAGGAAGAGCGTGTAACTACGTAAAATTTGAAACCAGTCGGAATTATTGAACCGTACTAAAAATAGCAACACATACTGCGCAGCTGCACGTAGACATAAGCCATTGTTGCTAAGCATGTGCTGGATGTTCTATTTTTAGTACGGTTGAATAATTTTGACCGGACTACGGGCTTCTATTGGAGTTACATGCTCTTCCTCTAGCCGCCCGTTCTTATGCGCTCTTGAAGGAATATATCGTGTCTATACTCTGAATGTAGGTAGTATACCCAGTTTATACCACATTGAGACAGTAAACTCAGTTTGGTGTAAGCTAAGCTGTACATCATGCAAGTTTTGTGCAAATTCTGACACATTATCTCTGTTCACCCAATGAATTTCTTACAAAATGATGTAATGTGGTACAAACAGATATATCGGCTAGATTATTTACTGGAAGCATAGCGAAGGGTAAACAGTATATCCAATTTAGACCACATTGAGACAGTAAACTAACACTCAGTTTACTGTAAACTATTCTGTACATCATGCAAAGCTTGTGTAAACTATTATCTTACAGAGTCTACATCAAAGGCCCTGGAGTGTATGTGATCCGCTCTGAGAAAAAGATATACCTTTCAACGCTTTTCTGTAGCAGCCACGGGCAATCAAGTTTATAGTGGCAAACAGAACATGTTGCTCCGCAAGGACCAGACTTCCTGCATCCTCCACAGTGGGTGACTTTGCAAACATCTAGGCCTGCCTTTTTATTCAGGGTAATGTGGTTCATTGCTTGTTCATGCACAGTTGGAGGCATGGGCCATGCTCAAATTATTTTTGTGGCTGGAAACCTCTAATTTTCAATAGAAAAGTGCACCCTTTCTCAGAGCAGATGACATATCGTATAAATTTCTTTATTGTGCGCTTGCGTGTCCACTTGTGTATATGCTTCAAGTATATTTTACGATAGGAGGTTGGAATGTATGTATTTCTGAGACTTATTCGTTGCCTGGCAGCGATGTCATGCTAACAAAATCAGCTGGGATAGTTCATGCGTGGAACTGGATAATCTGTAGATTAACAAACTAAAGTATCATGTTATAAATTTGTTAGTTTACGAGTTTGTAACCAGGGGTAACCAGGGGCAACGAGGGGTAACAGTGTTAGCCAAATAATTGAAAGAAAAGCACCAGTTAGTGTTGAGGCAAGGTACAGAGAACCCCCTCTTATAGGAAAACATGAACACCCTTGCTAATCAGCCTTACATGTGTATGTATTTTGGACGCCTAGCTTAGCCTTGTTCCTATGGGAACGGACAAAGTTACCCCTCGCTATAAACGATGTATATTTTAGTCTGTTTTAGCGAGATTGAACTGCAGTACCTTGTGAATCAAACAGTCAAAATTTCGGAGAAATACTAAGTAGTATTGTTTGGGCTTTTAGATTAGTTATAGTTAGTTTTTAGATTTAGAAAGTAGTTTTGGTTTAGTTATAGTTTCAAATTTAGCTCAAAAAATTGTAGTTAGTTACAGTTTGATTAACTATAGTTTTAAAAATACTTTCCAACCGTATACGGTAAATTAGAATAGCGTGTGTTTACTGTGCATAACATTCACATAGAGTCAGCATCACTAATGGTATTCACGGGACACTGCTGTCTCTATGCGCATTAGCCGACAACTTGTCTCCCTCCAATTCTTTACGTGTGAGTGAACTGAAGTTTAAGGAAGATGAGTGAAATTGATGTGTAACCATAGCAACAATGCTTGTGGGATGCATACAAGGAATGCACAGAATCTCATGCCTGAAATATTGTGGGTTTAGGTTCTAAAATTACCGCTAGCCAATAAGTCTGGTCGGTCTGACGTCCCACGGCTTTTACCACTGATGCAACAAACAAGAAATGGCAGCCTACTAGACTTCATTCGAGCTGCTTTATTGCATTACTTGCCGGTCCCCTAGTCGCCTTTAGGGTAGCATGATAGCCTTCGGGTTTCAGCGTATTACCCAGCACACATTAGTACAGCGTGGTGAAGCTTCTGCCAAGAAATTAATCCGCAACACGAAACATTTATCAAATTGCCGTGAAGTAACCTGATATCATAATGATATCAGTGTGCTGTGAAATTGGTTGGTGTACACAAACCAAAGTACGCACATATGTACACAGGACTGGTGCGTCTCATTCAGTACAAAACTAACCTCGTTCCCAGGCCCCACCCAGCTTTCCGTGGGGAGAGCCTGGGAATGGGGCCATATACATATATCTAGTGTCCTCAGTGTCCTCAAATATATAAAACCAGTCTCATTCCCAGGCAGTTCCGGATCTTTCCCAGGCAGTTCCGGATCTTTCCCAGACAGTTCTGCCTCATTCCCAGGCAGTTCCGGATTATTCCCAGGCAGTTCCGGATCTTTCCCAGACAGTTCTGCCTCATTCCCAGGCAGTTCCGGATTATTCCCAGGCAGTTCCGGATCTTTCCCAGACAGTTCCGGATCTTTCCCAGACAGTTCTGCCTCATTCCCAGGCAGTTCCGGATTATTCCCAGACAGTTCCGGATCTTTCCCAGGCAGTTCAGTCTCATTCCCAGGCAGTTCTGCCTCACCTCCAGCCTAATTACTCCGCGCAAGCATTTGTGAAGGGGTTAAACAATCGGTTTTGTGTTGTTTGTCCATCAGTTTGTCTAACGAAACATTTTGAAAAACAGCATGCATGTATCAACTTTATAGCTATAGTGTAGTACTCTAAATATGATGGGGGCTGTGTACCACGTACAGTTCAGTTTGCTGACATCAAAACAGTGCAGGGTTGTCTCCTCGATCTGAAGACCTCTGGTTTCCAGGCAGTTTTCAACCTAAAGTTTGCACGCCATTAGACTAGTGCTGGATTCTGGTACATTGCCTGCAGCATATCTACTAGTTTCGTTCCAGACTCACAACCCTCCCCGCCCCCCTCCCAACCACCCCCACCCCCTCCCCTCCCCCCCCTGCTTTTATTGCTTGCAGTATGAAATGCTGAGGGTGCATGTGAGAGTCTGGGAAATGGTGAAATGAGGCTGTAATTTAATTTTCTGCATGAAAACTGTTCATTCAAATCGACCAATCAAAATTGGCCGTCTGTGTATCCAATGATTCAAATTGACCAATGAAAATTGCTAAACTTGTCCATCTGTGTATCCAATGATTCAAATCGACCAATGAAAATTGCCAAACTTGTCCATCTGTGTATCCAATGATTCAAATCGACCAATCAAAATTGCCAAACTTGTCCAGCTGTGTATCCAATGATTCAAATCGACCAATCAAAATTGCCAAACCTGGCCATCTGCGTATCCAATACTTGACCACAATACCCAAATATCCTCCTTGCTACATATACTCCATAGATGAAAACCATTGTACAACACATTTTGTGTGGGGGGACAGATGCCCACCATAATTGTGTATAGTGAGTAGCTACCTCGCTACTCCACAGCCATTGTTCCACCTACCACTGTGGGGGATGGTGCCCATTATACCTGTAATGAATAGCCACCTCACTACCAAGGATAGAAGCCATTTTACAGTACATCTTTCTGTGTGGGGGGCGAATGACCACCATATGTAACCACCTTGCTATTCTATGGCCATTGTTGCACCCACTAGTGTGGGGTGTGGATCCCCAGTGTAAGTAGCCATGTCGCTTCCATGGATGGAAACCGTATTTGCATACCAGTTAGAAGTCGTGACAAAATGTAACTGGAGAGCAGTATCGGGTGACTGAGGAAGCTCTGTGGTGCCATTGTGTGCATATTGCTACGCCTGTGGGATGTTGTGCTGCCCTTGTAGTGACCAGAGGTGTGGAGGAAGTGAAACCGTTATTTTCATGATTGGAATGCCACACTCACAGATTTGCACCTTAAACTTCCCCTCCCCCCTCCCCACACGCACACACATGCACCCTACCCCCCACATGCACCCTCCTCCCCCCCCCACATGTACTACATCCTCTCCCACATGCACCTCACCCTCCACATGCACCCCGCACCCTAGCTCTCCCCATGCACCCTATCCCCTCACACACTACACCTCCCACTCTCCACATACACACATGCACCCTCCTCCCCTCCCCCCACATGCACCTCACCCCTCCACGTGTACCCCCACCCTAGCTCTCCCCATGCACCTTACCCCCTCACGCACTACACCCTTCTCTCACAGCACCTCACTGCACCCCACACCCTAGCTCTCCCCATGCACCTTACCCTCTCACGCACTACACCCTTCTCTGACAGCACCTCACTGCACCCCACACCCTAGCTCTCCCCATGCACCCTACCCTCTCACACACTACAGCCCTAACTCTCCACATACACACACATCCCACTTTTCCACTCACCCTCCCACATGCACACCACACAGTCACCTTCACACATACCCTCAACCCCCACAAAGTCAGCTACTAGACATGTGACGCCAGAACATGACATATCTCCTTTTGCAAGTATAGAATTAACATACATAACAAATGAATCTCATTACGGACAGGTGGCTACATAGTTGAGTATATGGATACCACTGGTGGCCATTTCCTGATCAATTACTGAGATCAAAAACCGAAACTATATCATCACTGACTATTCCTGAGAAAGAATGATGATGAGTAAGTTTAATGGAGCCTATTCGCCATGACAACGATATGAGCTCAGTCACACTGTCTTGGACAATTATGACAGAATGAGCTGTCTCCACTTGAAAACATGATCTACTCGGTATCACTCAAGAAGTAATTGCTCCTTTTGATCTGTTTTTCTGAGGGACTAATTTTCTCCAATCAGGTTAAGCATGTGTACGCATTGTTTACACACTCTATAATGTCTTTGCTGGCAAATGGCCTTATGTTGTAAGCAGCTATGAGAGACACTGTGTCTGGGAGCCCTAATTCCATTCCCACTATCCAGCGTTTGATTGCTTAGCTTTGTTCCTGGGCCTCCTACAGCTCCCTGCATTGCTGGCAGTACCCTGCTACAAGTGATGTGACCCTAAGCTGGGACTCATAGACACATTAGCCTGAGAAAATCCTTCCTGTTATTTTGCAGTAAACATATTGCAAGTTTTGGGAGCTGGGCGGGGTCTGACTGTCTGGGAGCAAGCCACAGTGCGCTTGCTTGCAGTAGGAGCTGGGTTAGGTCCTGACTGTGTCGGAACAAGCCACAGTGCGCTTGCTTGCAGTAGGAGCTGGGCGGAGTCTGACTGTCTGGGAGCAAGCCACAGTACGCTTGCTTGCAGTAGGAGCTGGGTGGGGTCTGACTGTCCGGGAGCAAGCCACAGTACGCTTGCTTACAGTAGGAGCTGGGTGGGGTCTGACTGTTTGGGAGCAAGCCACAGTACGCTTGCTTGTTAGGTCTGACTGTCTGGGAGCAAGCCACAGTACGCTTGCTTGCAGTAGGACCTGGGTGGGGTCTGACTGTCTGGGAGCAAGCCACAGTACGCTTGCTTGTTAGGTCTGACTGTCTGGGAGCAAGCCACAGTACGCTTGCTTGCAGTAGGACCTGGGTGGGGTCTGACTGTCTGGGAGCAAGCCACAGTACGCTTGCTTGTTAGGTCTGACTGTCTGGGAGCAAACGTGCTTTGATATTCTGTATGCCATCAAGAACTGGACGTAGAAAGTGAAAGCTTGGGAACAAGGCTATGGAAAATATGTGCTTGTTGTGTACTGTACAGCAAGTTTTATTGCTGTTGTTGAAAAAGATTGTGTACTACTGCAAATTGATTTTTGAGAACAACTGACTTATAAATTTTAAGGGAAATTTCAAGTTGTCAGTTAGCAAACATGCACTATTATTGTTATATAACATTTTATTTTTACAAGCTAAAAATGTTTTCATTTATGTTCAAAAGTTTAAAAGTAGGTCACTGTTGTTTACTGTAGCCCCAGTTGTGTATAGTAAACAAAGTTGACATCACTCAGTATGGTATGCCTATTGTTGATGGTTTTTTTTAGTCTCCTGTAAACTTGTGTTGAATTACATAGCTAGCCTCATTCCCAGGTTCCCCCACTCTGGAATGCGACCATAGCATGAAACCCAAGGCTACTATATGTAGCTAGAAAGAGTTGCATGCTATAGATGAATTAAACTTGAGTAGATATTTCTCGAGGCTAAAACACCTAGTAAAACACCTAGTAAAACACCTAGTAAAACACCTAGTAAAACACCTAGTAAAACACCTAGTAAAACACCTAGTAAAACACCTAGTAAAACACCTAGTAAAACACCTAGTAAAACACCTAGTAAAACACCTAGTAAAACCTCCTCCTCGGCAGATAGCGTGTACATATACCTCCTTGTACATACCATGGGCTAACTGTTATTGCTAGCCATGTAGAGCCATGGTAGAGCCATGGTAGAGTGTAGTAGAGTCAAGCAGAGCCATGGTAGAGTGTAGTAGAGTCAAGTAGAGTCAAGTAGAGCCATGGTAGAGTGTAGTAAAGTCAAGTAGAGCCATGGTAGAGTGTAGTACAGTCAAGTAGAGCCATGGTAGAGCCATGGTAGAGTGTAGTAGAGTCAAGTAGAGCCATGGTAGAGCCATGGTAGAGCCATGGTAGAGTGTAAGGTTAGCCTAGTAGAGCCATGGTAGAGCCATGGTAGAGTGTAAGGTTAGCCTAGTAGAGCCATGGTAGAGCCATGGTAGAGTGTAAGGTTAGCCTAGTAGAGCCATGGTAGAGCCATGGTAGAGCCATGGTAGAGTGTAAGGTTAGCCTAGGTAATCTTGCCATATTGCCCAAAATTTTATGTGACTTGGGTTTTGATTCTTGACCTGTGACATCATACTAACCCCTCCTGTTTCCCCTTCTCTTTCTTCCCCTCCCCTTTCCTCCCTCTCCTTCTCTCTCCCCCCTCTGCCTTTCCCTTCTCTCCCCTCCCCTCCCCTTCCCTCCCTTTCCTCCCCCCCCTTCCCTCTCCTTTCTCCCCTTCTCTTCCTCCTCCCTTCCTCTCCCCTTCTCTTCCCCCCCTCCCCTCCCCTCTCCCTTTTCCCCCTCCTCCCATTATGCACCACACAAAACCCTGCCCACCTTGAATGATGTCGAAAAAACACACCAAAAATGCACAAAATATGAAGTTCTGTTCTCCCACTCTCTTTGCAATTAGTATATTTTACCATGTGAATAATATGATCGTGCTCAAATAACATGATATTCCCATGTTCCTATCCCATGATCAACCAGCGTCTTCGATACACAGTGTGTTCTATCATCTACGTACATATAATGCTTGTACCGAAACTTGCTGGAAAATGTCACGTGGTTGGCTAGTGTTGGCTAGTGTTGGCAAGGTGCCACAAGGGAGTGATATTTTGTAGCTGTTTTATGAGAAAGGTGCTAAATAATGCGGTAGATTACTGATTGGCTGAGCTCAAGAGCGCATAAGAACGGGCGGCTAGAGTAAGAGAGCGTGTAACTACGTAAAAATTTGAATCTGGTTGGAATTTACCGCCAGTACTAAAAATAGTAACATGTACTGCACAGCTAGCTGCACGTAGGTATAGGCGATTGTTGCTAAGCACGTGACCAGTGTTCTATTTTTAGTACAGTTCAATAATTTCAACCAGACTATGGGCTTCTATTAGAGTTACACGCTCTTACTCTAGCCGCCCGTTCTTATGCACTCATTCTGAGCAGAGTGCAGAAAGTTCACTGATTGGCAGAACGACAGACTATCACGGTGCAACAAATTGTACAGTGCATGCACTGATCGGTTCAACAAACTGATTTTTAACGGTGCACCAAGTGCACTAGCTCACTGATTGGTCGACAATGGTGCAGCAAGTTCACCCTTTGACTGAACTACAAATTGTCACCAGTGTGCATTATGTACCTATTAATGTTATGCCCCACCACCCCCGTACAGGCAGAGGGTGTGCCTATCAATGTTATGCCCCACCACCCACCTACAGGTAGAGGGTGTGCCTATCAATGTTATGCCCCACTACCCCCGTACAGGCAGAGGGCCGGCATTGTAGGGGATTTGATCGTATAGTCGAGAATTTGAAGACATCTCAAGTACGGCAATATTTTCCGTATGCTCTGTAGTTATGCTGTGTGTGTCAAATCTCACACAGTAACCCCCACCTTCTATGAGTGGATTTTAATTATAGGGTATGCCCCAAAATCATGTCAGATTTTGGCAGCTAGAGTTTGTGTACAGTCCTGCACAATTTGTAAATAATTCATGATTTCACAAATCAGTTGTTGGCTGAAATGGAAAACAACTTTTTAGTTTTCGGTGCATCACCAATTTTCTCGGAAAAGTTTTCATGTCTGTAATATTGTTTTTGAATAGATCATGATGATGTCATCATTACATCACAAGCAGACTAAGGACACAATGGGTACTACATGCACACATTAGCTCCTGTATGAACGAAAAGACTGTTACTAAATTTGGTGACGTTCCGACTAAATGTTTTGCGGTTGTAATGCAATAACAAGGCGTGACTGTTCTCAGATGGGACCGATATATTTTGCTTTCATGATTAATGTCACCAACAGTTTCCGATCTTTAGTTAGTAATAGCCTCGTACCCAGGCTGCTCGTCAGCGGCCTGGGTATGAGGCTAAGTTGGTAGCAGAAGGCCAACATCTTGTGTGGCCTACTCATTTAAAATATGTTTCTACGTAATTTTAAACTAATTGTTGCCAACTACAATACACTTAAACTACCTCACTGATCCCATCCGTCAAATTTGTTTTTAAGAATGGCCACACACAATGTTTTGCAAGGCACAACTTCAAACGGTGGGAGAATGTACGTAAGGTCGTGTGACCTCATAGTAAGGTCATGACAATAATTAGTCATGGCTTGTACACAGTTTGGCACAATTTGTAAAAAAATTAGTGATTTCATAAACCAGTTGCTGGGTGATGCAGAAAACACCATTTAGTTTTACATATGTCTATCACCAGTTTTCTTAGAAATATTTCTTTTTTGTGTCCATTTCTCTAGGAAATAGAATATTCACTTGAATTTGTTCGTTTCTCTAGAAATAAGATTTCTCCAGGAATAAAGATATTCACCTAAATTTATAACAACACCATTTAGTACTAGGGTATGATTATGGGAATGAATGGTTGCTTGACAATGCATTACATAATGATGATGTAATCATTATACCACAAACTGTCAAAGAATACAATCATCAACACAAAAACCTTCCATCATCTTATAACTTTATCCCAAGTGAGGAGGGAGGGGAGGGGAGGGGAGGGGAGGGGAGGGGAGGGGAGGGGAGGGGAGGGGAGGGGAGGGGAGGGGAGGGGAGGGGAGGGGAGGGGAGGGGAGGGGAGGTGAGGTGAGGTGAGGTGAGGTGAGGTGAGGTGAGGTGAGGTGAGGTGAGGTGAGGGGAGGGGAGGGGAAGAGCCAGAGGACAAGGTTTGTCACCCATCAGCATCTTGTAGGCCTTGTCCTCAGACTGAGGGGAGGAGAAAAACTCAAGAACGAGACACTTGTCACCCACCAACACCTTGTAGCCTTGTCCCCAGACTTTAGTGTAAGGGAGAACTTTTGTAGTCGTCTTGTTGCTAGTAGCCACATCATTGTGCTAAAGACGGAATGTGCGTCTGAGTGTGTGCGTTGAAACATGATAATGCTACTTTTCACACAAGAAAACTTTGTTTAGTAACATGGTGACATCATGTGACATCTTGTGATGTCGCGCTGAACCGTGAGAATTGTTTGCACCACCGCTTTTGTGCCTGGCGGTGAGTCATTCCATCTTGTGCAATCCGGCTTCCCATGTTTAGCAAGTGAACTCAAACGGCTGCACCGTTGAACATGATAATCTTGGCACTTGTACAACAGCACAGCAGTTACCGTTTGATCCGATTGATCTCGTTTTGAGCATGTTTGCACACATGCCAAACAACTTAAGAGGTATTGTAATTTCCAGAAACAGAATCTCTATAATTTAACCCTTTACCCTCTGTATTGTACATGTATGTGCTCCGTAATAGCACTTGTATCATTTCACCATGTTTGCACACACGCTTTATATCTTGTCGTGAAAAGGCTAACAAAATTTCCTACGTATTTCCTTACCTTTCAGATTGTACATACTGTTACCTCATAGTAACGCAGCACAATAGATATACTTTGGTTGTGGTTAGCATGTTTGCACACTCAACCCTCTCATAAAGAGTCTAACTAAATCCTGCCACATCCCGTTTACCCTCAAAACACCACACCTCACAGTAGCACCTGTACAGCATAGTACATTTTTGACCAGCACATCTTGTAAGTGTGTTCGTACACAAGCCGATTGTACCGCTAAATTTCCGACTATCCCATAAACCTCCAAATGTGTATGTACCCTATATTTACACTGGTGTATTTTCAACCAATGGATCTCGCTGTAAGTGTGTTCGTACAAGCCGATTGTACTGTCATAACTAAATTTCCAGCCATCCCATAAACCTCCAAATGTGTATGTACCCTATATTTACACTGGTGTATTTTCAACCAATGGATCTCGCTGTAAGTGTGTTCGTACAAGCTGATTGTATCTTGTCATAACAAGTCTAACGGAATTTCCTGTGATTTCTTCACTTTCCGGGTTGTACATACACACGCCACAGTTCCACTTGTAAACACAGCTGCGGACATCAGATATTGTTTGATTGGTCACTAGATCTTGTGATAAGTTTGTTTGCATACAAGCTCCTGCCGTGAAAAGTCTAACAAGATTTTCTGCTATCCTATTATCCTCTAGATGTGTATATACCCCCAACAGTGGCACTTGTACAACATAGCGGACATTGTTCAGTCGATGATCTTGTTTAAGTGCATTACTTGTACACAATCTTGTCAGGAGAAATGCCAAAATTTCTTCAATTTCATCTTTCCGATTGTATGTGGGAATTTTATACCCAGACATCTGTCGCAAAAGTCTAACAAGATTTTCTGCTATCCCATTATCCTCCAGATGTGTATATACCCCCCCCCCCCCCCCAACACTTGTACAACATAGCGGACATTGTTTGGTAATTGTTGTGTTTTAAGTGTGTTTGTACACAAGATGATTTTATCTTGTCATGAGAAATGCAGCAAAATTTCTTTAACTTCTTCACCTTTCGGATTGTATGTGGGAATTTTATACCCAGACATCTGTCGCAAAAGTGTAACAACGTTTTCAGCTATTTTGTACCTCCAGGTGCATTCATGTATCCCATAGTGTCACAAAAAGCACAGTGACTATTTTTTCTTCTTCTTTTGTAGCTGTGTATGCGTGTGTGTGTATATGTGACTGTGTGTATTTGTGCATGCAGTGTGAAAGGGGAGGAGGGGAAGAGAGGGTGTGAGGTCTATTCCCTTAGGTGTAGCCAATGTGGGGGGGGGGGGGGGGGGGAAGGGGGGTCACTAATTGTTTCTATACAGACTAAGTGTGAATAGCTACTGTTTGTGCGTGTGTGTTTGTGATTGTGTGTGGGCTGGGAAGGGGGAGGAAAGGGGAGAGGAGATGGGTCACTAATTGTTTCTATATCTTTGCAGTGTGTATAACCGCTGTTTGTGTGCGTGTGTGATTGTGTGTGGGGTGGGAAGGGGGGGAGGGGAGATGGTCACTGTTTATTGTTTCTATAGTATTATTATAACCAATGGTGTGTCATATCAGTGTGTATGTGTGTGTGTGTGCGTGCGTGTGTGTGTGTGTGTGTGTGTGTGTGTGTGTGTGTGTGTGTGTGTGTGTGTGTGTGTGTGTGTGTGTGTGTGTGTGTGTGTGTGTGTGTGTGTGTGTGTGTGTGTGTGTGTGTGGGGTGACAAGGTCACTTGTTCGTATATCCTTGGGTGTAACCATGAATGGCATGCATGCCACTGTATGGTTGCCATTTACCATATGTGGGAGGTTGAGAGGTGGGAACCGCAGAGAATTAAGCTCAGGCAAGTTATGTGCTAGTTGGCAACAGGTTTACGTAGCTCATGTTATATCTGTTCAATATGTCTGCCAATTTGGGACAATAACATAATTATACAAGCAGCTCTTTTAATAACCTGGTAATGTATGCACTTGTTTTATACAAGTATGTACATTATATGCACCCTATATAATATACCTTCAGTTGCCTATGAAGATCAGAAGGTCAAAGGTGAACTGTCACTATGGCAATGCCTTCTTTTGAAAGCAAAGGGTTATTTCTAATATTGGTATTGTACACATGTTTACCTCTGATAATTTATCCTCTAGCTTATTTGTGGTTATTTATACAGTGCAATAGGTGAATCGGTGTTTGTGTGGTACGTATGTGCATTTGTGTGGTGTGTGTGTGTGTGTGTGGAAGGGAGGGGAGACATGAAAGAGTATATATTGCTGGTACGTGATTAAATTATTGTAGTTTACTATATATAAATGTAGTATTTTTAGCACTTCCGGGACACCAATTGGGTCATATATTGGGACTCATCATAGTTGCGTTGTATAAATGCCTCTCTGTTGACCTAATGCACAAGTGGGGTAATTTATATATGTCTTTCCCTTGTAAAGTGCTTGCATTCATAACACACTCTTGTATCCACAAACACTCTTTAGTGTCCACCCATGAAATGGTGTAATCAGTTCTAAAATCACCTTACGTGTTTGTTTTCATAATATAAGTATCCACGGATTAAGTTCTTAAAGCCAAGTTTCGATGTTTGATGTTGTTTATCGATACCTTTATTCATCTTGTTTGTCAAAGTATGTGTTTGTCCCGATCCTGTGTTTTTCCTAGTATTTCCTACTTGAAAGCTTTCTTATAACTGGTGCTGTTGTTTTTCTACTGTATATAGCTTCAAAACAAGAAATGGAAACTATGTGCACATCTGGGCTTTATTTATTGTGCCACTAAGTGCTATTTGTTTACTGTATACAGAGGAGGTTGGACAATGCATGGTCCCATACGTAAGAGATCAAATCTTGGAGTTAGTCTGAGAAAACTTGCTGGTAGTTTTGTTATGATATATGTGCAGAAGCTGATCTCTGCCTGATTCCCGAGCAAAGCTCCACTGGATAACAGAAACAGTGGTTTAGTAGGCTTAATTGGCTCAGGAATGTAATTAAGTGCACATTAAATGAAATTCCTGAGCCAATTAAACACACTAAACTGATGATTTTGACTATCCAGTTGAGTTTTGCCCAGGGATCAGGCAGGGATCAGCTTCTGTATGTCATAACAGAACTACCATCAAGTTTTCTCTGGGCTAAGCTTTGCACTCAAACCATCAAGCTTGTAGTAACCTTCGAGGCAGTTTACACCAATCTCTGCCAATCTCTGTCTTCTCAGAGGTAGCTTACAAAAAGCAGAGGTACATTAGGTGCCATGCATTGTCACAAAGACTGGGTCTTTACAAATCTATTTGACCAGCTTCAAGATTTGATGTCCTACCTCCTCTGGTACAACTGCATTGCCAGATAAACTAAAGTCACAGATAAATAGCTGACATTGTATGAGGGAGGTCCCTCAGAACGGAAAAATTGCATATGAGGTCACTGTGTTGCTTCTTTTCAATAAATACTGTTCCTATTGGGTGCAGCTAAACGGTTCTTTGTTCTGTGCAGTTCAGAGATTACTTGCTTGCAAACATCTAGGCTATGATTCAACACCTTAGGGTGTCACGTATGCATGTTCAGCATTCAGGAATAAAATGAAAGTGTAGCTAATTTGTTTTGGCTGTAATCATATTTAAATTGTGGTGAAGTTATACGGCTTTTGCTTAAGTATTGCATATATTGCGCGTCGGCACCATCCCTACATAGAGAGTCTACCGACTCTCTGATATTTAGGGCTTCACGTTTTTGGCTAGAAAGAATTGAGAGGTAAATTTACAGAACTGCATTTAGTAATTTGAATGAAAGTGAAAGTTTTTGATAATTATAGGAATTTTTGAGCACAATGTGTTTTTTTTTGCCTCATTTTGGCTAAGAATTGAGAATAATTTTAAAATGTTTAGTACTTTAATTGCTCAACCATTTAGTCTCATTCCCAGGCTAGGAGTGGGGATTGAGAAATGAACCCAATACTTCTAGTGTCACACTCAGTGAAAAGCAACAAGTTTGTAATTATTTTATGGTTTTAGTAAACTATTGTAAAAAACATTTGTTTCCACTTTCCACTTCGGCACATGCATGGTGTAACCTCATTCCCAGACTGCATGGGAATGAGGTCTAACCAAATACATACATTCTACATGATTATAGTATCCATTATACTACCTTCCTGCACTTAACAATCAAAGGCAGCAGGTTAACAAACACAAAGGATGATTTAGAGAAGAACAAATATTGCAGTAAGTACTCACATATTCATGAGGGAATGGTATTGAAAATATTTACCTCTTGTTTACTACAAAAGTGAACTGAATTGGATACCGGGAAGCGAAAGTAATTAGTTATGTAAGCTTCTCTTAGTTTGGTAAATTTTTGGATGATTGACTTTAACAGGCAATACTTTCTGGCATTTCTCAACACTACTCACTTGTGTCTCAGCGGCATACAGGAGGTATCATACGCCATGCCAGGTGAAATCAAGCTTTATTGTGTAGGCTTTGAATGCGCAGAACGTCATTGCAATGTTTCGATCCCATGGGACGGGCAGAACGTCATCATTTCAATGTAATGTTTCGATCCCAAGGGACCTTCCTCAGGTATACAACACTTTACAAACGGGAAAACTATGCACACATCTGGACTTCGTTTATTGTGCCACTGAGTGATGTCTGTTTACCGTATAAGTGCGTTACTAAAACTAAAACACTTTAGAGCGTCATGCATGCACATTCAGCATTTACAAAGAAAGTGAAAGTTTTTAGCTAATTTGCAGGAGAATGTTTGGCTGTAAATGTATAGTGCTTCTTGTTTAGCTTCTTTTAGGCTAGGAATTGAAAAGTAAACAAAATTCACTGATATTTGTAAAGTGTCTGGCATTGCACAAGGAGGTCCCTCAGAACGAAAAATTACAAGAGCTGTCAAGAGCGCATAAGAACGGGCGGCTAGAGTAAGAGCGTGTAACTCCAGTAGAAGCCCGTAGTCCGGTCAAAATTATTGAACTGTTACTAAAAATAGCAACAACGACTTATGTCTACGTGCAGCTGCACATACGTGTTACTATTTTTAGTAACGGTTCAATAATTCCGACCGGTTTGGAATTTTATGTAGTTACACGCTCTTCCTCTAGCCGCCCGTTCTTATGCGCTCTTGGTTCTGTGCATTCAAAGATTATTTGCTCTTGAGTGTCAAAGTCTAACCCACACAATCTTTGGTGCCAGAGCCAGGCTTTTAAGATCCAGACTACCATAAAAAGCTTTCAATTATATCACTTAAGTGATAATACAAATGATTGTATTATGTAAATTGAGCGGTTTATGGCTGAATTTAGTTGTGTACATTGTTGTGAAGTTCACAGGTTGTCATCAAAACACCTGTCGCCATCCAATTTCGAGCCAAGCGGTGTAGCAATATGTTTGGCTCTCTTCCAGATTGCCAGGCAGGATAATTCCTCACTTTATTGGTAAAGTATGTCGGCCATATAACCGTAATGGTCTTAAGTAATTGAAGCTGTCGACTGGAGCTACAGTGTCTGTAGTCAAAATCGTGCAATCTCCTTGAATATGTCCTCTTCCAGATTGCCAATGGAAAAGTATGTCACCAATTAGTCTATCAAGCTAGACCATCTCTCACCCTCCAAAAAAATGCATCTCTCACTTTTCTGGAGGGTGAGAGATGGTCTAGCTTGATAGACTAGTCACCAATAACAGTCAATATTTTAGTGCCCTTAAGTAATTGAAGTTGTCAACTGGATATCTGGTAAGACACAGTTAAAATGGCACAACCTCCTTGGATACAAACTCGGTTGGCTTTCTTCCTCAAGATCACCTAGTGGTGAAGTGTGTCGGCCATATTAAACAATGCAATCTTGATGATCTTAAGTTGTCAATTGTGACGCAGTTTCTGGTCCTTGGATATGAACTCTGTTAGCTTTCTTCCTCTAGTGGTAAAGTATGTCGGCCATAGTAAACAATGTAATGGAAGTTGTCAATTGTGATGCAGTTTCTGGTGGAATACTAGAGTTAAAACGGCACAATCACCTTGGATATGAACTCTGTTAGCTTTCTTCCTCAAGATCACCTAGTGGTAAAGTATGTCGGCCACAGTAAACAATGTAATGGAAGTTGTCAATTGTGACTGTTGACTGTCTTCCTCGAGATCACTTTATAGTGGTAAAGTATGTCGGCCATATTAAACAATGCAATCTTGATGATCTTAAGTAATGGAAGTTGTCAATTGTGATGCAGTTTCTGGTGGAATACTAGAGTTAAAATCCTTGGATACAAAATCTGTTAGCTTTCTTCCTTGAGATCGCCTAGTGGTAAAGTATGTCGACCATATTAAACAATGCAATCTTGATGATCTTAAGTTGTCAATTGTGACACAGTTTCTGGTGGAATACTAGAGTTAAAATGGCACAATCTCCTAGATACAAACTTTGTTGATCACTTCCAGATTAATTGCCAGGGAAGCTCTTAGAGGTGAAGCATGTCGTCATAACATTTGATGACTTTAAGCAATGGAAGTTGCCTACTGGATATCTGGTACGACATAGCCAAAATAGCACAACGTCTTTTGATACGCACTCTGCTGGCTACTTTTGAAGACCCACTGTTTACGTATGTTAGATTGATGGAGTTGGGACTCTTCCATTTTGCACAGCTGCTGGTATGTCTTCTCTGAAGCCACTCTAAGGATCAACATCTATTAGTAACGCGATATTTTTACCATATATGGGCAGCTAGAGCACAGTGCTGTTCAGGACAGAAGCGTAATAGAGTTAAGAATCCCAGTAAAGACTATACATAGAATATGGGGAAAGAAACATGTGCTAGTTATGGAATCCCAGCATCCTCCCCTCCTCTCTCTCCCCCTCTCACAAATATTAATACTTTGCAGGCATCCATGTGTATGGCTATAGAATCTCATGGTTAAATGCATCCTGTTGATCTTCCCCTCTCTTCCTCCTCGCGTACAAAATACTTTGAAGATGTATGTGTGTATGGCTAGTTATGGAATCTCATGGCTTAATGCATCTTTCTCTGCCCTGCCCCTAGCCTCTCTCTCACTCTCTCTTCCTTCTCAAACAATGGGAAATATATACGTACTTGTACTTTGCAGGCTTAATACATCTTCCTCTGTCCCTAGCCTCTCTCTCCCCCTCTCTTTCTTCTCACAGGCACACATTAGCCCTGTTGCTAGGCCTTCCCCAGCTCCAGTTTTTTTGTATCACTTGCAGTTGTTTTTGCATACTTACTGTGAGCAATCAAAAACTGGACCGTGGTGAAGGTCTGGGAACGAGAGTAGGCATACGTGTATATGACTAGTTATGGAATCTCATAGTTTTAGCATATTCTCTCCTCCCCCTTTTCTCTCCTCCTCCCTTCCTCCTCTCATTGATAAAACTATTCCCATTGTCCCAATGTGTCCCATTTAGGAAATGATACATGTTGTGTGTGGGTAGCCAGCTATGCAGCAAAGTTCAGTGTGTATTGACAGCCCTAACTAGTGGAATCTCATGGTTTCAGCACATCCCTCCCCCCTCCCCCTAGCTGCCCCCTCTCTTCCTCTTCCCATTGATAAAGCTATTTCCTATTGTCCTAATGTCTCCCTTTTTGGGAAGATACGTGTAACGTGTGGGTACTCAGCTATGCAACAAGTCCAGTGCGTATTCACAGCCCCAACAGTAACGTATATCAATCTCCGAAGAATGCCTTAAATTAATTAGACAGCTGTATACCTGACATACACATGGCAGACAGACTTGGGCACATGACAGGAAGTGCTGAAATCTAGCCGAAATTGAAATCATGACTCTAGTTATAGACAACTAGCTATTTATTTCCCAAGACATAACAGGTGTATGAATTAAAACCAAGCTAAATTATACCTGTGCAAGTTTAGGCAGTTGCCTTGGCAAGCAGGAAGAGAAGTCAAACCTGGATACAAGATCCGACATTACATGTATTTAGACAGCTGCTATATATCCGCCCAGAGACATGCTGTGTGGCAGACGGGGCGAACAATATCGTTTACATGTACAATCCCCTCATATGTATGTAGCTAGATTAGACCTAGCCAACTGCCAGGTGGAAAGTCAAACCCAGTCACAATACCACAGGGTTGATTACACGTGATTAAACTAGCTATTTATTTCCCAAGACATAACAGGTGTATGAATTAAAACCAAGCTAAATTATACCTGTGCAAGTTTAGGCAGTTGCCTTGGCAAGCAGGAAGAGAAGTCAAACCTGGATACAAGATCCGACATTACATGTATTTAGACAGCTGCTATATATCCGCCCAGAGACATGCTGTGTGGCAGACGGGGCGAACAATATCGTTTACATGTACAATCCCCTCATATGTATGTAGCTAGATTAGACCTAGCCAACTGCCAGGTGGAAAGTCAAACCCAGTCACAATACCACAGGGTTGATTACACATGATTAAATTTGTAATTGTAATTGCCCTTGTAGACTAGCCAAGCTGTTCTCACTGTCCAGCTAACCCTACAGTAAGCAAAAAAAAAAAAACAAAGAAAAAAAACTGTAAGCGTTAAAAATTAATAAAGAAAAAAAAAAAGAATAACTGGACGGTCAGAACACCTGGGAACGACGTAGACATCTTTCTACTCAGGTTTAACTGAGAAGTTGAAACATTGCCATGGCAACAAAGAAAGCCTCAGAAAGATGGAGTTATAAGCTTTTGTTATCCTGGCAGCAGATAGCACTAGCTCGCTGCATTTTGATTGCCTTTTAAAACCTCTATGTTCAGGAAAATTGATTCTCACAGGAATATTGTATTGATACGATGTGTACATGTCTGTAACCTCGTTCCAGTTCCTCACAGTGGTGGAGAAAACCCAATTTAACATGGTGGCAAGATAAAATCTGGGCAGAGGCCTGGCTAGCCTCACGCTGTTCTCCAACAACCCACTAAAATAATATTTTGTGTAGCCTATCTATACACCATGTACTATACTGTAAGAGACACAATTCTTTCCCCAAACAACTCATTTACAGGTTTTACAGCTCTGTATTGTTGACACTAATCCACTTACCTGTATACCCCATACTAACAGTCACTATGGCAACACATGTACAGTGCAGTGACCACCAAGCTGGCTCTGATACAGCACATGCCAAATTAGACCCAACAAAGACAAATTGCCCCACTAATTGAACACGGAGCTTCTAGGCTTCACGTTAATCCTCCCTCCATTACATCATTCAGTGAGACAATTGAACACGGAGCTTCTAGGCTTCACGTTAATCCTCCCTCCATTACATCATTCAGTGAGAGAATGTAAGCCGCTGACTTTGCATTGAGGAGCTTCGATTGAGAAGGGCTAGTAGCTCTTTCTCTACTCGGCACCCTACCTAGCCCCAAGCAAAATACTTAGCTTAGACTGGGGGATGAGACCATTCGTTGTGCCTGATTCCCTGCCCACAGTCAGTGCTCCTGCGAGCAGTTGGCCTGGCTTCAGAAATTTGTCTAGCACTGGTCCGGCCCGTGTTCCCTGAAATAGCACACAGGAGATCCATACAACCTTAGGTGGTGTGTGGGTGTGTGTGTGTGTGTGTGTGTATGTGTGTGTGTGTGTGTGTGTATGTGTGTATGTATGTGTGTGTGTGTGTGTGTGTATGTGTGTGTGTGGTGTGTGTGTGGTGGGAGAGTAGGGGGGGACATATCTGTTTGGAGAGCTCCTTGTTCCTTTTTGTTTTGTGTGTGTACCCCATACACAGCTAACTATAGTTGTGTATGGCTACATGAATGTGTGCAATTCATCACAGCTAATAGTTCCTGCCACATTTCTCATCCAATAGTAGACTTCTATTGCTAGAATGGAGCACAATTAAATTCAAATCAAAAATACATTTTTGTACACAACAGCATTGTGCGTTGCCTGTCACGCACAGAACACAGTTAGGTAACTATACCTACCCTGTACCTACCATTGTAAGAGAGGGAGAGAGAGAGAGGGAGGGAGAGAGAGAGAGAAAGAGGGGGGGGGGGGGGGGGGGGGGGAGAGAGAGAGGGGGGGGAGGGAGGAGACAACACTGCTTCTTTAAATCTTCCCTCGTGTCCCCAGATTCCTCCATCCCTAGCTTTGTCCCACTTCAATCCAGCTGCATGCTGTAAGTCATTAGGTTGCTATGGTGATGATGTATATATGGCTACATTGGAACCTGTCTTACAATGCACACAGACATATGAAAGAGGGACTTGGTAAGGTATTTTGGTGAGCAAGGTTTCTCAGAGTGTTCTTTAAGTCCTCTTGGACGTACACCTCACTCGAAATCTTTCTTTGATCCCAAACATTAGAGAGGCTCCGCTGTGTACACACACAAATGTAGCTACCTAAACTCTATTTTGGTGTGGCAACCATTCCTGCTCTACATGGGAGGTAGTTTATTAAACTAAGCCATCTCTCACCTTCTAAACCTCCTGGGGGGGTACACTCATTGCATGTAGTTACTCGTTCAACTATGCTTGTGTACAGAATACACAGTAATAAATCCCAAACCATGTGTATGAGTATCTGAATAACTCAGGATTCTGAATTGTGTGGGGAATTAATTGTCTCGTATGCAAGTATGCAATACAAACACTTGCGGAGAGTTGGAGAGGTGCCCACACAAATATAATGTACAAAATCTTGCAGATTTTATTGTAATAAGCAAATGATGTGCAATTTTTGGTAGATTTATTGTAAATTGATAGTCTTGCAGATTTTAATGAACGGTTTCTTGTAGATTTATTGCAATAAACAACTACGTAGATAGTGTACAAATTCATTGCACAAATCACTCCAAAACGGTAATCATTTCCAAAAATAGAACAATGAATGACCTAATGCCATGCGTCGTAAGGAATGTATTTATATTTGTATACATAGTCAAACAATGCGGGTATGGATTGATTGTACTAGAAGCATGCATATATATACTATATGGGATGTTGGCTTATACAGTACACGCAAACATGTGAAAAAACATTTGGAATTTCAAAATGTTTGGATGCGCTATCTAAATTAACCATTGTACCGTCTATCTCCTAACTATTGAATTAATGAGACAAATGGAGGACCACATACCCATATTAGGAGATTTGGGCTCCCAAAATCTCTTTGAGGAATGGTGTGAATCATTTACATAGACATGTAGTGCCTTAGCTAAGGTTGTACGTGTGATAGTACATGGCACCGTCCGCAGAGCTGTGTTCACTAACAAGGTGTGTTTGGAGCGTGGAATCTCATAGCTGCCAAATTGTCACTTAGAGTAACAAACATCGCATCATCAAAGTGCATAGTCACCCAATAGGACCACCGTCTTATGAAAGATAACTGTAATGACGATGGTATCACCAAATACGAATGTTTATTGTCTAGGCTCTGTAGCTTTGCATCCAGGTTTGTTCTCGCAGAGAAAAGAGCCTGGCTCCAATTGGTCTTGTACCTAAGCTCTTAAGGTTAGTGGATACTAAACTGGGTTCCCATAGAAACTGCATAAAAGGTACATTGCCGTATGTCTTTAGCAATACATGGCGGTACACAGCCGATAATTTCACAGCTTGTGTATGGCACAGTAGGCAAGAGTAAGTCGCCTCTGCAGGGTAAACTTGTGTGTCCACAGATACTACATATGTGGCAGTCCCGGGTAGAAATCGAACATTATTCCGTTACGTAATTCAACCGCATTACCACGTTTGAAGCGTTGTAGTGCAAAACGTCTGTTAATGGTGGGGCTCATACGCACAGCAAAGATGCATGAAAGTCTACATAGAGTGTATGAGCCTCACCCAGGACTGCCACATATATATACTGAAGGTGTAAACCATTGTGTGTGCACAAAATTTGGTGTGTATATGGAGGTATAATGTTCAACTCACTAACTGTCATCAGTAGACCATAATAGTGTAGCTCATCTATACAGTTCCATAGTGACCTATTGGTTGCTTAGTTACCATGTACATTACCCTCCTGTAAACAAATCTCTTCTGATATCACTTCTGATATTCATTGCGACAGGCCAGTCTGCCAAGCGCTGATCAATTACACCGACCATCTGTTAGTCTCCATGTCAGCATGAGCTAACCCATGTTTAACAACGGTTACACCTCCAAATCCTGGAAATTAGATTCATGTTCTGACTTAATCTATTATAGGTGAACTCTTGGCCACATATAAAGGTTTTATATGAATACACATATGCACGAACTAGTGGGTTGGGCGCACCATGAGTTTCCAAGGTAGGAGAGCTCTATTTGCTCCCTACGTGGCACCAAGTGGGAATATGAATATGCCTAATCCGTTACACCTCAAGGCTCTAATTAGGCGCTATGAATGCCAATGGAAGCAGTGCCTGTTGCAGGTTATATCATTATCATATTCATGTGTGTACATTGACACGTGCAAACAATTCTCCAGCATGGCCACATCACACTCACACTGAGCCACATGGGGTTAACCTCAAACGTAAACATGGTTATTGTTATTGCACAATAAATATGTAAACAAGCTACTGTATTCACTTTGAAAATCACAAAATGCACAAACAAACAAACAAACGATCTTCTTCATACAAGTAGTTACATCGTTTAAAATTGTTTGAGATGACGTATGCTATGTGTACATGCATGAATTAATGCATGATATGTGAATAATTTTTCATGCATTGCTACCATTGGGTCATACAATTTCCATGAGTTCCAGAGGTTGTCATGATCTAAAAATATATATAAATATATATATATATATATATATATTTTTTTATACCATATTACCTCACTTTCTATGTATTTCATTGGACGAACAGCGGAGTAAAACAAGTCATATACTCCTAATTATGTAATAATAGTTTGCACAAAACTTGCTTGTTGTACCAGAATAATTTACACAAAATTGAGTGATAGTTTACTGTCTCAATGTGGTATAAATTGGATATACCAGTACTACCTATACTCGGAGTATATCTGCGTTTATACTTCTTGTATAGGTAGTATATCCAATACATATATATATAAAATTGATAAAGAATATCTTCATTTTTTTTGTGTACCAAAATAAAAAATTCAGGTATACATGTAGTTCTCGAAATGACCACCTGGAGCTCAGAGCTGCAAGCAACGTAGATGGGCAGACTAAAGATAGGTGCTGCAGATGATACAGGGTTGCCCAGTCGTGATTCTGATAGTTTGTCACACTAATTAATACAACTACAGACCAAATGTGCAAGATTGTAACATTTTTGTGTATAAGGGCAGCAACTATGTTCAAGGTGGCAGAACATGATCAACTATGGTATACTCACAATTGAGATAAACAGCGTGCGTAACATTCTTTCCTTTGTCCGCACAATGCCGCTAGAATTGCCGTAAGAGGGAAATCCTGCATCGGTCACCAAAGAGTTCCCTATTGGAAAGTGCTACTGAAAATATGCTATTATGTTTGGACAGGAGTAGCAACCTATTTGGAGCAAACATGCCATAGCGGCTAGCTTATGGTAATGATTGTTCACTCGGAATTTTTTTTCTTTGTGAATTACTATATGCTGATAACACTTCAAAGATGTAGCCTTATAATTATACAAGCCAAGGAAATCGGGGCAATTTAGTTGCCTTTTGCATCAGTGTGGTATTTTTTGTTGTTGTTAGAAATTGTTGTGATTCTTATTCATCACTACTTACCATAAAATGGGATGTTAATCACGTCATCTTTTGTCTGGGTACCTGGATGGCAACCTCTTTTGTGTTTGTAGGTATCCCAACCCATTGTCTTCTTGAACCTTTCCCTTTTAGAACTGAAGAGCTGTGAGATGTTTTGAAACCGCCCATTTGCTCCCCCCTCAAGTTTCATGCAGGGTGAAGTGATGATTGGATTATGGTTGCAAACAATGTGTGTGGGTAGGCAACCTGGCATTGCTTAATGAAGTTTACAGCAGTCAGGCAAAGAAGTGACCACCATCAGTCACCTTGGTGTTGGCTAAAGCAATAATGAAGATACTCACATGACAATCAGCTACATAGATTCAGTTCCCAGGCGTACGCATTTGTTACTAAGCAGTTCAAATAGATGGATGCACATCGACAGTTGAACCCCACTTGAAAGACACCTTTGATTTGAAGACACCTTGGGCTCCTTTGATTTGAAGACACCTCACTAATCAGGACATTTGAAGAAGACCCATCTTTTTACCCCAGAACCGTGTTAATCGGAACATTTCTCAAGGGTGTTAGTATTAGAAAGGTTCCATGCCGCTCTATAGCAAAATGCTTTGATGGTAATTCAACAGCTTTGATGCACAGTACTAGCTTGTAATGTGTGTGGTGATGCATGAACGCTGTCTGTGATCTGGGCTCGAGCATTACTAACTGCAACTCTTTAACCTTCGGAAACGCGATATCATAGATATCTACGGCACCACAGACATAAGTACTTCCGGTAAATTGAGCCGAGACATCAAGTCTGGGGTGGTCTAGGGCGGAAGTGACTCAGTGATGCGCTATAAAACTGAAGCAGCGCAGTTGACTTGCAGATTATAAGTGCTAAACAAAGAGTGTTTTGTACAGCTCTCAACTGTTCAAAGCATTTCGACTTTCAGACCTACTGCGAAATTGTGAATTGCGCTAGCAAGATGGCAAATGTGCACGACGCAAATACTTACCAGACCAGCCTCGATGAGAGGTACACCTTCATCAGACAAGCCGGCAAAGGCACCTATGGCACTACGTGGATCGCTGAGGACAAGACCACAGGCCAGAGAGTAGCCATCAAGGCCATCAGCAAGACAGGTACTAGCAGATCCAACTTCAAGAGGGAGCTGAAATACAGCAAACACTTGTCAAAACATCCATACATAATCAGCACGCACGATACAGCTTACGAGACCAAGACATCGTACGTCATGGTGCAGGATTATGCACCAGGTGGCGATCTGTTTGACGCAATCGAGCCCGAAGTCGGACTACACGAACAGAAAGCAAGAGCATACCTTTACCAGATCGCGAAAGCAGTGGAGTACATGCACAGTAAGAAACTTGTGCACCGCGATATCAAGCCTGAAAACGTGGTCCTTGGAGATAAGGAAGGATCGTTCGTACAGCTAATCGATTTCGGCATGACACTAAGAACGGGTACGCACGTATCTAGAGTTTGCGGCAGTATCCCTTACACCCCTCCTGAGATCTGCAACGCCTCTGACGATATTGGGTTCTTCGTCGAGCCCTCCTGCGACGTTTGGTCCATTGGCGTGTTGCTCTTCTGCATGCTCACGGGAAGTTTCCCTTGGGAGCAGGCGACACTTAGCGATCCTAACTATTACGAGTTCGTGCAGTGGCAGACGGGAGTGACATTGAAACCTCCGCAGATGTGGCAGAGTTTCTCCCCAAGACTGCTCCAACTGTTCAACAGGCTGCTAGCAATGGATCCCCAGGATCGATGTGAAATCAAAGAAGTGTACAAGTATCTCAATGATGCTTGGTTTGTGAATTCAGCAATCCCTCTGAGCGACAGTTTGTGTGAGGTGAACATTTACCACCACTTGAACAACTACAGTAGCTTGGACTTTGAGTACAATGTAAAAGCTTCTCCTCAGTGTGGACTCAGCGTAGATGTTCTTCCGCACTCGACCTATCAGCTAACACCAGTTCATGCATTCTAAAAAACTTTTCCCACTTCATCATCAATGGTGACTGGTTGATGGTGCATGTTTGAAGAGAAGATGGCACACGGTGCTCAACATGATCAAGACAATCGGTCGAACCATGGCTTCTGGAAAGCCCACCATAACCAAATTGAAACGAATCATTATACAGGTCTATATACAATTTCAACCAGCATCACCTATTTTATGTTGTTCTATACTTGTGTGTAACTTGTTCTTTTTTTTTTCCACCTCAATGTTATACTGATTGTAAGCTAATTATTTAAAGTTAGCTATAATTTACATGTACTATTAATTTTAACTTCTCCAGCTGGTCTGGGGAGGATTTACATGTAACTATATTTTTACTGTACTTATTTGTTAATGTAAGGTACTGTACTTTTACTCTATATTGTATTTGGTACATATTATACAATGTAATGTACTTTTAAATACTTATTTAGTACTATATAATAGCTTTCTCCTCTTTTTTTTTGCCTCCTGTATGTTTCTGAAATGTGAAAATGGGACAACATAAAATGTTTGAAAACTGAATATCCTTCTTGAATATTGAATATGTTGCATGGACATGAGCTATACCCAGACACACCATATACAGTGCCAAGTGTCATCACACCAGGCAACCGGTGTAGGAGTGAACACCCAATAATTATGTTATGGTCATACCTCTGTAGTTATCTAAACCCTTATGTACTTGGCCGCTGCCGCCAGTCTGTCGCCTGCTAGAATGGCATGTGGGTAGCAACCTACTCTAAACAGAAGTCACTTCTTTATACCCTATACTTGTGTGTTATACTCCCTCAACTACCACGCTTGTGGTATCTAGTAGCTACTCCCTTGAGTTACGGATGCTTCAAACCATGCACAGTTGGTTAATAAAGCACTGCCAAATTTTATTAGGCAAAGAGAGTGGGATGTATGCATGTCTACACATCCATACACAAACACGCATGCACTCCAACTAATATTCTGGAGTATAAAAGCCATGTATGAAACTGGGATACATTATTCCCGAAATACTTGTGCATAAGTAAATTTTCATGTTGACATCTGTATTAAGAAATTAACCCTCACACAGCCCTAAGCTACAAAGCTACCAGCTGTCCATAATTGTCACACTGTTAAAAACCAACACATCCAAGAGACAGTTTTTGGTTTAGCATCACAAAGCAGATGGCAAGTTAACGAAACCAAAGCAGCTTTTCCCTCAAAATTTATCACCCCAAAAACAATGGCCAAACACCTTGAATTACACCACTCCTCCGTACTTCTCATGCTATTACTCAGTTGTACAAAGCATGACATCATTAGCTTGCTGTATGGAGACAATCTGTGCATTTTCGAGTAACCCAATTGCTTCTAAAATTAACAATCAAAGATGGCCTCGCATTCCAGATAAATAAATGCTTGTGGTGAACAGCACTGCTGCAGATCCAAGAACTCTATCCTGATCTGTTGGAGATTGATTTACAGTCCCCTCTCTATTGATGGTTACAAAAGCTGTATCTTGTAACTTGGGCCTCATCACTTACTCCTTATACAGAATGTTGGTTCCATACATACCCACACGATGCGTCATCACACATGCCGAGGTTGTCCGAGCGTTAGAGCTAGATATACAGATTACGTAATTGTATTTGCAGTGTAAAACTGTAATAGTTACAATTAATACTGGTAACACAAAGTGTTAAGAGAAGAGTGAATAAAGAAACTATGGTATAAAAAAAATACTAAATGACTTTGGTAAAATAACTCTGTTGGTATCACTCTATCTTGTAGTTATCGGGGAACCTGGCACATCCACCGCCGGCAGTATATGTATAAATAGTACCTCGCTCCGCATAAAATCTTCGAATGGCATCAGCAATGTTGCCAAAGGAACCCACATATCCCTTAGTCCGAATAATCACGGTGGAGTTCATCATGAGAAAGAACTCTTTGAACGAACGTTCTTGTACTCCTTTGAGCACACTGACTTCTGTATCAGGAGGTAAGTTGCCAAGGTGGGTATGTACTGTTCGGGTCGCAGTGTCAATATGGATTGGTGTCTTCATTTTGCTTGCGTACTTCTTTGCCACAATGTGAACCACAAGTCTGTTGTTGAAAACAGGCACCCAGACCATCCTGCTAGAAAGTTTAAGCTCCTTTCCAGCTTTCATGGCACAACTCACATATTGTTCTGACAATGCAACCGCAGCCTGGATGTCATCGGATCTAGAACGTGCCTGGATCGTCATTAGAGACTTGCTTGGAACACCTAAACTTTTCAAGAGTGCATCCATTTCTTTCTGAAACTTGGATGTCATTTTGAAGAGCATATCCCAGGCGCAACAGATGCGACATTTTATCCTGTCAACACCAAGCTCATATGCTTTAGGCATAAGTCCTTGGTTACGTAGAACTGCATACGTAAAATCATACCGATGTCCCTGTACTACTTCGACAGGGTTAGTGAATAACTTGGTAAAGTTAGTGTTCATGTACCACTGTGAGGATCTACCCGAGTCTTTAGCAGATCTCCAGCTCCCAATATCACGTACTGGCCCTCTCTTTAATCGCTGGATTGGAGTGAAGTCTGCCCAGTTGAAACTCTTTGGCTCCAAGTACTCGTCAAGGCCAGGAGGGTCTTCCCATTCAATTAAGAATGCTCTCTCTGCATGAAGAAAAGGTGGAATACTCGGACTATTAAGCAGCAGAAGTATCAAATTACAAAAGTACTATGTATTTACACAAAACTATATCTGTTAATACAAATGATTTCTGCACACCTCAAAGCCACAAAGGTTTGGAAACCTCCCAAATATTGTAAAAGGCTTGACTTAAAGCAGAAGCAAAAATAAAACGATTGCATACAAATGTCCAGAAACAAACTCTTGTGTATTCAGGTATATTATGATGGTTCTCTATAGCAACACATATCCAGCGGAACAGAGTTGTTAGAAACTACTGAATTCAAACTGCATTAGGATTGGCCGATACAGCCACATAAAAGCCTCCCCATTCAACCACCATATGGCACTATACAAATAACCCATAATAACAAATAATACTCGAAAGCACCACAGAAATGGGATCCTATCCACTATTCTTTCAAGCTTCTACCAAATCAACCATGTAACGTACAAGGGATATGTATATGTAATTGCCTTTCTTTTCACAGAACATTAAGTAGTCATTCTTCATAAAAATGACTCGCTTGTGTAGCGTAGAACTTAGGCTACACATTACGAGAGTGTGACTGAACAGGAATGTATTTGATCTGCACTTATTAACTGTCCTCAAAGGTACATGAAAAGATACCAACTCACCAACTCGACTAACAAGTACAATTCAATACATATGTAATTTCCAATGGATAACTGCAACATTACAAAGCGCCTTTTGTGCAAATCTTCATCTATCTTTTTGCAAGATGATGGAACTTCTATATACAATGGATTGGAGGTCGCTTGTCAGTACAACTCCACAGTAATTTCCATTTTGACCAATCAGGTAAAACATAGCTAGGTATAATCTGCTATCTGATTGCAGAATCGGTGCCAGACAAGCAACCTGCAATTTACTGTATAGCCTCATTTCTAGGCTGTCCCAGAGTTAGGAGTAGAAGAATGAGGCTATAGAAACACTACATTTATTAGCATTTTCTCTTTCAGGACATCATAGTAGCACAATCTACCTTGCCATCAACATGTGAATCTCTTTAAATGTATACAGCAAATAAAAAAAAACAATGCACGGCCATTTGAGGAAATGTTCAGTTGGTACCACCAGGTTCAAGGTGCAAACCTGATTTCACCCATGAATCTTAAGCAACTTCCTTTTTGGGTTGCCAGGAAACCCATCATCAAATATCAAGTCATGAATATCTGAAGCACAGAGTTATTCATACCGGTTTCAAGAGGTTACACTACCAGCTGACTCTGGGAGACAGCATGTCTAGCCTACTCTTACGCTGCAACCCACCACTCTCGAGATAAGTCAGCAAAAAGGGGCTACAGTGGAGTAAATCCCTAGCTGGGTTGTACACGTGTGTGCCATGGCACAGACAACAGTTAACATCTGGGGGTGGAGCTAGAAGTGCTTTACTTGATATTTAGAACTCTTCTTGCATCCCTCAACAATCGACATCTAGAAGTGTGAGCAAGGGTGTTGTGCACATACTTCTTTCAAGATGATGTTACTCCCATTAGATAAGGCCCATCTCCCTGTCACCCCAGTGTAGCTGATGGGCATTGACCCGGTGCATGTGCAGTGGGTAAGCTGTATAACACCTAGGTCTGCCATGAAACACTTCCACATGTGCAGCGGGAGAGCTGTATAACACCTAGGTCTGCCATGAAGCACTTCCACATGTGCAGCGGGAGAGCTGTATAACACCTAGGTCTGCCATGAAACAGGGAGATACAGTTCCACATGTGCAGCGGGAGAGCTGTATAATACCTAGGTCCGCCAAGAAACAGGGAGATACAGTTCCACATGTGCAGCGGGAGAGCTGTATAATACCTAGGTCTGCCATGAAACAGGGAGATACAGTTCCACATGTGCAGCGGGAGAACTGTATAACACCTATAGGTCTGCCATGAAACAGGGAGATACAGTTCCACATGTGCAGCGGGAGAACTGTATAACACCTATAGGTCTGCCATGAAACAGGGAGATACAGTTCCACATGTACAGCGGGAGAACTGTATAACACCTAGGTCTGCCATGAAACAGGGAGATACAGTTCCACATGTGCAGCGGGAGAACTGTATAACACCTATAGGTCTGCCATGAAACAGGGAGATACAGTTCCACATGTGCAGCGGGAGAACTGTATAACACCTATAGGTCTGCCATGAAACAGGGAGATACAGTTCCACATGTGCAGCGGGAGAACTGTATAACACCTATAGGTCTGCCATGAAACAGGGAGATACAGTTCCACATGTGCAGCGGGAGAGCTGTATAATACCTAGGTCTGCCATGAAACAGGGAGATACAGTTCCACATGTGCAGCGGGAGAACTGTATAACACCTATAGGTCTGCCATGAAACAGGGAGATACAGTTCCACATGTGCAGCGGGAGAACTGTATAACACCTATAGGTCTGCCATGAAACAGGGAGATACAGTTCCACATGTGCAGCGGGAGAGCTGTATAATACCTAGGTCTGCCATGAAACAGGGAGATACAGTTCCACATGTGCAGCGGGAGAGCTGTATAATACCTAGGTCTGCCATGAAACAGGGAGATACAGTTCCACATGTGCAGCGGGAGAACTGTATAACACCTATAGGTCTGCCATGAAACAGGGAGATACAGTTCCACATGTGCAGCGGGAGAACTGTATAACACCTAGGTCTGCCATGAAACAGGGAGATATAGTTCCACATGTGCAGCGGGAGAGCTGTATAACACCTATAGGTCTGCCATGAAACAGGGAGATACAGTTCCACATGTGCAGCGGGAGAGCTGTATAACACCTATAGGTCTGCCATGAAACAGGGAGATACAGTTCAATCAATACCACCTGACATGTCATTTGCTTCTTCTCACTTACAGCTTATACCAGCTACTACAAGCACCTTAGCCTACCACTTTACAGGGGTACATGGTTCACAACTTACCAGGTACCTTACAGGGAGACACAGTTCTCATTTACAACTTATACCAGCTACTACAAGCACCTTAGCCTACCAACTTTACAGGGGTACATGGTTCACAACTTACCAGGCACCTTACAGGGAGACACAGTTCTCATTTACAACTTGCCAGCTACTACAAGTACAGCTTTATCACAAGTTACATGTAAGCTCCAAGCTCCAGAAGCACCTTATCATGTCACCAAGGTGATAAATCTCCTAGCAGAGCCAGCTAGAAACCCACTGAAACCCACCAAAGCCCACCCAAAGCCCACCCAAAGGCGCCAAAGCTCACCAAAGTCTGCCAACGCATTTCATGGTGTTCATACAGGCAGCCTTACAAATTCAGCTCAAAGCCCAGGGTGAAACCTAAAGCCCACTCAATCAATGGCTGGGAAGCCAGTCCAGTTTCTGGGCAGGAAGCACTCAACTGCCAAGGATACTATCTCACTCCATACCACTTCCTGAGGCCTTTATTAGCATGTTGAGAGCAGCATGGGCTAAAAAGGGAGATGTTGAGACGGTGCATATGATCATGAAGGTGACATCAGGCTGCACCTCTTAATGGTGGAAACATATAGCTGAGGTCACTAGGTTCTGCAACTTCATACTAAAATTAGTATTTACTGCACACGTTTGTAATATGTATAGTTTCAGTGGAAGCATCTTTAATGCAAGCAATGGGAGAATACATTTCGGATCTGCCAATATATCTGCTGTACTTCAGCACAGTAGCATTGGAAAGTGAAAGTACTAACTAATGTGAATATGAAAGTGTATCCAAGGAGTGTCACTGACAGTGAAAGTGTTAACACCTCCATCTTTCATACATGGAAACTGTAGCCTGAAAATGAAAGCATTCAGTCTGACCACCAGTGCATGCACAGAACACTAATACCAGTGTGCAGAAGAATAGACCATTTCTTTTTTGTGACTCAAACAATTTTCACTTTTCTATTGGAAAAAAAGGTTTTCTGCAACTTGAAATTGATTGTTGACTGAATGGTTCAGTTCTCATCAGGGCAAAGGGTGATGCATTCAGTCGAAACATCAGCTTAAGCTGGGAACAGAACCTTTTTTCCATTTATGCAGGCCAGTCACTGAAAGATCAGTTTCTACACACCACCAAATCATGATTTATGGCATTAACTTTAAAATGTACGTGTTGCTGTATTTAGCAATGTTTAATCTGGAACAAGCTTAGCAGTGTAAGCTACGCAGGTCCACAAACTTTCAGTGGATTCTCAGCCGGTTCCTACATAAATAGAAAGAAGGCTATCTGCTACCACCCAAAATGTCTGCAACCGATCTCATGTTGGTAACATCAACAAAGCATTCTCTGATTTTAGATTGGCAACCGAGAACCTTCTCTCTGTTCAGGTTCACAAAACTTGCACAATGCAAAGCACATTCAATGTGCAACAATGTATCAGGTATCCTAGCCAAACCCAGCGCATCTGGTCCTTTGGATACTCCTACTTGCGAGATTTGGAAAAGCTAACAGATAAAAGCATTTGTACAATATGCGATTTGCATACTGCAGTATACTGTGTAAAGTTATGGTCAATTAGGCAAAATTACAGTGGAATTTTAAGCTTGAAAACTAATATACAAATTTGGATGCAGTGCACCACAAAACAAGAGCTGAGCTGGGAGAGAAGAAGTGATTGCTATCGTGTTCCTGGTAACTGACAAGAACTTAGGCTAAAATTGCCACAGCATCAAAAGCAGGGTTCAAAATGATTAATGGATAGGCAGACTCAAGTCCAGATGTACAGGAAGGATGGCAGACCAGTAGAATTTGTTGATCACCCAACAGTCGTGATTCCAGCAAATAGGGATCTCTAATTTCCTTGTACCAGGCCAACAGTAAACATGGTTCATACCCGTTACTACTACTGTACTTTTGTCAATAGGAAAGTGAATATCAGTACATCTAAGTCCTCCTGGTTTTGATAGTACTACAAATGAAAGATTACCACTAGGCTGTATGGTGGATGGACAGGTCCCTAAAACAAGGGGGTAGTAATGATACTACATGTTGTGTTTATAATTTTCATGAAATACTGCAACCATATCAACAAATAATAGCTACACTCAGCGTCTGTTACATAAAACGGTCAAGACTCTCTGAACTGTACACATGCTGGTAGTGGTGTACTCCACTCTAACTGTTGCCACACTGTTGCTAAGGCAGCCAAGATATGTATTTTAGTACACTATACAGGCTTTGCACTTAGTATGGCTCCAGAGATACCCCACTCATTTCCTGCCAGTTTAATTAGTTAGAGCATCATAGAACCAACACTGTAGTTAATCATCACAGAACCAACACTGTACTGTGTATATGGTGTATAGTACATCCACATGATCTATGATAATGTATTATGACATTTATGAGGAGGGAGTTGAGTCATATTCAACTGTTGTCTAGCCTCGTTTCTAGGCCTTCCCTGGCTCCAGTTTTTGATCGCCTTCAGTATGCAAAAACAGGGGGGGGGGGAGGGGGGGGAAGGAAGGCCTGGTGAATCTTACCATATGGTCTGTGGCACAGACGTCACACATCCTCACTCCTTCTTACATAGCCAAGCAACAGTAAAGACCAATCTAGTGCTCTGTACCAGCTACAAAGATGGGGCACACGCCAGCAGAGAGCCACACATCCAGCATGGGAAGCAAATTTGAGCTTGAAGACACAGCTCCCAAGAGTTACCAAGTCACACGACTTAGGCTGTTCAGAACTGTCAGATAAACATCTTGAATGAATTACATTGCATTGGTGTTCTTTTTGCATGCAAAACACTCTCATTTCATGGATCATCAACTTGACAGCAGAGCACTAATGCCATCCCTTAGGGAGGTGCTTTGTTTCCTCTTTCTGGCTGTGAGTCAAAGCTGTTTGTACATATCTGTGGGTTGAAGACAGCTTTGTTTCAGTGCCCCTCTGCAATTAGATCAACTGTCGAGTTTGACACTTCACTAGTCAGTGGGGCTTTCATCACAGCTCAGCCTACACTCCCACTTCTTCAAATATGAAAATTAGCCTTTTATACTTGGTTCTCATGGAGCCAGGCATCAAACATTGTACGGGCAGTTAGGCAGTATATGTGAAAACAGTGCTTAACCATGCGTAGCACTTCTAGTTTCACTTTGATATCAGTGCTTAGCGAGATCAAAGAGGAAGACTATTTTATGTAGTGTTGTGTTAACATGAGATCAAAGGGGTTGGTGTTAATTGGACTTTATATCTATGCTAACATGACGCAATATCCATGCCAAAGTAAAATGACATGCAACATATTCAGGAGTAGGAAAATACATGTAACGCACGCATTCAGTGAAATGGACAACTATGAATCTCATTGAAAACTGAATGATAACCAAGTGTGCAAGTACTAGGACCAATTAATCCAGGAACCTCTACTGTACGATGACCAAGGATGCTTGGAGTTAGAAGTGTGTGTTGTTAGTGTGTTTATCGTGCAGCGGACAGATTCACAATATCAACTTATGACTTCATTACTAAAGTAATCACTCCACCTACAACAAACGGATGTAAGCGAACATCTGGAAATATACCTGGTGCCCGGAACAAAGATATGTAATACGTCATACATACGTCTGGTGTCCCTGAGTTGTAAGGGAAAATCTTGGAATATGCCCAAATATGTAAATGAACATCTCGCGTCATATACCCAGAACAATATAAGTAGAAATCTCCCGTGTAATATTTAATGAACATCTCTCGTCATATCCAAGTAGAAATCTTGGAAAATGCCCGGAATAAACATGTAAATAAACATCTTGCGTCACATACCTGGAATAAAAAAATTTGTGAATGAAAATCTCTTGTCATATACCCGGAACAAACATGCAAATGAAAATCTCCCGGAATAAACATGTATGAACATCTCTTGTCATATCCAAGTAGAAATCTTGGAAAATGCCCGGAATAAACACGTAAATAAACATCTTGCGTCACTGGAAAGTAAACGAAAATCTCTTGTCATATACCCGGAACAAACATGTAAACGGACATCTCGCGTCATATACCCGGAACAAACATGTAAACGGACATCTCGCGTCATATACCCGGAACAAACATGCAAACGGACATCTCGTGTCATATACCCGGAACAAACATGTAAAGGAACATCCGGATATGTGCCTGGTGCCCGAACAGTAATACGTTATACATTTGGTGCCCAGAACAAAAGAACTATAAGTAAAAATCTTGGAACATGACCGGAATAAAACATGTAAATAAACATCTTCACGTCATATACCTGGTATCCAGAACATGCAACATTTAATGAACATCTCTTGTCATATCCGAACAGTAAGTAGAAAATTTGGAACATGCCCAGAACAAAATGAACAGCTGGGCATATGCCTGCTACCTAGAACTACGCTAGCCTCATTCCCAGGCTCCTCTGCTCCGGAACACGAACTTGAACTTGTGCATGCGGAGAGAGCCTGGTAATTTTTCTCACGTGAGCACCGCCAAAGGTAGAACGGAGGTAGAATGACCTTAATTGCACGTGGGCGTGTCTGAAGACTCAGAACAAGGAAACGAGAGAAGGTAGCGGGCACTTACTACACAGATCTAGCTACCGGGGAGTGAATATCATACACACCGAATGTTAAACGCATGGTTGGTTGAACAATGCGCAAAACATTGCCTTTCTGTTTTAGTCCTATTTCGATTACATCATGCTTACGTAGAAATGTTCCGGGAGAGCCTGGGAACGAGGCTAGAACTACGCAAGGGATTAAGTGAACATTCAGATGTAAAACTAATACATTAGGAATGAGGAACATGACTGGTTCAGCAGATGTAAGCGAACATTGAACACAACTGAAATATGGAGATCAACCGCTATCCCAGTATAGAACAAACATACCAGACGTATTAACTTTTGTATTAGATTTCCGTTGAACTTTCACTTCACCCACTGACGTGGGCAGAAAGGTAAGGAAGAACATGTGATACTGGGCAGTTTCGTGAGTGGATTATGTCATCCCTTGTAACAATATACATACCACTGCGAAGAAGGAATGGTGTTTTATGCACCAGTGTTTCTCCTGTGTGTTGCGAAGGGGAACACGGGGACTTTGATACAGAAGGCCTCACAATAGGCAATCAACAGGAAATAACAGTGTTACAATTTCCTGTAGCACACATGGCCTCCTAAAGTCTTGAGAGGAAGATGAGCTAGACCAGGTCAGTTCATTACAGGAGGAAACTGAGGAAAGAACTGAGGTACAGAACACCTCTACATAACCAAGAGGAAATAATGGTGTTATACGTCCTGCAGGAGGGCTTCCACACCTGGTACTAATGTGCCATTGATTGCACCCTTCTCTTCCTGGGGTTCTGACTGGAAGGAAAAAGGCCCTTTGTCACAATAAGAGTTCAAGTTCTACACTCGACATCCGGATATGTGCCTGGTGCCCGAACAGTAATACGTTATACATTTGGTGCCCAGAACAAAAGAACTATAAGTAAAAATCTTGGAACATGACCGGAATAAACATGTAAATAAACATCTTCACGTCATATACCTGGTATCCAGAACATGCAACATTTAATGAACATCTCTTGTCATATCCGAACAGTAAGTAGAAAATTTGGAACATGCCCAGAACAAAATGAACAGCTGGGCATATGCCTGCTACCTAGAACTACGCTAGCCTCATTCCCAGGCTCCTCTGCTCCGGAACACGAACTTGAACTTGTGCATGCGGAGAGAGCCTGGTATTTTTTCTCACATGAGCACCGCCAAAGGTAGAACGGAGGTAGAATGACCTTAATTGCACGTGGGCGTGTCCGAAGACTCAGAACAAGGAAACGAGAGAAGGTAGCGGGCACTTACTACACAGATCTAGCTACCGGGGAGTGAATATCATACACACCGAATGTTAAACGCATGGTTGGTTGAACAATGCGCAAAACATTGCCTTTCTGTTTTAGTCCTATTTCGATTACATCATGCTTACGTAGAAATGTTCCGGGAGAGCCTGGGAACGAGGCTAGAACTACGCAAGGGATTAAGTGAACATTCAGATGTAAAACTAATACATTAGGAATGAGGAACATGACTGGTTCAGCAGATGTAAGCAAACATTGAACACAACTGAAATATGGAGATCAACCGCTATCCCAGTATAGAACAAACATACCAGACGTATTAACTTTTGTATTAGATTTCCGTTGAACTTTCACTTCACCCACTGACGTGGGTAGAAAGGTAAGGAAGAACATGTGATACTGGGCAGTTTTGTGAGTGGATTATGTCATCCCTTGTAACAATATACATACCACTGCGAAGAAGGAATAGTGTTTTATGCACCAGTGTTTCTCCTGTGTGTTGCGAAGGGGAACACGGGGACTTTGATACAGAAGGCCTCACAATAGGCAATCAACAGGAAATAACAGTGTTACAATTTCCTGTAGCACGCATGGCCTCCTAAAGTCTTGAGAGGAAGATGAGCTAGACCAGGTCAGTTCATTACAGGAGGAAACTGAGGTAAGAACTTTGGTACAGAACACCTCTACATAACCAAGAGGAAATAATGGTGTTATACGTCCTGCAGGAGGGCTTCCACACCTGGTACTTATGTGCCATTGATTGCACCCTTCTCTTCCTGGGGTTCTGACTGGAAGGAAAAAGGCTCTTTGTCACAATAAGAGTTCAAGTTCTACACTCGACCATTTTGACTTCATACTGTACACTGTAATCCAGCATACTGTACACTGTAATCCAGCATAGGATTCCCACTCCTCATATCTGAGCCATTCAGAGATGGCACAGGGTAGTTAGTTACAGTTGCAACACAGGTGATGGGTACTATTTATGCACTTATAATAGACCATGGTTCACACATACCACTCACGGTTACACCACTTTATAGACGATTTATCATATTGTGTTTCTTGAGATTGATGCCAATCTTGAAGATTGCTATGCGAAATGCTGCACATCTAAGGTTATACAAATTCCAGAACACATATAGCCTCAGTTGCCTAGCAAACATACCGGACGTTTTAAGTTTGTATTAGGTTTCTAGTGAACTTGCAAGTCACCCCTGCTAGTATCACTGGCGTGGGTACAGATGTCAGAAAGACGTAATAGAATAAGGTGGTGTTGCTGATTTCTTGTGGGTGAAGTGCGTCTGCACTTGTAAACCAATATACCCACCCTTGTGGGTTACGAAGGAAGAAACAGGGTGTTAAATACCTGCTCCTTCCTGTGAACCTGGCTCAACAGGAAGATGAACACAATGCTTCACTACTGACCAGGTCACTTGAATAAAGAAGGTAGCTGAGGTAAAAAGGGTAAAGCCTCTCAAAGAAGGCAGACAGTTAACTTCTTCTGCACCCTTACTATGATCTCTCAATACAGTGTAAAATGCAGAAAGGTTTCACAAGTGTCTTCACTTGACAATTTCCCTTCCTTTGAAAGAACTTCTAGCACAAGGAAAGGCCCTTGCAATCCTCTGCAAAACATATAACACCTGCCAGGGACCAAGGCTGGCAGAAGGCCAGGGACCAAGGCTGGCAGAATGTGTAGTGACATGCCAAGAGGTCAAGGATGTGTAGTGACATGCCAAGAGATCAAGGATGTGTAGTGACCATGCTAAGAGGTCGGTCAATGCTGGCAGACAGCCATGGAACAAATGGACCAAGCTCAAGGTAAGCAAAACAGCCATGGACTAAACGGCTGGCCTTCACACAGCAGGTAACCAGGTTAGGTCAACAGCTTGGATACCTAATCATACTCCATGGCAACCCAAAGAACACTTAAACACTCTTTATGTCAACCACCAGACATCTGGATGGTGGTTTGGGGCCACTCGCACCTGGAAAAGGGGTGGCTAGTCTCCAACAAGTTTACCCAAGGATACCACCACTAATAGTAGTACTGGGTAGTAATCCTATTATCTGGAGACACAGCGTGTTCACCTGGGACAACACTCATGCTTACGTACACAGCTGGATATATTACACCTGTGTGTGGAAGAAGGGTGACATGTAGCTGCCTTTACTACATCAGATTGTACAACTTCAAAAGCCATAATCTCTTCAAAGACGTGGCTTCACAGAGATGGTGCTTTAGGGGAAGGTAAAGAGTGCTGAGAAGGGAAATTTTTAAAGTTTTTTGTGGCAGGGTTAACATTGAAACCCAGCCATGCAGGACTCAAACTGGGGTCTTCTGAATTCTGGCCAGATGCTGTTATCAACTGAGCCAAATTTTCATGGTTGGACTGGCACGCCTGCCGTGTGTTACAACTTTACTTTCGTAAATGTAGTTTTTGTACCAATAACATTTTTCGCAAAGTATTTGCAGCGTGTCCCTCCCCCAAAATGAAATTAAATTCATAATTTTCATACTGTAAGGCAGTTGGAAATGAAGGGAAATAGGAAGAAGACTCACTGGCTCAAGCCAGAGGCCCTGGGCTCAATTTCTAGCAACTGCCGGTCTTCCCACTTGCCATTTATTCCTCATCATCCAACACGTGTTCACTGATTCCCATGATAGTAATGTGCGAGTTGTGCATCAGGGGAGGCAGTAATATGCGAGTTATGTGTAGAGATGGATAGAAGTGTAATGTGTAAGGGGGATTGGTAATGTGTGAGTTATGTGTAGAGATGGATAGAAGTGTAATGTGTAAGGGGGATTGGTAATGTGTGAGCTATGCAGCACAATGTGCAAAGGGGATATATGATGATACATATGGGATAGTAATGTGCGTGGGGGAGGTAACTCAATTATAATGCAGAAGTCACAATCGGTGTAGTGATCTTAGTCGCTCGTGTTTGCACACCATGACCTGACATCCCTTTACATCATAATTAGAAGACCCCTGGGAAAGTTAACAATAGAAGCTATAAGGTGCACATTTTATTGGCGTCTTCTTTGGCAGGCTGTGCGAGCAAGCATGTGCCGGCTCTCAAGAGCGCATGATGATGTCATTTTTATTGCAATAAAAGTGATGTCATCATGTGCTCTTGTGGCGGCATAATAGGGTTAAAATTTATATTTTTAATGTATATGTAGTACAAAATTGTAATAGTAAATGTGAGTGGTGTAGTAGGCTCATATTTCAAGCACAATAGGGTTAAATTTATAGTATGATGTCATTATAGTTTATGTGCAGTGAGTAGCAGACTATGGCCCAGTGAAGTAATTAGTTGTAGCTGTAGCTCTAGATCAATGAATCGGCTGTTGACCTGTGCTGTTGTGTCCACAAAGATACATTAAAGAACTCTTTCCCTTTGGAGTTCGATCAGGCATGCAAGGTGAACTGTAACCCACTGTCAAAGTGAGGCGCTGGCAAGTGAGGCGCAGGCAAAGAGAGGATTGAAGGACCTTTGTGCTCGTCCTTCCAAGCTACTAGTACGTAACACAATTGCTAGTCGAAATCAGGACAGAACATTAAGAAAGCATTATTGTGCCGGTTCCTAATAAGCTCTTTTATCTTTAGGAATTTGGACTGGCCTCTGTTGTAAACACTACATAGTTAATTAAGTACCTAATAATAAACTTAACTCCAATCTGATACCACACACACAACATCACATGTTAACAAGTTATATTTGATAATTTGGTGTAAAAGTCAACACTGGGTTCCTGCCCTCTACCTTCTCAAAATGAAGTTAGTTCCACAGAGCATTCCTGTGCGCTACTGTTGACAAGTTAGCACCTCACATCACAGCCGAGTGTGTACTGGATATCATGACCACACAGACACTTCGACAATTGAAAAACAAAGCTATACCATGCATCATCACTAATGACATCCTGTATGTCACAAGTAGTAATTAGTAAAATTTATCACCCTTAAAACACAAGTCACTGGTGCCATAATCACACTTAAATACGTGTTATTGATGCAAACTCAATTAGTATGTATCACTAGAGAGAAATTATCTTTTTGAGATGTTTTAGTCACAAAACCCCCGGCTGAACACATAACAAGCAAATGAATCTCTACTCAAAGAAACATTTCATTATTCAACAGAGCTACTGTAGAAGGAAGATGAAGTTTTGGCTTATGGTTGGCTAAAGGTCTGTAAAGTCATGCCAACAGTGCTGGTGAAGAGTGTATCGACCTAAAAAGTCGAAACAGCACCCCAAAATGCATCCCGTGACCAAGAATTCATGATAACTTAGCTAAAAAAAAAAAGGTACAACTTCATCACTCTCCTCATCTTTTTGTCTGCAGCATGTAAGATATCTAATAAAGAGGTTATGAGGTGAAAACTGAAAAGGCAGTCGTTAGGAATTGAATCCAGGACACCTGGCTGGTTTCACCTCATAACATCTAAATCTCTCTCCATTTCCAGCGTGAGGCAAGAAGTCCTAAGCATGCATGATCTCTGTTTGTGACCCAAGTCATGAAACTTGGCAGTGTGCCCTCCACTGGTGGGTATATATAGTAAACGTACTCCAAGCTAATGTTTGCTCAAGGTCACCAACACAAGGTGACGTGCCAGGTTAGCAAAGGATAAGAACGCCTTTTCTGTCCAGAGCGCCCGACTCTAACATAAACTTACTCTGCGAGGGCACAATACAGCTGGTTGTTTAGTGTGAGACAGTTGTTACAAACGACACCACTGTCACTCTGTGTACGGCGATGTAAGGTGCTATGAACAGATACGGTTACTTTAAGGGGTGGTTGGACAATAGGTTTGGTGTTTTTGTTATGAGAGGCAGTGTACATGTTTTACAGCTTTGAGGTCAATCTTGTTACCTTTGGCAACCATTGCCATAGCAACAGGCTATTGCTATTGAGACCTGGAGCACAGGAATATGTTGGCCCTTTTTGCACATGCTATTTGCAGCTCCACCATTTGATACACAGATTCTTTTAGTCTGCCTATCTTAATCGTCTAGACAACTGGATGACTGTCTGCTTGTCTGTCTATATCTATGTGTCTATCTACATTGGGAGGAGGTGGTGACAATAACAGTGACGGACTGTAGTGTCCTATATTCAATGTATGCAACAAATTCAGCTGCCTGATGCTGGCCACCAGAGAGAGGCAGAACAAAACCATGTGCACAAAATATTGTATTATAGAGCTAATCTAGATTTAGATTTGGTTCGATCCTGGAGTGTAAGAATGCCGTTTGGGTGTGCTTAATTGACTCGGTAATGTGACTAATGATCTCAATGCTACACTAACCTTGTCCTACCCCCCCTGATCAGCTACCAGATAATTCCCAAAGTCACAAAGTACGACGTTAAATGGGTATGAATGAACAATCAGTGAACCACATCTCCCAGTAGGCAGTGAGTCGGAAAGCCCCATGTAATAACTTGTAGGACAGTCGTATGTAACATGTTGTCACCTAGTGTATCTATACGTAGGGTGTGTAGGTTAAACTGCTAGAGTTCACCCTGTGAAGCGATCACCATCTGTCTTTCTGCCCACCACTTTTATTGGAGATTTCCTTGCATGGGTACCCCCACCTCAACATCTTGTATGGGTCACTGTGTAATTAACAATATACTTCCTGTCTAAATGACGAATGCAGCTCTCTGGTTGGTCAGGACTTAACTGAATACAGTTTAGCTCCCAAAATCATTCCTCCCTGCATCTTGACTCTCTATTTATGCATCCTTTACATCCACTTTACTAAAGTTTACTTCAGCGCATAGATATCACTTGCTCCTTAACGAATACTGCTTTTAGCACCTAACGTGAAAATAATCGATCCTTCCTTTCTCTATTGTGCACCACGTTACTGAGGTCAGTGCACCAGCGTCATTTGCTTGGCAATGTACAGGCCACTCCCTTGTTTTCCTGATCGCATACTAATTAGTAAAGTATGTATGTTGATTATCAGGCTACCTGTATCTTATCCCGCTTGCACAAGTTGAATATGTCACGTTGCACAGAAATATACCGTATTTCTTCAATCAGACGACGTGGCTGCTATTTTCTTCACTGCACGTTTTTATGTGGCTACCATTCAAGGGCAGTGTTTTTTTTTTTGGAAAGCCCGCAGACACCAACGACGGCTGGATAAGGTACTATCAATACAGTGATGACTGTTAGATGCTGTCAGTAGTAAGCGCAGCCTCTCAGTCCTCTGTCAGCTGTTGAAACAGGTCATACAACACAAACAGCCTTAGCACTAGTCCGGTGATCGTCGTCAGAAATTATTTGCATACGTGTGCGTGTGCCACGTATAGTAGCCACGGCTACTATTAGAGGGCGGCATTTATTTCGCTCAGAGCTCCTAATTGTGCCGCTATTATTCAAGGGTGGCGACTATTTGACGGCGGCATCTATTCGAAGAAATACGATATGTAAATACAAATTGCTATTGTATTGCTTGTTTAGATCTGAAAGGAATGCCCATTACTCTAGCAACGAGAATTTCAGTCACTAGGAGGAGCTAGGAGGTTTCAATTAAATTAATTAATTGGCATATGTGATAGCCCATGGCTCACAATAACACAGTCTATATTCACATTTTGATAGATTGCAGCACAAATTTTTTTCACAATTCCCAGCAGCGTAACGCATGCACTGCACACTCACACACAAACTTTGAACAACTGATAACTTTTCCCTGCTAATTGTATGCTCTAAAACTTTGTTCCTTTGTGTATTTTGTTTTTATATATTTTATAGATATTTGTTTGTAGTCCAGTAAGCCTAACCAGGCTGGCTACGCTACGCCTTGCATAGGGACTTAAAAAATAAATTGAATTGAATTGAATATAAAGGAAATCATGAAATTTTTCCACCATAAAAAATTTTTAATGTATAATATGCACTTGCACCATATGTTTTGCAGTACCACAAAACCATGATCTATTTACAGTTCCTTAGCCTGTGAACCTTCCACATCCACTTAGCAAAAGTGATGTGTGTACCTCAGAAGCCATTAACGTGGTGTTTAGATACCTACATCCCTAAGTGGCTGTGATTAGTGGCTGTGAGACCCCCATTGTGCCTACCTACATTACCATGCTTGTTGTGTAAACTCCAGGTGTTGATCATGAGCTGGGGTCAACTGTAACTGCTAATGTGTTTATGTTAGCCTCATTCCTAGGTCTTCAACAACTCCAGTATTGGATTGTGCAAATATGGTAGCCTCATTCCCAGGCCTCCCCCATTTTTGTTCTTCAGTTTGCGTTCAGTATAATACACGGAAGCGGATGAACGCGAAAAACGGGGAAGGCCTGAGAACGAGGCTACAAATATGGCTGCACACAGAGTCTAATGTGGCCTTAGATGTGTGGCTAATAACTGTAAGGAAGAATACCTGGGAGATTTCAACGACGTCAGGTGGGCAGAGGGTAGACACATGGGGGGGCAAGTGATCAGTCCCGAGTTTACCAAAAAAAAAAAAAAACAAGAAGAAAGCTGTATTGACACTCCCTTGTGAATGGTCCAGCCTCCAGTCCTTGGGTAGCCATTTTACAAGGAAGGTTCTTCGTTGAGGTACCGCCCCCCATGTATCTACCCTCTGTCTACATGACATTACCGCACGTAACAAAATCTCCCCCTTGTTATTTACATACTGGAAGCGATTTAATACTGGAAATAGTCAAATAATACTAATACGGGAGGTGCAGGGAAAGGGACAGGGACAGAGGGACAGAGGGACAGAGGGACAGGGATAGGGACAGGTACAGAGGGACCGGGACAGAAGGACAGGGAAAGGGACAGGGTATAGGGGCATGGGAACGAGGCTATGTCTGTGGTCACTACTGGGTTAGTTTGCATGTGAAATACACACACAAACACACTATTAGCAGAGTAGCTTATGGTTCACATGCACCCATAAAATGTGTTTGTGGGCCATTATTGAATTGTTTACATGTTTAATGCACACAGCTTGTGTATACTCACACAGATGTACATTAACAAATGTCAGCACAACAGCTTTTTAACCTCAGAGGTAGCCTGGTATCCGGTGTGGAGAAGAGCACCTGGTACACACTTTTATTTTCCACACACCAGGTATGAGGCTACCTCAACTGGACATTTTTGATGTTGCAAGGTGAAAAATAAGGAGAGCGAAAGCTGGCAGTCACCGGACACCAACTCAAGGCTCCTGGCTTGAGTCGTCGGTGTTCTACCACTGAGCTATGACCACCAGCCCTTACAGATTACTGGCTTTTACTGAGCTATGACCACCAGCCCTTACAGATTACTGGCTTTTACTGAGCTATGACCACCAGCCCTTACAGATTACTGGCTTTTACTGAGCTATGACCACCAGCCCATACAGATTACTGGCATTTACTGAGCTATGACCACCAGCCCTTACAGATTACTGGCATTTCGCTTTCCTTAGCACAAGTAACAAGGGTACGTATGTAATATGTATAACATGAAGTAGCTATATTATTGCTGCTCATGCTACGTATATACACTTTAGGATATGCTACGACAATCGGCTCACATGTCCCGTTAGCATGAGCACATGCAAGGTATGTGAATACCATGTGTCAAAGAATTGTTACTGTGTACACTTGAGCACTGGTGTTGTAACAACTCAGTAATGATAAGCTATCCGCACAGATCAAAAGTGTGAATCCTTCACGGTGCGGTTGATAATGGAGGTTAGGTCCTGAACATCAACTAATTGGTTGCAAACACACACGTCACAGCTCTAAACTGTCACAGAACCTGGTCTTCTATAGTGACACCCAGTGGCATAGCCAGGATCCCGAAGTTACCCAGGCATGGCAATTTGTGCAGGCCATGCCCCTTCAGCGTGGCTTGAGTGCAGTAGGTTTGTTGAGTTTGGTTGACAAGGGCGCCACTAGGAACGTTAGGTCAAAGTTCGACATTATTATCAAGATTCTATTTACAGCCCGCGCCATGTGCTATTGCCCGGTTGTCTCGTGACCAGACCACACCTCGGCAGGAGGTGCATGCGATCTGGACACAATTGCCTGGGCCCAGAGCCAAGTTGCCTGGGCACGTGCCCGGGCAGGCCCGGGATATGGCTTCACCAATGGTGATACCTAGTAAGTCCGGACACACACAGCTGGCCATCATGCAACTACAAAGCGCATGGACGAAGAAGTTCAGTTGTAAAGACAATCATCTAGCCAACAAGTAAAAAATTATATCCAACAATCTAATTACTTAATCAACTATTTACTGGAGGTAAATTATGCAACTGATCTGCAAAACAAAACCTCCTGTGAAATAATAAAATTTCTGAAGACTCCTAACCCCCTCCCTGAAGTTTACTGTGGTCAGGGTAAGCCTACAATTGTTATGCATTGTTAGCATACCAACGGTGGTTCCAGCAACACCTTAAAAAGAGCCACTAATCGCGCTCTTTCTTTGAAATCAGCCTTAAAGTTTAAGTGGGCTGCTGGAGATTTTGTTTAAGCTGGGCGATGGTTGAATAGCATTGTTACGCTTTGAGTAACAAGTTTAGCATTGGGTACCTCTTGAGATGGAAACTTAATACAAAACTGTTTGGTAAAGGAATTTAATTATGTCAAAAAAAACTGTCATTGAAAAAATAGTCGTATGCATTCTCGCTAAATGATAGCAGACCTGGGCATACTGAACATAAGCAACGAAGGCGATTTTAATTGCAACAGATGGCATGTGATGATTTTGGTGCACAAGTATGTGGCTCCAATTAGTACTAGCAATATACACAGTTAAACCCACTACTCTTGGAATGCAAAGCCGCTACTATTGTGTATGGATAATATAACATTATACTTTGTATGCGTAATACAATGGGGACAGTGTACAACACGAGTAGGTCACACCGAGGGAACAATAACACCTGCATCTCCGTTCCACACAGATGCACTTTGACCCCACAGATGTCCATACACATATGCACATCACAAGATTTGACCAATCACAGGGCTGCATTTAGTGCCTAGACTGGAAAAAGCAAGCTCCTAAATGCTCAAGGGCTTGAGAACGAACAATCAATGAACCACATCTCTCTAACAAAATCGGCCTAGATGCCATGCAAAGTTACCCACTGCGCAGGACGCGTTTCAGCCAATACCAGGCCTCATCATCTGTGCTGGAGATGGGGACTGCTACCTCATGCACAAAATGCAGTCAGGTGGCTGGCCTCATCCAAAGGCTGGTAGAAGCTCCTCGAAAGTACTGTCTCTAGTTGCCTAACTACCCTCCTGTGGGTATCGTTTAAGCCATATTGCTAAAGCCTTTTAGCTTAGATAAATTGTAACACTCTCAACCTCCTTGTGAGGTGTACTTTAGACTTGTACAAACGTAATCAATCTGCGAACTTCTGTGTACACATCGAAACTTGAGCCATGCAATTAAAGTTAGATTTTACTGAACCACTGTCGTTGTGTGCTTGGAATGTGATGATCTATTGGTGGCATTTCCGATCTTTTATCGCCCTGGGCTTCCATGCAATGAGTGGCCTCCTTACTTCATTTGTGGGTGAAAGAAATGAATATGTAGAACACGAGGGCCTTGCATTCCACTTACAGTACTACTTGGCAAATCCTAAGGGCTTCCACCACCTTAGGGGTTCTGTGTCCAATGGCATACAATAATAGGAATGTAAGGTGTGACAATCATATGCATGGTGAGCTACATAGCACGTATCTGTACACATGGATGCAATGCATATATATGGATGCCGGTATACTGTATACACTTGTTGGCGCCAGTCAGGTTAGTCCGGTTTCAACCGGACCACCTTTTCCCTCACTCATGGCTTGCTTGGCATCACCAATTAGCGCCTTTACTCAGTAGATGCCCACGCAAAGACTCCATGCACACAGCGTGCATTGGGAGGCGACATGTTGAAACTTGTAAGCAAGATGGCTGCAAGCAGTGCGAAAGAATCTCTTCTCATAACAACTTTTTGGGCTTCCAAGTGAATGATTAGTCCCGCAAGCCTCATCTGCAAAGAGTGTGGCTTGCAAGATCAGCAAACGATTGGAAAGACGAGTGCAATATAGAAAAGGTAGAGTATTCATGTGAAACTCAGTCGTCTGGTCTCTGAGAAGCATTGTTCTGGTCTCAGAAGTAATCTCATAGCCTCTAAATTCCAACAATTTTATGTGGGGGAAGGAGGGGGGGGGGGGGGGGGGAGTCCCCAGACCCCCCCCCCTCCACCATACAGCTGTTACGTGCTTACGCACGCACTAGCAACCTGACCAAATCTGATGACTACAGCCCTTAAGCTATACGCTTGTTCCCAGGCCTACTGTCTACAAGTATGCCAGAGAGGTCTGCTCACATGCTGTGATGTCAAGTAGCATCAGGTAGGTTGCGGGTAGACACACGAAATGTGACAACTGTCTTCAGGGTCCTGAATACCATGTCGAGTGGTATTGCTACTGCCTTGTTGATGCTCCAGCCTCCAGCTCTTCAACTACTACAAAAAGACCTCAAGCTCCTTTGTCGGGCACCACACCCTATGTGTCTACCCCTGCCTACATTACTGCGAGTGATTGTATTTCTGCTAGGTGTTCTCCTTTCATATTAGAACAATGCAAGTGATCAGAGACAGAGAAACAAAAGCCTGGGGAGCCAGCCTTACAAGGCTACCACAATATCAATCCCAGTCATGTTAACACCTGACCTGTTTTGTACGACTAATCCTGGTCACGTTAAAGGAAGCAGAACTGACATGCTATTTTGCAGAGCTAATTCTGAAAGGAAGACACTATTTTGCAGAACGGACACGCTATTTTGCAGAACTAATTCTGAAAGGAAGACACGCTATTTTGCAGAACTAATTCTGGTCACATTAAAGGAAACAAAAGGACACGCTATTTTGCAGAGCTAATTCTGGTCACATTAAAGGAAACAAAAGGACACGCTATTTTGCAGAGCTAATTCTGGTCACATTAAAGGAAACAAAAGGACACGCTATTTTGCAGAGCTAATTCTGGTCACATTAAAGGAAACAAAAGGACACGCTATTTTGCAGAGCTAATTCTGGTCACATTAAAGGAAACAAAAGGACACGCTATTTTGCAGAGCTAATTCTGGTCACATTAAAGGAAACAAAAGGACACGCTATTTTGCAGAGCTAATTCTGGTCACGTTAAAGGAAACAGAAGACAAGCAAGAATAGACAAACATGGAGAACGAGTTGACACCAATTTCAAGGATGAGTTCACCCCTTACCGAGTTAGATCTGAGAAGAATGCAGATATGCCAATGAATTCACACGCTTGATGGTGGTCCGGTATGGGGAGTTTTGAGTTTATTCTTTTGCCAATTACTCTTGCTACTATATATAGCGTTATGCATCCTTTGTGTTAATCATAATTTACAAAGTATAATTGCAAGGTTAAAAGAGCCGTGAAGTAGTACGCTTGGTAATATCACTCGAGATTACATAATAGCAATTGTTGCAAGACGTGGGAGGGTGTCAAGACGGAGCCAAACAAGAAAGTTTAGAGAAGCAGCGTGGTATTTTTGGAAAGACACAAAACCTGTTTGAAAAGGTGATCCAGTAGGTGAGGTCAAAGTACGGAAAAGTTGAACTTGAAAAATTAAAAACATTTATTATTGCCAGCATATAATGTTACCAGCCTCGTTCCCAGGTTCCCAGGCTCCAGAATGCAAAACATTACAATCGTGAAAGGCAGGGAGAGCCTGGTATCTTTTCTCACATGAGTGATGTCAAGGGTAGTAGGTACATGTAGTAAGTTGCCTTGTACCTTCACCTTTTTACTATTCTGAGCCCCGCCCCCCCCTCCCCCCCCCTCCCCCCCCTCGGGTATGCCCGCACACAGCGCACTGCAGATTGTTACGTTAACAAAAGTGCTGACTATAATACCACATACATACAAACGTACCACCAACACAGCAAGTATTAACTTACCAATGTGGTAAGTTAATACTAAAAGAACAGGTATGAATTTGTAAACACACAGAGATTAGAAGTCCATTTTCGTAACAAGGTCACCATCAAAGTTTGACTCGTTAATGAAATCATGCCTTAATGCACAAATTGTGCACAGATGTGTAATAGGCAAGACAGGATTTCCTAATATAAGCATACCCAGTTTTGGAAAAAGGTCACAGTTAAAGTTCCTCGCAGTTCAAGTTTGACTCACCAATGAAATCACACCATAATGTACAAATTGTGCACAGATGTGTAATAGCCAAGTCAAGGATTTCCTAATATAAGCATACGTACCCAGCTTTGGAAAAAGGTCACAGTTAAAGTCCACTTGTCAAGGACATCATACTCTAATATACATAGCTATGCATAGTATTAGTAGAGAAAGCATTTCCTGGTGTATGCATAATGACAGTTCTTGTTCTACTCTCTACTCATGAATCAAATCACACTCTAAAAAGTGCACACATGTATAATACAGTGGAGTAGAAACACTGCTTCCTGGTTCATGCAACCCAAACGCTGCATATTCCAGTCCTTTTATGGACATTAAAGTTTCACTAATCAATGACATCATCTCTAGTATGTGCATACACAGTGCTTCCATACCCAGATCCCATAGAATAGACACCCTCAAACACAACACACACACAAGTGAGAAACTATGGTGGGGCTCTAAAAATGTTGCTCAAAGCAGCTCAAAGTGTGCTGACTAGCCGCTACCAGGGCTTCTGCTATGCGCTTTAAAGACGAAATAGAAAGCGTCCCAGCAACGTCTATTCAGACCACACCACAAACGGTATGCATCAATAATGAGAATTACATACACATTAAACAACTATGTCCATTATTGGAGCACTAAACTTACACAGCTTCTTACTCATTATACCAAACGCTGCATATTCCAGTCCTTTTATGGACATTAAAGTTTCACTAATCAACGACATCATATCTAATATGTGTACACACAGTGCTTCCATACCCACCAGAATAGACACCCTCAAACACGAAGGCACGCACACACACACACGTGAGAAATTATGGTGGGGCTCTAAATATGTTACTCAAAGCAGCTCAAAGTGTGCTGACTAGCCGCTACCAGGGCTTCTGCTATGCGCTTTAAAGACGAAATAGAAAGCGTCCCAGCAACGTCTATTCAGACCACACCACAAACGGTATGCATCAATTTACATACATCCTAAACAACTATGTCCATTATTGGAGCACAAAATTTACACAGCTTCTTAGTCATTATACCACTGACTAAGAGATGAATAGCAAGGCCTCGAGACCTGGTATTTGCAGCCTGACACAAACAGCAATGGTACTTCTAAGAAATCACAATGCAGGGCAGACACACAGGCACACACATTCAGGTCATCCACACAAAGCAATAGTACTTCTAAGAAATCACACACACAGGTACACATATGTATTGAGGTCATCCAATATTAGAGAACATAGAAGATGAATGGCAAGGTCAATAGACCTGGTATTTGCAGCCTAACACACACAGCAATAGTACAAGCACTGCAGATACATAGGTACCATGCATCCAATATCAGAACACAGAAGATGAATGGCAAGGCCATGAGACTTACTCTGTATGGCCTACGTAATACATGATGATATTCGTGGGAACACACAGATACATACATATGCACATACCCCCATCTGTATAAGCCACTCAATGTTAGAACATGTTAGCTAAAGATCTGGTTTGTGTGGCCTATGTAACACACGCTAACACAACTTACTAATGCGATCAAGCATGGGAACACGTGAATACATGCACATGCACATGCATCCATCTGTGGAGGCCACCCGCTGTTAAAACAGGGAAACTAGATTCGAAGCTTGTTTTGTGTGGCCTACGTAATACACATGACTTACTAATGTACTCGAGTGTGGGAGACACATGCACCATCTGTGTAGGCCACCCAATATTAGACGTCTGGGCTCTACTTTTCATAACTCATTTACCATTGTACATAAGGCATTGCAGTGGGAGTGTGCACTCGTGTGTGAACACACACACACACACAGAGGGAAACTTAAAACATCAAAGGAAAAGTACCGAACTAGTGATCTGTGTGACAATTCTCCACCGACCATTGCCTACCCAATCAACCTGACGTTCAAACAAACTAGATGACTTCAAGTACTAAATATGCTTATGAAATGGCGGGAAATGGTGGGAAATGGTGGGAAATGGTGAGAAAAGGTGGGAAATGGTGGAAATGGCGGAAAATGGTGGGAAATGGTGGGAAATGGCGGGAAATGGTGGAAATGGCAGGAAATGGTGGGAAATGGCGGGAAATGGTGGCAAAAGTAGTGAGCTAAGGTGACACTACAATTTTTCCTACCAGTTTACAATTTGCAAATTGGCAAGCAAACCTTCCGAGTTGCGCCAATACACTAAAGGAAAGTGGAACATTACATCACCATTTGCGCGATAAATAAAAAAAATGTTTTTTAAAAACTCACAGGACAGTGCTGCAAACAGCAATGAATGACCTTAGGAAGTGAACTCTGCACACAATGATATGATGGAGAATGCAAAGTAAATTCTTTTGGTTCACAGCATTTGATAAGTGGCTGCCTGTTAAGTGACTCAGAATTGACAAACAGGGTTTTGGGCCAGAGAGGGTGTACAACACACACACACACACATCACACATCTTTGACTACAAAAATGCGAACTGTTACAAATCATTATTTCTTGTTGAATAATCATTTCAAGTAATTTGCCCCCATTAGAGTCAGTGTGCGGTAGGCCGCTATTGTGAAGAGAGCCCACACAGCTAGTGCAGCAACAAGGGCACCTCAAGGGTCAAGACCTCGACATTCTACCCTCTGGAAAAAAACAAACACCCACTCCAGGGTTCTACAGAGATTGCATTTAGGCATGATCAGCTACGTGGCTTAGGTTATGATATTTGAGAATCAGAGATTAAGTTAACCCTGGGGATTGGAAAGACAATTTTAGACTCATTGGCAAAGATAGATGATGTTTTAGATTCCTCTCGGAGCCAAGGACAGTAATTTCATGATGACTCTGATGCTGTTTCTGAGTGCCTTAGTGTGAGTTGTACGAGGATATTCACGAACGGATAGTCAGAACAATCTTTGAGTGAACACAACTTCATCATAACTTTATGCAACGTTTCGGCTGTTTGGTACAGTGTGTCTAGTATCACATGCATGAAGAAGGTACAGTGTGTCTAGTACCACATGCATGAAGAAGGTACAGCGTGTCTAGTATCACATGCATGAAGAAGGTACAGCGTGTCTAGTATCACATGCATGAAGAAGGTACAGTGTGTCTAGTACCACATGCATGAAGAAGGTACAGCGTGTCTAGTATCACATGCATGAAGAAGGTACAGTGTGTCTAGTACCACATGCATGAAGAAGGTACAGCGTGTCTAGTATCACATGCATGAAGAAGGTACAGTGTGTCTAGTATCACATGCATGAAGAAGGTACAGTGTGTCTAGTATCACATGCATGAAGAAGGTCCTACCACATACGTATACCGTAGTAGCAATTTAGCTGTTCCCGTGAGTTTTAAGTAGTGACGTAACCTTTCACTTTCCTCTAGTGTAATGCGCAATTGGTTGGCCAATTTGCTTGCCAATTTGCTTGCCAATTTGCTTGCCAATTTGCTGGTTTTCCTTCTCATGTTTAACCACAGCGATAATACGTGAGTTTGATGATGAGACTAGTGGCACCACTCGGGAATTGAACTCAACAGGGAATACATGACTAAGTACGATGAAAGTTTGCACATACGTGGACATTTAGTTATATAAACTGTGAGCCGGCCTATACTGCAATATTAATTAGTAGCCTCACACTCAGGCATCTTTAGTTTGCGGTAGTCTGAATCTCGAACAACCAACCTCTCGGCCAAAGATTGCGTGGGTACGCTACACAAGGATATTCGCGAACCATTATCAATCTTTGAGTGCACACAACTTCATCATGACTATATGCAACGTTTCGGTCCCGTAATCCCAGATAGAAAAGCGTCTGTGAAGCAGGGTTCTCGCTAGGCCTTTAGCGGATGGTTTTGCACCATTTGGTTAATTGTAGCACCATTCAGATGTGGGGAATTTAGGTAAGAGCACCATTTGGATCACTTCCTAAACCCTACCCATAGCAGTTACTGTCCTGGCTTCCCACTCAATAGCTGAGGGTGTTTCATACCAGCCTATTATTGTACTATGCACCATTTGGAAGTGGATTTCTAGCGAGAACCCTGCCGTGAAGTGTGTATGAGCCTAGTCTATCAAGCCAGACCATCTCTCACCCTCCAGAAAAGTGAGGGTGAAAGATGGTCTGGCTTGATAGACTAGTATGAGCTCTGTCCTTAAACAGAAGTTTGGCGGCACAGTGCTTCAAATGTGGTTGTGCAACCCAACATGTACAGCAGTAATGAATGACCTTAGGTAGTGAACTCTACACACAATGATACGATAGAGAATGCAAAGTAAATTCTTTTGGTTCACAGCATTTGATAAGTGGCTGCCTGTTAAGTGACTCAGAATTGACAAACAGGGTTTTGGGCCAGAGAGGGTGTACAACACACACACACACACACATCACACATCTTTGACTACAAAAATGCAAACTGTTACAAATCATTATTTCTTGTTGAATAATCATTTCAAGTAATTTGCCCCCATTAGAGTCAGTGTGCGGTAGGCCGCTGTTCTCAAGAAGGCCCACACAGCTAGTGCAGCAACAAGGGCACCTCAAGGGTCAAGACCTCGACATTCTACCCTCTGGCAAAAAACAAACACCCACTCCAGAGTTCTACAGAGATTGCATTTAGGCATGATCAGCTACGTGGCTTAGGTTTCTAATTTTAGCCAAGTTTAGAGATGTCACAGATACGCAGTGAAGTCATTCTGAGGGTGTAAATATATATAATTGTCACATGTTATCAAGTGACCATCACAGGTCACACATCACTAAATATTTAATCAGATATAATTATGATAAACTCACTGTACAAGGACGTACACAACGCACAATTAACATAACAAACAAGCGGTGGTTTTGGGGGCGTATCATGCTCATAAGCATGAAAAACCAACAAACCAAATCTCCCTAAAAAAAGCAGGCCTAGATGTTATGCAAAGTCACACACTGTGCAGGATGCGTTTTGGCCAATACCAGGCCTCATCAGGTGTGCTGGGGTGACGGGGAGATGGGGACTGCTATCTCATGCACAGAATACAGTCAAGTGGCTGGCCTCATCCATATAGCAGGTAGAAGCTCCTCTAACCTAGCGTCTCTTTGTGCCGCTGTTTTTCAAAGATTGTTGCTATAATATGAGGGATCATAATTGTCATGTGCTGTTGATGTGCATGTGTACATGCATGTCTGCATGCATCTACATGTGCGCTGAAGCACTGGAGGGAGGTACATGTCAGTAGATGCAGTGTTAAAAAATATTGATAACAATACCACATGATGGAAACGTCATGATTTATTGATACCTCGGTAGATCGGGAAATTTTCACACTATAAATAGTCCCGTTGCTCAACAGTTCACAATGTGAAACACATCAAGTATAATTGAAACCAATATCACCCTTTTCATTCTTATATTTGTTTTATATTTGTCATTTTATTAAAACATGTCTTGCTAAAACATGACTAAGGTCTGAATTCTACTTGATGTGTTCACATGTAGACATATTTTAAAGTTTTGCACATTTCATATTCGTCATTCGTCACACTGACGAAATATGATAATGGAAAAAACCTATGGTATTGCTCATCCCACACATTACATCCCGCAGACACACTTGCAACAAATTAGAGAAAGATGGGTGGATTATTGGATTAATTAATGGCAGCTGTAGTTATCTTTCTCCCACCAACATTTCTACATACCACATCCATATCAGCGTTTGTTGCATCGCATGAATATGTGAACCTGACCGATTACGACATAGACGTGGCAGCCCGTGTAGAAATTGAAGGTTATTTATCGCATATTTCGAATGCACCACTAGGAGCTTATGAGCGCTGTGAAGGAGTGTCAAACTACCATACATTAGTTGATCCCATCCTCTGTCGAATTTGGCGAAGGTAAGCTGTATGTTTGCACCTACTTCGTTAAAAAACCAGCAGCCAGCTCCTGTTACAGCAGGTGCTCTTGAGAATCCCTAGTCATAACCTCAAAACTCGTTAACACAAGTAAGTTAAAACCCATATATGGCACGTTTAATAGTGTGATTCGACAGAGGATGGGTACGCTAGTCTGATGCTCCTTCTCGTGTAGCGGTTCATAACCTCCTGCATTCAAAGTGCTGCAATACTAGACTTATGTCAAGAGGGGAGGGCGGGGAGGGCGGGGAGCAGGGGGAGGCACATACATGTTTTGTTAGTGCATTGGATAACTATGTGTCTATGAAGCGTGCCAGTCTTAATAGAAGTTCAGTGATATGGTACTTCAAACAGAGTGATGCATTTCAAACACAGGATGAAATAACCTTCCATTTCAACACGGGACTGTCACAGATATTTTTGTTTTGTTCTATCAGTGCCTCGATACACCAGAACAATCTTCACCTGGGAAGTCGAGCAACGCTGGAAATGAACAAACTTGTGGGTAGGAAGTAAGTGAGTAACACTAACAACTTGGCACTTGCGTGTGTCTGTTTGGGGAAGTAGAGACATCATATGGTCAAGCGATAATGCTTCTGTGCATGCTCATATTAGGATTCATAAAGTATGGCATCTCGGCACTTCAGTGACTATATATAGAACTTTCCTACACACGTAGTTACGGTCACGTGAAACCATTAACACCAGCTGCCTAGTCCAGAACTGGATGGTCGAAGTTATCTGTCAGTTATGGTACTAAGCAAATTGGTGATCCATAATTCCAACTACTTCTTGATGCATCTGGTACCACCCACCAATTTGATGAGAACGGTTAAAAACTCAATGGTCGAAGGTATCTGTGTCAGTTATGGTAATAAGCAAATCAGCACTCCGTAATACCAATCACTTCTCGATACATTTGGTACCCACCAATCAAATAGCGGGGGATAGTAATGGTCTAGCAGTTATGGCACAAAGCAAGCCGTTGCTCCATAATCCTAATCATACTGTTACCACCTATTAATTTGCTGCCTGACAGAGAATGGTCAAAGAATTCCATTTTTGGTGGGTATGTCGATACCTGTCATGGATCATTATTTCGAGTACAAGAGTAACTTGAGATTCATGATCCTAAGGGAGAAGTTGGGATGTTAATAGGCTCACCGCAGTCTCCCCCTTAGAGTCATGAATTTTGAAACAGTTGTACTCGAAACAATCGTCTGTGACCGGCACCAAACATTCTCAACAGAAGAGAAATATTTTGACCATTCTCGGCAAACTGGCGGAAACGCAGAGGGTGGTGCCAAATGCATTGAAGCATTTAGGATAATGGATTTGTTTATTGCCATAACTGACAGGTAGCCTCAAGCATCCAGTTCTTGAACATGCAGTTAGTATTAACGATATCATGTGCCCATAACTTCGTATGTACATAGAGGACCTCTATTTATCATACGTCTAACTCACGCGAATGTATGGGAGTCAATGGGGAAGCCTTGCAGCTGCATGCAGTTTATAAAAAGCCGTATTTTTTACTACAAGTCACGCGAGAATCCGTATCAGTACTACAAGTCACGCGAGAATCCGTATCAGTACTACAAGTCACGCGAGAATCCGTATCAGTACTACAAGTCACGCGAGAATCCGTATCAGTACTACAAGTCACGTGAGAATCCGTATCACATACTACAAGTCACATGTGTGCGTCTGAATGTGCAATGAAATCGAAGGTTCGTATGATAAAACCATTATCACCATAGTACCAAGCTATGCCGGAAAAAAATATCACTCATTTGTTGCCGTTGGCATTGTTACTCGTGCTGCACACTCGTAACAATACAGATGGCAACAAACTCATGATTGTACTATGGTGATACTTATATAGTATAATGGTAGTAGAGTGTATTGGGTGGTACCAAACATATCGAAGTGGTTGGCATTAGGAGCACCAATTTGCCTAGTACTATAACTAACAGATGGCTCAACCAACCAGTTCTTCAATAGGCAGTTAGTATTGGTGATATCATGTGCCCACAAATTTGTACACATGTAGGGGACTTCTATGTATAATGACAGTAGTGTGTAGTGGGTGAAATTGAAGCAAGGAGCATCAATTTGCTTATCACCATAACTGATGGACAATTTTGAACATTCAGAACTTTAATAGGAAGTTAGTATTAACAGTATCATACCAGGATCATGCATGTCTTTAGAGTCTTCCGTCATGTACTTACAGTCATGTGATCGTGACTTTGCATGTAGGGGACCTCTATGCATAATGACAGTAGTGTGTAGTGGGTGAAATTGAAGCAAGGAGCATCAATTTGCTTATCACCATAACTGACGGACAATTTTGAACATTCAGAACTTTAATAGGAAGTTAGTATTAACAGTATCATACCAGGATCATGCATGTCTTTAGAGTCTTCCATCATGTACTTACAGTCATGTGATCGTGACTTTGCATGTAGGGGACCTCTATGTATAATGACAGTAGTGTGTAGTGGGTGAAATTGGTCAATTTGCTTTATCACCATAACTGACAGATATTTTGAACATTCAGAACTTTAATTGGGGCGAGCCTGAGCGAGCCCCACACTAGCGGGACTGCATTGCGCAGATGTGTGCGTATACGACCGTACGTACGTGCTTGCTTGCAGCCATATACCGTAAATTTTACATGCGCGTTTAAATATTTCCTGAAAATTGAACGTCCTCGTGCACTTAGTAGTTAGCCTCAATAGGTGAAGGGCATGGCATGGCAATGCTGGGCTACTACCAGAGTGCAGCGTTGGCAACCGTAGCGGAGACGGCTCAAGTTTAAGCACGCACGGCACCTTACTTCTTGTTTGTCACAGCAGCTACGGACCGACCATCAACGGCAGCTGCAAAATTATACACGCCTGGTTGAGATCGCTTCAGGTAAGGGTAGTGCATAAATGACACTCATAAACCCTACCGATTCAGCTCATCGTTTCAGCATGAAGCTTAGTCTATTCATGTGCATGTTAGCTGCTTGCTCAGGCTCGCTCCCACAATGTTCTAGATTTTCTAGTAGGAAGTTAGTATTAACAGTATCATACCAGGATCATGCATGTCTTTAAGGGTACAGTCTTTCATCATTATTTGATGTACTTAAAGTCATGTGATCGTGACTTTGCATGTAGGGGACCTCTATGTATAATGGCAGTGATGCTATAACTGTGGCATACCAATGAGATACAGAGGGACAGGGACAGACAGACAGGGACAGGGACAGGGACAGACAGACAGGGACAGGGGGACAGGGACAGGGGGACAGGGACAGGGGGACAAGGACAGAGACAGAGGGACAGGGACTGTATGTGTACATTGCACGGCCTGTAAGCTTTGTTTCTGCGCGTATGTATAAACATGTGGTATGTTGGTAATGGAATGTGACGATGTCAAACCCCAATACTGGGACACGGTTACGTAAATGTCATTCAATACAATATGAACACATTGCTTTACGTGTGAACTGTATGCGTGTAATGACATGTGGTATGGTGTGCAAATGAGGCATAATTCAAAGTTAAATTATGTTACGCACGTAGCAACCTGTTTGAAATATGTAGCTGTATACACATGTAATGACGTACAGTACGCCCATATCACATTCCATTGTCACATTCCATTATCACATTCCACTATCACATTCCATTATCACATTCCATTATCACATTCGATTGTCACATTCCATTGTCACATCCATTGTCACATTCCATTGTCACACCATTATCATATCCATTATCATATTCCATTGTCACATTCCATTGTCACATCCATTATCATATTCCATTGTCACATTCCATTGTCACAACCATGACATAATTCAAACATTATAAAAATGCTATCCAATATATGTACGTAGTGTATGCGCATTGCAACAAAGCTTCGTGTTTGAAGCATGTACGTATCTGAATCCGACATACGGTATGCCAATATTGTATTCATTATCAGTTGTCAAACTCCAATATTGAGGAACGGTCAAATGACACCCAATATGGCAACTGAGGTACAATTATGCTTGAGGAGTGGGCAAGTTCCGTCCAATGATCGGGACATTGCCACAATAATACACTCTACCGAACCTGAAAATTACAATCATGTGTACACAATATTATGATCCCTCATATTGTAGCAACCATCTTTGAAAAACAGTGGCACAGAGAGCTGCTAGGTTAGAGGAGCTTCTATCTGCATTTTGTGCATGAGATAGCAGTTCCCATCTCCCCGTCACTCTAGTGTAGCTGATGAGGCCTGGTATTGGCCGAAACACGCCCTGCGCAGTGGGTGACTTTGTATAACGTTTAGGCCTGCGCTTTTTTTCAGGGGGGTGTAGTTCAATAATTGTTCATGCACACAAAACATGTCGTCATCACAGGGAACTTGGGGCATGGTCAAATGCCAGCCAATGATTGGGACATAACACTATTACACTCTAGAAAATCAGGATCACAATCATGCATGAAACCTGTCACACTCGGAAGTCATGTGTTGATTGGGACATAACACTATTACACTCTAGAAAATCAGGATCACAATCATGCATGAAACCTGTCACACTCGGAAGTCATGTGATGTGTGGGTATAGCTATATTTAACCATAAAGTGCTATAATTAGGAGACCAAAGACGGTACCTAATGAGCCATTATTAGGTAAAATAAAAGGTTGGTGTGGTGGTGTATCAGTGCGATGTAAACACTGGCCATGAAAGAATGTCCTAATGCGCCTGCGGGTCACAATATTGGGCCATGACGTGTCTGGTTACCACGGTGGAAGAGGCCAAAACAGCGGCTGCCAGTGAAGCACAAACATGAACACTTCAAAACAGTTCCTTCCGTATATGTGGCAGTCAAGATTATTCCGTCGCATATTTTGATTGCTTCGCTGTGTTCAAAGCACCATATCGCTAAACTTCTGTTGAGGGCAGGGCTCATACGCGCTTTGCAGACTCATTAGATATTCATGCATCTACGAAGCACACATGAGCCCCGCCCTTAACAGAAGTTCAGCGATACAGCATTTCAAACACAGCGATGTGATCAAAAAACGCAACAGAATAATCTTCAATTTCTATATGGGACTGTCACATATGCTCTTCTATCTACATGATTATAGTATGCGGAGGTGCCTGGTTAACATGGAGTATAGCCTGGTTCTAGAGGTATCTGGTTGCCATGGAGATGCCTGGTTGTCATGGTAGTCCCTGGTTGCTATGGAAGAAACATAGCCAGTGAAGCACAAGTATGGATGTGCCAAAACAGTTCTTAGACTATTATGCTCGACTGTCTACATACATGCACTGACATTGCATGTAATAATACAATTTGTATCTGGAGTTTGGTATAAATGTGTGTGTGCATGTGTGTGTGCATGTGTTGTGCATGTGTGTGTGCATGTGTGTGTGCATGTGTGTGTGCATGTGTTGTGCATGTGTGTGTGCATGTGTGTGTGCATGTGTGTGTGCATGAGTGTGTGCATGAGTGTGTGCATGTGTGTGTGCATGTGTGTGTGCATGTGTGTGTGCATGTGTGTGTGCATGCATGCATACATCTGTGCGTGTGAGTGTGTGTGTGTGTGCGTGTGTGTACATGTGTCTGTGGCCACACAAGTGCAGGTATGGGGGGTGGGAGGGGTAGTGCAATTTGTTTTAAGGTGTCGAGTATCTAAAACATGGTTGTAACAATCCTGTATTTCCGTCACATATTTTAAGCTTTCATTAACAGCAGAGCTCACACAGCTGTTGTAGATACATCAGGGTGGGGCTCATACGTATTTTGAAGATACATCATGCATCTAAAAAGCACATGTGGTAGTCCTGGGTTGAATCGAACATTATTCCATTGCATATGAACATGTTTGAAGCGCTGTATCGCAGAACTTTCGTTAAAGGCAGGCCTCATACACACTGTTTAAACGAATGAATACTTGACACGTTCACAAAGCGCGTACGAGCCCTACCCTTAGCGGAAGTTCTTCGCTACAATTCTTCTAACACGGTAACACAATCGAGATACGGAACGGAATAATGTCCCATGAAACTTCAGCAATACAGAGCATCAAATGCAAAACACGCAACAGAATATATTTTTGATTTCTACACAGAGCTGTCACACATACATACAATGCAGTCTAGTCTGTACCGTCCATTTTATTACAAGTGAAATCATTCCCTCAACCCCCATTAAATTGTCTGCCATCCTTCCTCAGCTATTGATCCCCCAAGGGAGGAAAACGCTCCTGTCTGGAAGGAGACTTGCACAGTTTCACCCAGCACACTCAGCAGATGACCAACAGCTGGAGCCAAGAAACCTCCTGGTGAAGGAGACTAACTGACAGCCATAAAGGAAGCAGGTTGTGCAACCGTCACTCAGGACAATGAGGCAGCAGTGTTTTTTTACAGACAGGATGTTTCTTGTCTCCTCTATAGTAGCAGTGGAATGCAATAAAACCTGCCAAGGACATAACACGGTGGTGATATACGCAAATTCTCACGGCTTCAGTTGGACTTGTCGGCCAGTCGCCAGCATAAAATACCATAACAGTACAGGACAGTATTACACTAATGAATGCATTGTACCGGTACTGAAAGACTGCTATTACTTTGATGTTCATGTTGTCAATAACAACTTTTACACGGTTGGGAAAGCTAAACAGAAGCATTACATACATAATGCAGGAAGGAGTTGATATAAAAAATTTTACAGTGAGCTTTGTCTAGCGTCTAATGGGGGGTAACGCCTGTCGGACCATCTATGTATAGATAGATAGATAGAACTTTCATAGGAGTGCTACATCAGCTAACAATGTACATACATAATGGGAGGAGTTGATATAAAATTTTACAGTGAGCTTTGTCTAGCATCTAATGGGGGGTAACGCCTGTCGGACCATCTATGTATAGATAGATAGATAGAACTTTCATAGGAGTGGTACATCAGCTAACAATGTACATACATAATGGGAGGAGTTGATATAAAATTTTATGGTGAGCTTTGTCTAGCATCTAATGGGGGGTAAAGACTGTCGGACCATCTATGTATAGATAGATAGATAGATAAACTGAATATAGGAGTGCTCCATCAGCTAATATAGCCGGTCTTCTACTGGGACTGAGACTACAATCAGGCTCACCCTACGATGATGAACAATCTCTCCAGTAACTAGCGTGGTCTTACACGTTACTGGTGTTGGAGCTTCTGCTGAAATGTAATACTCTCTGCTGTGGAGTGTCTTGGTGATTTCATACAGAATATGTAATGTATGCACAGCAATAAACAATCCTGTGTAGTCTCCACAGCCAGTTGTTGGCATGAAAGGTATCATGAGAGAATGTACAACACTGAACTCGCGTCTCGTCGTCAGGACTATACAGGATTGTTTATCACCATCAAATGGGGACGCTATCTCATGCACAGAATGCAGTCAGGTGGCTGGCCTTATTTATTAGTAGAAGCTCCTTAAAAGCACCATGGCTCTTACCTGAAGCACCCCCTGCTATCTTACCTTTTCAACACGGACCAAGTTCAACCACAGTTGAAATGTTTAAAAATGCTATTTTGAAATATACAGTCTGTCCAAGCAAACAAGTGCATATAAACGTGCAGGTGTGCTGCAGTCCTGCTTGTGTGGGGCTTGCCCAGGCTCTCCCCAATTAGTTAAAACACGGATAAACTATGTAGAGCCTTTCTCTCCCTAGCCACAGTTGACAGAATTATTATAAACCATGAGCCAAACGCTAGGCCTCAAAACCACTTCCAAGAGTAGTTACACCACAAAGGGAGGCTAAAGAAGTAGGCATGCAATGAGGATTACATAATCCTTGTAAAGCACCGGTGAACCGTGACGGTCTCACCTTTAGCCTGCGACACTTGGTACCCCAGCGGACATAACACAAATTAAAGCTAGTCTGCTCCAAACAGTATCATTACCGATACCCTACTAGAAATGTTGAAGGAAGCAATGGAGGAGAATGCATGGAATGATTGATTAACATACTGTTCACCTTTCACCCTAAGTCATTCAGTAAAGTTTGACATTAAAAAATCTCTTCCAAAGGTGATGATACTGCTAGGAATGTTGAAGAAAGCAAGAGAGCAGTGGGCGTAAAATGACAAGTATATCATCACCGATGTGAGCTGTGACGTTCACCTTTCACCCTAAGTCACTCAATAAAGTTTGTCATCAAAATCTCTTGCAAAGGTGATGATACTGCTAGGAATGTTGAAGAAAGCAAGAGAGCAGTATGCGTAAAATGACAAGTACATCATCACCAGTGTGAACTGTGACGTTCACCTTTCACCCTAAGTCACTCAATAAAGTTTGTCATCAAAATCTCTTCCAAAGGTAATGATACCGCTAGGAGTGTTATCAAGAGAGCAGTATGCGTAAAATGACGATTACATACAACATCACCCGTGTGAACTGTGACGTTCACCTTTCACCCTAAGTCACTCAGTAAAGTTTGCTATCAAAAATCTCTTCCAAAGGTAACGATACTGCTAGGAATGTTATTAAGAAAGCAAGAGAGCAGTGGGCGTAAAATGACGATTACATCATCACCGGTGTGAACAGTGACGTTCACCTTTCACCCTAAGTCACTCAGCATCGTAGTGGTGGGAGTAACATGAAAGTTTGAAAGTCTCTTCCAAAGGCATTGATACTGCTTGGGAGGCCGAGGAAGGCTAGGGGGAAGTATACTAACAAGATTACATAATCAAACTGTGACCTGTGACCTGCACCTTGATCCTTAAGTCTTCCCATCCCACCCACCACTTTGAAAGAGAAAGAGGTAGGGGTACCGAATGTTTAGTCTAGGATCCAGGATGTCCTGATGTCTAACACATATGTCATCACAAAAAGAGTCTTCCACACTTGAATTGCTTGCTGACAACGACCTTGAATCGCTGAATACCCTCACACCATATTTAATGACCGTTGAGGAGCTTTTGTTGTCCTGGCAGCAGACAACACACTCACATGACCTAATCTGTTTCCCCGAGGGTCTCACGGTAAGGTTACGGCGGAGCCTATCAGCTATGGACAAGTATGTCTACTACTATAGCAGACAACACACTCACATGACCTATTCTGTTCCCCCGAGGGTCTCACGGTAAGGTCACAGCGGAGCCTCTCAGCTATGGACAAGTATGTCTACTAATGCAAGACACTGTGGGAGGTTGAGTGAGGGAGAGAGTTACATTGACCAGCTTTGAACAATGACACAAAGACGTTTTAGATGTTATTTGGTGAAAAACAGAGAAAGTGAAAAGCCGGCAGTCACCAGGAATCGAACTTAGAGCTCTTGAGTCGCCAGTGCTCAACTACTCAGGTGTGTGGCTCAGATAGGCTATCAAGCACACATAGGCCTTCAAACCAGTCTCAGAAGGTAGCTAATTGCAACAACTGCAATGGTTAAACTTAATTGGAGAGTATGGTAATATAGGCCCATGAAATTCAACTTGGTTCACCAGACTGTTTCTCACCAGGAGGCACACACGAGCCAGGTACAGGACTAGTCTACGGTTGTTTTGAAATCAAACTTCAAACTTAATTCCATTGCATGTTGAACTTTTGTTTAAGGTGGGTCTCATATATCTAATGCATGCACAAAGCATGTATGAGCCCCGCCCTTATATGTGCAATACAGCACTTTAAAAGCAACACAACAGACTTATGATGTTCTACTCTGGGCATTCACACGTGTACAAGCAAGTACAATGGCACACGGATAAACCCCACACTTGGTTCCTGTGCAAGACCCACATGTTTGTAATTATCACCACACAAATACAGATGGAAGCTGAGGGCTTATCCTACACGGTAAAATTAATAGCCTCACGCCAAGGCAACTTGGCAAAAACCACAAAAGAATGCACGTCTATACAAGCATGCACAAAATACGTACTGGGTTACAGGCGCAAAACGAGATCCCGGTATCTACCACCACACAGTTCAACAACATCAACACACACACAAGAGATATATCATCTTCTCCTGTGCCGAGATCCATCAAAGTCTGGCAAGTTCCATATAGAAGGATAAAATTTCTAACTTTGTGTCTTTTGCCATGGTATCAACAAGTCGTACGTCTTGATACACCATAGCTTACAGCCAGCGATAGGGTACGTGAAACACTAGTAGAGGGTATCAGCTGATGTATGCAAGAGAGATCAACAAAAGACTCAGAGCTACACCATCAATTAGCATGTGAACAAAGACTCCTGGCTGGCTTTTGGGATTAATGGTGCCCGTTTTGGGGTTAAATTGTTTCTTTGGGGTTGTTAATCACACTCAATTGCTCCTTTGGGGTTAATCAGATTAAAATTGCTCCTTAGGGTTAATCACATTAACAGTGCTACACTGGGAGAGGGGTAGCTTCCCCCCCCAAAACCCTGAACACTGCTTCTACATGTACAAGCATGCACTTGCTAGCATTTGCACGCTAAGCGTTGACCATGTACACTTATGCTTCTAGTCTATAGAGCTAGACCATCTCTCTAGTTCAATAGGAATACACTTCACGGCCACGCCCGTTCAAAACAAAACAAACTACATTGTACAGTTCTTACGTCAGTAGTTTTAACACAGAGGGCAGGGGAGAAAAGAGGGGGGGGGGGGGGGGGGGGGGGGGGGCATCCCTAGGGACTACCTACGTCACTCCAACGAACTGCCTCAGCACATGTATGATGGTAGAAATAACAACGTCAGTATTGTTACAAATCTCATGAGAGCGCTGGAAGCCCTAATTTGCCCTTTGGCCAATTAGTTGTATCTTCCCACTCATATCGAAATTCAGTTCCCACACAGATTTAGTAAGTGCAGTATCGTTTGTGGAGACAGTGGGGTGCGTTCACATGTATACCTTTCTCTGATCACTACAGATGGCCCCAGTGCCTGCTGGCCCCACACACTCCAGCGTTAGTGAGTAATGAGATAATGTGTAAAAACACACACAGTCAAACACTTCAGCGTTGGTAATATGTGCATGACGTAATACATACCATCATACAACTAACACACACACTCACACACTTCAGCATTGGTAATATGTGCATAGCGTAGTACATACATCATACAACTAACACACACAGTCAAACACTACAACGCTGGTGAGTAATGAGAAAATACATACAGTGGAACCTCTCTAATACGGACACCCCTTGGGACCAAAATATTTGTCCTGATTAGTGAGGTGTCCTTATTTCAGGGGGAGAATAATATGCAGTTATCTAAAGTTGGAACTCAGTCAAGTGTCCTGATTAACCAGGTGTCCTTTAAGAGGGGTTCCACTGTACATCGCACAACAGCATAGCAGTTCTCTCCCCCATAACATACGCCACATCAGGATATTAGTAAACCACTCCTGTTCCTGCAATGTAAACTTTATCTTGAAGGAAAGGTCATAATTTACGTAGCTAACACTTGTGGGGAAGCTTGCTTCATTCATCAAGCTATCAAGAGCCTCGCAAATGCCCATTCTAAGGTCACAATAGCATAGAATGTTTGACTATTGACAACCCTTCAGCATCATACAACCCCCCCTCCACCTCCATCTCCACCCTCCAAACCCATCATGATCTTGGTCGTACAGATTCTAATATTTGCAGGGTTCTTTTTTTGTCTTTTGGAATGTTCATTAACACATAGCACATGTGACCATGTTGTACACTATGGTTGTGGCCCTGGGATAGCTTCCTACACAGAGTCCAAGGTTCACTGGCCCTTGCGGGTACTTGTGGCCCTTCTGGTAAACTTATCCAGACAGTGAAAACCAACAAATCTTGATAAGCACATACTTGCATCATCAGGTTCTTGGAAGCAACAAGATGTTTACTCCTTACATATGTCTCTTCCAGAATGGTCCCTGTAGTCTCTTGACCACTGGTATGCCTTTCTTCCTTTCTAGGAAGACACTATACTAGTACTTACGTCAATGTGTGTATAACATATTCTTTCTCTTGCAGGAAAGGCCCCTTATGAGCTAACACTCTCGTCCCCATGCCATCACACATGTGGAAAGGTCCCTTATGAGCTAACACTCTCGTCCCCATGCCATCACACATGTGGAAAGGTCCCTTATGAGCTAACACTCTCGTCCCCATGCCATCACACATGTGGAAAGGTCCCTTATGAGCTAACACTCTCGTCCCCATGCCATCACACATGTGGAAAGGTCCCTTATGAGCTAACACTCTCGTCCCCATGCCATCACACATGTGGAAAGGTCCCTTATGAGCTAACACTCTCGTCCCCATGCCATCACACATGTGGAAAGGCCCCTTATGAGCTAACACTCTCGTCCCCATGCCATCACACATGTGGAAAGGCCCCTCTACTACGTAGCTTGTTCCAATGCATTCTGTTTCCTTGACTCAAATTGTATTGGCTAATACTGTCGTCTCTGTGTCTCCATATTGTGTACATTGTTCATTCCTTTGTTCACAGAAAGACCCTTGTATTGGTACGTGTGTCCATGTGCGTACTATGATGTATTCCTTATTTGGCAGAAAAATCCACTGCAGTACGTAGTTACTATATTTTTCCATATTTTCTTCCTCTCGGAAAAGCCCCCTGTATATATGTAACCCTGTCTCCGTATTGCAAGGCATATTCTGCAAACAGCATCCAACAGGTGCTGCAACAGCGCCAAATGATTGTCACCGTGATTAGTCTCGTTCCCAGACTCTCAGTACTGTACTGGGAGTCGCACTGGGGGTCTGGGAATGAGACTAGAGCATGTTTGATTACACTGCCATCACAAAGGAGGGTCTCAAGTGGGCCAGCTCTTACTTACAAGTTCACACGACTTCCTGAACAAAGTCCACGGTTCACGGATCAGTACTAGTCATTACAGGGTACGGTACGTAATACAATTCAGGAAGTGGAAACAGACTTTGACAATAGGGACATACGTAGATCCATTGAGTATTTGAAATATATATCCTTAAGTTTACTGGACTCTGCATTGTGCGTAATTACAGATACAGTGCTTCTCACCCGAGATGGTGTTAGTACTTGTGTCAATGTGTGTACTACGTATTCTTTCTCAGGAAAGCCACCTGTATTAGCTACCACTCTTGTCACTACACAATGATGTCTTCATGAGAAAGGCCTCTCTACCAGTTCCACTAGCTAACACTCTTGTCACTACACAATGATGTCTTCATGAGAAAGGCCTCTCTACCATTTCCACTAGCTACCACTCTTGTCCCTAAGCAATACGATTTCTTCACTCCGGCAAGAAAGGCCCCCATACTAGCTTCCTTCTATGTGTCACGTTTCCTGCACCACAGCAGAATCCCCTGTATTAGTACCGTTACCCCTCTATTGTGTATTCCGCAGAAACAAAACTGTAGTACTCTCATCTCCATATTATGTACATCCTGCATTCCCCTTCTTGCAGAAAGGTGCTTGTATTAATACTCTGTATATTTGTATTACATGTTCCCACTCTGCAGCTCATAAAAGGCTGTCACTATATTAGACCTTATGTGTTTTCTCCCTGCAAAAAATCCCTGCATTACTACTCTTGTAGCAAGAGATTACTGCTTGTAGCAAAGGTCTGCATGAAAGATCATAGGCTCACCTAGTAGTACAGCCATGAAGAAGACGGTAGTGATGCCTCGAATCCTGCCCGCTATCCCTCCACCAGTCGGGTAGTCTCCTTTGCCTGTGGAGTAAACAAGGTAGGCAGGAGGACGCTTGCCAGTGATAATCTCTGTGTGTGGTGTGGTGTGGGGGGAGGGAGGGAGGGAGGGAGGGAGGGAGGGGAAGTAGGTTGAGAGCACAAATACAGAAAAGTAAAATTAACTGGCACAACAAAATAAATTGCCTCATTTTGTTTGAAAACAACAACAAATTTACATCAAATGACACAACAAGTGACGCTGTTGACCACTGAGCCATTAAGCATGCCTAACGGGACACCTTCACTCAAGTTCAACTCTGCCGACCCCAACCGAACCCACGTAAACCACGATCCACTTGAGGAACCACACCTACATGTTAGATACACTGTCGTTGGTTAGCCATTGAGTTAGTTAACGTTCTGAAAAACCACAAGTTACAACATTCTGAGATGTAACATGTAAACACACCAAACATTAATTAGCTCTCTTTAGGGATCGACCCATTATGCTTCTCTTTCTGGTCACATGACCTATTGTGCTAGCCTCGTTCCCAGGCCATGTGGGAGGCCTGGGAACGAGGCTACTATTGTGCTTGCTCACATGACCTAGTACATATGCTTAAAATTATGCTTTTGACTCAGCTCTGATCTTTAAGGAACTTAAAATACGACACCAGAAGAGAACAGTTTCTTAACCACAATTGAGATCAAAATTATCTCTCAAATCCAAAGAACCAACTGTCTAAAATCATACTAAAACAACACCTTATAAGGTGTTTTCAGCTAAGTTAAATTTGCATTACTAAACTCCTGGCTCTGAAAACATCTTGGGTGTGGGTTCGTCAATTGCTTATTGAGTTTGAGCAAACAAAAGGCCTCATGCATAGCTACACTGATACACAATAATTATGAAAGGTCATTTTACTATGAGCACATTATGCTCAATGTTTGACTCAAAAGTATGATGGGTTGTTCCCAGTTCAAATACCTAGCCACAATATAAACAGCTCAAGACTAAGCTACATTATGCATGGATGCCATTGAAAGCTCAACGGAATGCAGAAGATTTCAATACCTTACTTGCTCGTAAACAACTTGTAAACACGTCAACAAGGTGTCATACCCACATTTATTGATGACATAAGAAAACAAAAACATTAAAAATGTAATAAGATGTAGGGATGGCATGCTAAAAAGTATGAAAACAAGGTAGGGATGATAAAAAGTGGAGGAAAATATACAAAGCCCTATCCCTAAATCTTTCTACACTACAGATACACTCTAGGGTGAAAAAGATGCAGGGCTGTTGACTAATCTAATGTCTTTGAGTTGACTAATCTTTTGAGGGTGTCGTTTTAATGTGGCTGCCGTTTTTTGGGGGGGTCATCCCTACATATGGCGTACTACCGTATGCCATGATACAACCTACCATAGATCGGGAAATTTTCGCGGTAAAAATAATTCGCGTTTTAAATTTTCATGTTAAAAATATTTCGTCATTCGACGGTTCCGCAATGTAGCGCGTATATGGATATTTTATTTTCGTGCGTTTAATTTTTGTCGCTCCCACGCACTGACGAAAATATTTTAACGGCGAAAATTTCCCGATCTACGGTATATACAAGGTGTACTGTATGAGGTGAGGGGGAAATGACGACTATGCACTGTGAGTAGCCTTCAAACACAACTTGTTACCAAACAGTGGCATGCTTTTAACAATACATCATATATTTTTATTGTAACATGTTTCATTCCAAATCCGACCACATATACACTACACAAGAGCACATAAGAATGGGCGGCTTGAGTAAGAGCGTGTAACTCCAACCGCACTAAAAATAGAACACCCGGTCACGTGCTTAGCAACATGTGTCTATGAGGCATGCCCAGTGCGTGTTACTATTTTTACTACTGGCGGTAAATTCTCATATTTTGCGGAGTTACACGCTCTCACTCTACCCGCCTGTTCTTATGTGCTCTTGGCTACGCACAAGGTGCACTGTATGAGGTGAGGAGGAATGCACCTTCAAAAACAACTTGCTACCGAAAAGTGGCATGCTTTTAACACTACATTACATAGTTTGACCATGACGTGTTTCTCCTCTCACATTCCAAATCTGACCATATATATACAAGGTGCACTTTGATGACTACATACCACCAGTGGCCTTCAAAAACAACGCGACACAAAAAAGTGGCATGCGTTCAATAACATACTCTTTACCGTAGCCTATTTCTCCTCTTACATAACAAATCTGACCACAAAGACGCTACATACAGATGAGGTGAGGGAAGAATTACAACCATGTGAGAGGGGGGACTAATGGACAAATTCCTTTCAAAACCACCAAGTCACAATACCAATTAACTTACAACAATGAATCATTTCAGGTTAATTTCCACCTTCAATTCACATGATTTAGCTTGTTCCTTTTATAGAGATGTCAACAGAAAAAAGTATGAAAAATTGTCGAGACACTAATTAATGAAATATTACACCAAGAAGCTAAATCATGTGATGAATCTTCCCATACCACTATGTACACCAAGAATTAGATTTTCCGTTGAGTCGCCATATAATCTCTGCCACCCCCAGTACAAACTGCTTCCGTCTGGGAATGAGACTAGGCTCCGCATGTGAAAAAATAGGGTCTGGAATTCCCTGAACAACAATTCTCCTCAAACATTCAAAAGCTCCAATCAGATGGCAGAAACGCAGGTCACATGACATAAATAATTGCATTTAGATTAAACCAAAGTGGAGATATATATAGCTATAGCAAAAGCTTTCCACACAGCTTAGAGGTAGAGAAAAAGTTTGTTTCAGGCAGACAGCTATGTAGATGATAGGTGTCTGCGTGTTTTCTAAAGAAATAGACACCACTCTCCAATAGATGCTGCTCGACTAGTAGCTGCGTTAAAACAAACAGCAAGGTACGTATGTATGAATAGTGGCGCAGCGTCTGATTGGGATGGAAACAATGGTGTTAACCTATTTGCATGCCAAATCAGTGGCGTCATTGTTTACGCCAACGATTACAAATTTTATTTAATAAACTGGTGAATGTAGTAGTAATGAATATGCTAATCTTAATGCTAAGTAATGTTCACATCAGCAGAAACAACATATTTTCCTAACTTTATTGTACTTTGCCATCTAAACATTGTAACACAAGCTGCGTCTTTTGCAATCCTAGCATGGTTATTACAAAGCTGTCAACAGGAGTTTATGACCATAAGTTCCTGTCATCAAGAACAATGCAATCTTTATTCTTGTCATATAAAACACAAGACAGGAAACATCCACCCCCACTGCTTCTCTTGGAAGAGGTAGATACATGGAAGATTAATATGAAGGGAACTAAGCACAAGACTGGAAACATCCACCCCCACTGCTTCTCTTGGAAGAGGTAGTTACACCCCAAGATGCAACTTAAAGGACCCACCCAATATAATTAATATAATATAATTCACAGGCCAGAGGAAGCGTTGAACATCCAATCTGAGATGATATTCGTTAATGGCATGGTGCACTTACCCCAGGAATGAAACTTTGGTACACCAACAATTCTCCCTTCACCAGCTACACCACCGTCACCCCTCACAGCGACTCCCGAAGTGATTTTACCACTTACGTGACGTCACGTGCTCAATATACTTCGTATAAAATCATTGTTACGTGTATTGAGCGCGCTACCATGCTTCGGGCTAATACTACGCACGTAATGCGCGAGTATAAAGCTGGTGAAGGCATGCCTTGCTGTTCACGATTGATAAACTGATGTCTGGCTCCTCCCTTGAGTGTTCGAGCCAAGGTAAACCTGCAGAACTAACCTTCCGTGGGCATCTTGGGGTGTGGTTACTTTGCTCAATACATGGAAGACTATTTAAACCATTTAGGTCTAAAATGGACCTTTATGGCCTCCAGAAAGCGTAAGTTTCTAAGAACAAGCTCTAAAATTAGCTTTAGTACACTCTCGTAAGTCCTCATTGTCCAGTCACTTTGCAGAAAGTTTGATTGATTGATTGATGGATTGATTGGTTGATTGATTGATTGAGTTACATGCTCATTGGTTGAAGTCAACATTACACTCACTAAAAACAACTCCCTTTTAAATCAAAGTTTAATCAAGTTATAATTTTAATAAGCACTTGCAGAGTCAGCACAAGTCAGATAAACAGATCATAACAGTAATCAAGCTCTTGAAACAAAGTTACAAACACAATGAGATCAGACAATTATACCAAGCCTCATGATCAGCATCCTCATGCACAAAGTTACAAACACAATGAGATCAGACAATTATACCAAGCCTCATTATCAGCACCCTCATACACAGGTGATGACTCACATCTCCCACCAGACTAATTATGACATCACCAAGTAAATAATGACATCAGATCACACGCAGGTGATGTCATCTACACCTCAACATGAATTGCAAAATACACCATTAATTTGTAATAGATACCCCAGCTGTGATACACGACCTTTGTAATGGGTCACCTTAGCTCACCCTTCTACGCCCCAAACCGTCTGACCTTTGTCACAACCTACAGAGCAATTTGCAACGGTATCTTAGCAACCTACTATATTGTGCTTAGAGAAGCATACAGCTGTTCTCCTCCATCTCATAGACTTCCACTGAACAACAGCACCAACCCTAAATCCCTACAATGCAGGCATTGTGGAGCAAGCCTAAGCTAGCAGCAATATTCGATCCTGCATACCTAAAAATGCAAAGGGGCTCTGTAGCTTGGTACCATAGGATCTTCTTTTCGTCTAGGCAGCCCAGCTTTTGTTGTTTACAGACAATTCAGCCATTTGTCTGGCCAGGGCAGTTACTATGGCAACACACATGCTTCATACTCACTATAAAGTTGAAACCTAGCTTTTTTGTTAATATATTATTATTCCTCTTAGACCAAGCGCTACCATTTTTTGTCTTGGCTGGCTTATTTAGACTGTACTTAAAACTAACCGTGGATCTCCTGGTCAGTGCAGCTAACATTGGACAAAAAAAACACGGCAAGTACAGCCTGGCTCCAAAAGTGGATGATTCTAGACCATCTGTAATCATCCCTAATTTGATGATTTGTTCACGATAGGAAACAATCATCCGGTTTAGTTCATTTTTCTTTTATATAGAATGAGAACAAACAATATTCATTCAATTTTGGATGATTATTGTTATCCATTTTTGGACGCCCCTGTATTAGTTAATACTTATGTCCATGTGTGTATAACATATTATTTCTCTTGCAGGAAAGGCTCCTGGTATTAGCTAATACTCTTGTCCTTATGCAATGATTTCATTATACATGAGGAGAGGCCCCTGTACTACACATAGCTTGTTCTGTTTCCTTCACTCAAATACAATTCCCTGTATTGGCTATCATCTCCGCCTTGTAGTATTCTGATCTCCATTGTGTACATTGTTTGTACTTGTTTGTTTATGTCTTTGACCACCGGTATAGTATGCCTTTCTTCCTTTCTAGGAAGACACTATACTAGTACTTACGTCAATGTGTGTATAACATATTCTTTCTCTTGCAGGAAAGGTCCCTTATGAGCTAATACTCTTGTCCCCATGCCATCACACATGTGGAAAGGCCCCTGTACTACGTAGCTTGCTCTGTTTCCTTCACTCAAATACAATTCCCTGTATCACCTCCGCCTTGTAGTACTCTGTATCTCCATTGTGTACACTGTTTGTACTTGTTTGTTTATGTCTTTGACTACTGGTATGCCTTTCTTCCTTTCTAGGAAGACACTATACTAGTACTTACGTCAATGTGTGTATAACATATTCTTTCTCTTGCAGGAAAGACCCCTTATGAGCTAATACTCTTGTCCCCATGCCATCACACATGTGGAAAGGTCCCTCTGCTACGTAGCTTGTTCCTACAGTTCTGTTTCCTTGACTCAAATTGTATTGGCTAATACTGTCGTCTCTGTGTCTCCATATTGTGTACATTGTTCATTCCTTCATTAAACTATCACCCAAAAATATAACCTGTTACCTAGGCAATATCTAAGAGTGTTGCTCATATCTCTCTTCTACAGTGATGTTGCCTAGGTAACAGGTTATATATCCCTCCCTGGGGTGTGGTCTTGCACATTGGTGTCAGGCTACGTGTAAAACGACCACCCCCCAGGGAGGGATATAACTACTTGGATGATTATTGTTTCTATAACTAGAAATATGCATGCGCAGAGTGTTTACCTTGCGCACATGTCCAGTATGTAGTGGGCGTGGCAGGCCTATAGCCTATTGTGAGGCGGGAAAACAAGAAGATGGCAAAGCGATCGTTTGTTGAAGTCTACGATGAGGTCAGTACCTGGTAGATGTGCCCTTGGTTGGTTTAGCGTTTCGCCTGTGACTGCTAGACTCTCTCTGTATGCATCGCTTCTTTCTCACTCTATCACGATCCCTTTCCTTTGCCACATGCTCTCATGTGACGTAGTCGCCCTTTGCTTTCACGTTGTGTTGCGTAGAGACTGCTCAGGTTCCATCAGGGTCCATTCATGCAGCACTTGCTTTCATAAGTGTCAATGCGACCACATGCACGCCATGTCTGTACGCACGTGCAACTAGACTGCCCACGCTAATCAATGTGTGACAGATATACATACCGTATAGCCGGTTAATTTCGCGGGTACAAATTTTCGCGAATCGATCAAAAGATGCCTCAGCACAAATTTTCGCAAATTAAAATTTCGCGGTCACACGCGCGTCGTCATAAATTTCTATTTAGCGCACATGTACAACTACCGTAACTTGCCAGCAGAGAAGCAAAACGTGCGAACGATACCAATGGAGACTTTTGAAGCAGAAAGCTGCGTTCGAGGCTACCACACATATAGCGCTGTTTGGGTAGCAACAGTTGGAGAGCAACTACAGTGTGCACAGGAACGTAGAAACGCAAAAGATCCTTTTGCAGTGGCAGTATTGAACCCTGAAGGGAGCGATATTGTAAGACACAGGAAACGATAGACATCTAGAACTTTGCTTTACAACGACAGACTTCTAAAATGACACTCGGTCTCTTTCACGTGTTACTTTCTAAATTTTCGCGGGAGAAAATTTTCGCGAATCGGTCCCGACTCGCGAAAAACGCGAAAATTTGCACCCCGCGAAATTAACCGGCTATATGGTACATACAAACATACAAACGTGAACTGACAGCGCTGCACAATTATCAGCCTCGCGTTAAGGTACTCGGCAATTATAAAGACAAATGAACTAAAACCATCTAAAATTGGATTATTATTGCTTGTTTCCATTCTATAATTATAGAGACAAATGAACTAAAATCCTTTAAAATTAGATGATTATTGTCGGTTCCATCCTATAGAGAGACTAATGAACTAAAATTGGATTATTATTGTTTGTTTTCATTCTATAATTATAGAGACAAATGAACTAAAATCCTTTAAAATTAGATGATTATTGTTGGTTCCATCCTATACAGAGACAAATGAACTAAAACATTTAAAATTTGATTATTGTCTGTTCTCATCCCACATAGAGACAAATGAACTAACCATCTAATATAACCGTTACCTAGGCAACATATAATCATATCTCTCTTCTACAGAGATGTTGCCTAGGTAACAGGTTATATATCCCTCCCTGGGGTGTGGTCTTGCACATTGGTGTCAAGGTACGCTAGACACAAATGTGTAAAACGACCACCCCCCAGGGAGGGATATAACTATTACAAATTGGATTATTATTGTTTGTTTCCATTCTATAATTATAGAGAGAAATGAACTAAAATCCTTTAAAATTAGATGATTATTGTCGGTTCCATCCTATATAGAGACAAATGAACTAAAGTTGGATTATTATTGCTTGTTTTCATTCTATAATTATAGAGACAAATGAACTAAAATCCTTTAAAATTAGTGTCTGTTCTCATTCTGTATAATTATAAAGACAAATGAACTAAAATCATCCAAAAATGGGCATATCATAATCATCCATTTTTGGAGCCGGGCCATACCTCAACATGGGGGTGAGTTTGCATAACATCTATACCTGCCTTTTTTTCAGGGAGATGTGGTTCATTGGTCGCCCATGTACACCATGAATCCCTTTGAGAAACTATATAGATCTCTCAAGCAGGAGAAAATTCAGCAGCTCCTAGTCTTGCACAAACAGTGTTCAGCTAAAGCGAGGACAGACTGGTACATAACGCATACCGTATGGCGCCAAATTTTCAAGGGTCTAAATTTTTAGCGAGTAGCAGTTTTTTTGAAGATTTTCATTAAAATAATTGCTATATAAACCACGCACACGCTGCGCACATAATGTAGTATGGGCGTGGCATACAAGCCAAGTTCTATCTAACACACCCTGTTACACCAATGTCCGCTCAAGCACGACTTACAGCACAGAAAAGTGAGGAGAGCCTGGTACATAATCCATATGGTTGGTCAAACAACACACACACACACACACAAAATATTGCCTTTTCGTCTGGAAAGTTTTGGCCATTTGTGGGCTCATGTGAGATTTTTGCCAGGCACTCTCCCACTTCTACTGTAAGCATTAAAAACTCGGGCAGTGACCTGAGAAGTGCTCAGTTGTGTATCAGGCAAAGGTCAACTTCAGAAATGAAGAGAAGGTTATCGGTTACCAACTTCAGTTCGGAAAATAACTTGCCGACGTTTCGACTGAATGCTCCAGTCGTCATCAGGGCGAAAGTGAAGAAGTGCGAACAAACGCTAGCCATGCACTACTGAGCTCAAGTTGGTAACAGATAACCTTCTCTTCATTTGTGCAGAAGCCAACTGAGAAGCCACTGAAAATCAACTTCAGAATTCAGAGGCAACTAAACTGATATAAACATCCTACGTACCTTTCTAAGTGGGGTAAACCCTGGTATAAAAATACAATTAATGGAGAGTTTGGTAAGTTATACTCCCTTCTTACTACTCTCAGTCCAACCCACAGCTGGAAAAATTGAAATTTAGTGTAATTTTCCTAATTACAAACCTCTCAGTGATGTAAAATGACATCACAAGACAAACAAACAGAGAGGGAGGGAGGGTGGGAGATGGTTGCTATACTCACTAACTCCCTAACAGTTGCCCAATATATACCCCCTCACACCACAAAGGTTACCATAGGGATGACATCGTGCATAACAGGCCACACTAGTGGGTGACATTCTATATGTATAAGATGACTCCACAGGGTTCTACTAAGAGGGGAAGGGGGAGGGCATTAGGGCTGATGAGGCCTGGAATTGGCTGAAATACGTCCTGCACAGTAAGTGACTTTGCACAGCATCTAAGGCCTGCCTTTTTCATATGGTTCAATGATTGTTTGTGCATTTGTATGTAAGCAACTAATGCTGTATGGGGCCTGGAAATGAGACTAGTGTTGCCCCTCTTCCTTCCCTCTCTTTCTCCCTGCCTCCCTTTCCTCCTGCCTTAACTTCCCCCCATTCTCTCTTCCCCCCTACCTCCCTTTCCCCCTGCCTTAACTTCCCCCCATTCTCTCTTACCCCTGGCCTTCCCTTAACTTCCCCACCCACCTCTCTTTCCCCCTGGCCTTCCCTTAACTTCCCCACCCACCTCTCTTTCCCCCTGGCCTTCCCTTACCTTCCCCCCTTCCTTTCTTCCTTTCTTTCTTCCTGCCCTTCCCTTACCTCCACTCCCCCTCAATTCCTACTCCTCCCTTACCTTTACCCTTTCCCCCTGCCCTCCTCTCTCCTTTGTCCCTTCCTCCCATTCCCTCTGCCTCTTCTGATTTCCTCCCCCACCCCCATCCCCAAACATCTTTACCACACAATGTTTGTTCTTTTTTGACAATCTGTACAAGTATGCTGAGTGTAGCCATGCGATAATCATCATCGTCACGTGATAACAAGTGGTAACGATTAATGTGTACACCAAAACTCTGATGGCAGGCAAAGATGTCACATATGTGAAGTGATAACCATGAGAAACTTAAACAGAACCCACACAGTTCGAGATGAGGAAAACATGAAGAGGAAGGTTGTCAGTTACCAACCTGAGTTTGCCGACATTTCGAATGGAGCATTCAGTCGAAATGTCGGCAAGTTATTTTCCGAGCTCAAGTTGGTAACAGACAACATTCCTCTTCATTTATCCAGGAGTCAACTGAGAAGCCGCTGAGAACCTGGAGCTCCAAGTTGGATTCACACTCAAGTCTAATTACAAGATGTGTGTAACCAAGCAATGTTTAAAACACACGCCCTCTCAAAAATGTTCCAATACCCTAGCCTCACCCTCAAGCCTTCCCTTATCCAGTTTGTGATTGCTTACAGTGTGCAAAAACAGAGGGAGAAAGCCTGGTCCATTTTATGACATTGAGTAGATAGGAGGGGAAGAGGGGTCTTTGACCAAAAGAATGTATTCCACACAAATGTTCTTCATTCTGAACAGGCAACAAATTTTCCCCATCACAAAAATTCTGAACTCCACCACATGGACAGACATACACTACAAGAAATGACCTCGAGCACTTCTTCCCCTCTGTCTACGTAGGTAGCCATTGACGTCATTCACATGATAAAATGGACCAGCCCTCCCCCCTCTGTTTTTGCATACTGCAAGTTATCAAAAATTGAACAGTTAGGAAGGCCTGGGAATGAGGCTAACCATATCCATGTACGTAGTCCCCCATCAAAAGAATGAGCTTGAGGGTTTATCTTGTAGCTTCTGCCACAAGCACTGGAGTTTCCAAAGTTCGCGAAGCAAAAAACGTATAGCTCCTGGTTAGAAACAAAGAACGCATGCGCGAAATGCATTCTTTCGATGGGGGATCCCTCCCCCCCTCTGTCTACCTAGGTAGACACTGACGTCATTTCACATGATAAAATAGACCAGGCCTTCCCCCTCTGTTTTCGCATACTGCAAGCAATCAAAAACTGGACGGTGGGAAAGCCTGGGAGCGAGGCTATTATGTGCCTACCTTTGTGGAGTCTCTCGTACTCAACTAGCCAGTGTCCACACATGTATTTGGAGTCCTCGGGGTACATGGGAGGATTGAGGGGGTTAATAGGGTACATGTCCAATCCACCTGGGAAAAGAGAGGAAGGAAGGAGAGGTAAAGTAGGATGGGAAAGGGGGAGGAAGAGAGAGGGGGGAGGGGAGGGAGGGGGAGGGGAGGGAGGGGGAAAGAGAAGGGAGTGGGAGATAAAGGAGGGGGAGGGAAAGGGCAATGGAGAGGGAGGAAGAAGAGAGGGAGAGGGAAGGAAGGGGAGAGAGGGAAGAGAAAGGAGGGGGGAGGGGGAGGAAGGGGGAGAGGGAGGAGGGGAGGAGAGGGAGGAAGGGGGAGGGAGGGAGGAGAGAAAGGGGAGAGAGGAAAGAGAAGGGAGGAAGAGAAAGAAGGAAGGGAGAGGGGAAGAGGAGGGGGAAAGAAAGGGGAGGGAGGGAGGGAGGGAGGGAGGGGAAGGAGGGGGAGGAGAGGGAGGGGAGAGAGGGAAGGGAAGGAAAGGGGAGGGGATGGGAGAGATAGAAGGAAGGGAAAGGGGAGGGAGGGGGAGGAAAGAGAGGGGGAGGAGGGGGAGGAAGGGGGAGGGGGAGGAAAGGGAGGGGGAGGAGGGGGAGGAAGGGGGAGGGCGGGAGGGAGGGAGGAGAGAAAGGGGAGAGAGGGAAGAGAGGGGAGGGGGAGGGAGGGAGGGCAGAGAGGAAGGGGAGAGAAAAGGGAGGGGGAGGGGAAGGGAGGGAGGGGAAGAGAGGGCAGAGAGGAAGGGGAGAGAGAAGGGAAGGGGAGGGGAAGGGAGGGAGGGGAGGTAGGGAGGGGAGGAGGGAGGGGAGGAGGGGGAGGAGAGGGAGGAGGGGAGGGAGGAGGAGGGAAAGGGGAGAGAGGGATGAGAAGGGGGGAAAGGGAGGGGAGGGGAGGAGGGGAGGGGAAAGGAGGGGAGGAGGAGGAGGAGAGGGAGGGGAGGAGAGGAGAGGAGGGAGGAAAGGGAGGAGAGAGAGGGGATGGGGGAGAGGAAGGGAGGGAGGAGAGGAAGGGGAGAGAAGGGAGGGGGAAGGGAAGGGAGAAAGAGAAGGAAGGGGAGAGAAAGGAAGGGGAGCTACTTCTTTCTCTTTCTCCCTCCCTCTTTTCTTCCTCCTCCTCTCCCTCCTCCCTCTCCCTTTACCATTTTCCTCCCGTCTCCTCCCCCTTCCTTCTCTTTCTCCCTTCCTCTCCCCTTTCCTCCCCTCCCACTTCCTTCTCTTTCTCCCTTCTCCTCCCCTCCCCTCTCTTTCTCTCTTCCCGGGATGAATGAACAGAAGAACAAGGAATGAAGAAAGAGAGACGGAAGGAGTGTGACACAAACTGACAGAAAGAAAGCTTCTGCCATAATCTCTGAACGATACCTGGTCCTCCATATTTGTTGGGGTCAAACTTGCAGGGAACGTCACAGATGCTCTCCTCGATGCGGTTAAGAGGACACTTGTCCGAGGCCTGACAAACAAAGTCATAGATGGCCTTGCGGTAGCGGCGGCCTTGTCCACACGCCTTGCTGCATGGAGACCATTCTGACCACACAAAGGGAGGGCACACTGTCTTGCACTGTGCGTGTGTGTGTGTGCGTGTGTGTGTGTGCGTTGCAGATGATTGAAGTGTGTGTTATTGTCTTACATCACGACAAGGGAGCCTGGGAATGCATGTTATACTTAGCCTCGTTCCCAGGTCTTCCCACCGTCCAGTTTTGATCGCTTGCAGTATGCAAAAACGGAGGGGGAAGGCCTGGTATATTTTATCACGTGAATGACGTCAGTGTCTACCTAGGTAGACAGAGGGGGGGGGGTCCCCCATCGAAAGAACAAGCTTGAGGCCTTATCTTGTAGTTTCTGCCCCAAACGCTGGAGTTTCGAACTTTCGTGAAGTGAAAAACGCGTGCAAAAAATGTGTTCTTTCGATGGGGGACCCCTCCCCCCTCTGTCTACCTAGGTAGACACTGACGTCATTCACATGATAAAATATACCAGGCCTTCCCCCTTGTTTTTGCATACTCCAAGTGATCAAAACTGGACGGTGGGAAGGCCTGGGAACGAGGCTAGGGTACCCTTTCACTGCAGTGACATCTGCCATCACACCGTGACACTCACCATCTGTCCACTTCTGATAGCCCTGGCAACCTCCTCTGCACTCATCCTCATCCTGGGAAGAGGGAGGGTTGGGGGATCAGTTTCTACAGTCTTGGGAACAATGGCCCTGCGAGCATTCAGTGGAGCTGGAGCTTGAATGATGCGAGGGACAGGCTTGGCCACAAGCGGAGAGCCAGGGTTCTTTATCACCTGCTGGAAGAACACACAGTGCAAAAACTCAGGGTGGAGGTCTGGAAAAGAGGCTAAATCTCTGTTCTCCTTCTCCCTCTCCTTACCTGTTGCATTGTCTGAGCCTGGTTTATACCATTGTTCAACATCAACGCTCTTGGTTGCTGAGCAGGCACACCCCCCAGTGGTGAGGACAAACCGGGGACCTGATCGGAATGGTTGAGATCAACAGTAAAAGAATAGCACAAAATGCGTCAACGTGTCACTACATCTGGTGTAGCCTCATTCCTTCCATACCTATACACTCAGATTCTCGCAGTGACTGCTGCAAGATAAAATCTGGGCGGAGGTCTGGAAAAGAGGAGACATCTTGTGTGTTTTCCTCCTCCCTCTCCTTACCTGTTGCATTGTCTGGGCCTGGTTTACATTCCTGTTCAGTGTCAACACTCCTGGCTGCTGAGCGGGCACACCCCCCAGTGGTGAGGACAAACCGGGGACCTGACCTGGAATGTTTTTGGCAATAACACCCTGTAAAGTGCCTGGGGTATGGGCAAGGAATTGGGCACCAGGAAGGGCCGCTGTTCCTGGCAACTGCTGGTTTTGCTCTGAGTCCAAAGGATGCTGGATGTTCGAAGAAAGAGTTTGGGAATGCACTGCTTCATTCAAGGGGTTAGGTTGGGGTGGGCCAGCTTGGTCTCCAGGCACAGGTACAGCTGGGTCATCCCCTCCATCCTGCAGGTTGTTGTGTTGATCTGGTCTGTCCTGAGCATCTCCATTGTACTGACTTTCATCCCTTCTGTCCTGGACCTCTTCCTCCTCTCTCTCTGGCCCACGTCCCTCTTCCGATCTTTCTTGTCTGTTGTCCTGATAATTCGCATCAAGCTCATCATTGTCTCGTATTTTGCCAGCGGCCTCCTGCTCCTCGGCAAGACGGCTCTTCATTTCATTCCCTTCCTTGATACTGTGGGCCAACGTTCTGGACGAGTGAGGGTCAACGTGTAGACGTGGGGCAACGTTCTGGTCTCCCTGCACATTTATGTTTGTACAAGTCATTAGCATATGGTTTTGTGTGCACGAGGGAAAACAAGAGAAATTGGATTCATGCCTTACGAACATTATATCATGTGTGTCATCTTGGAAGGTAGAACAGTTTCAAAGCAAGCTCAAATAATAGCCTAGCCATACAATTTCCAAGATGCAGAAGTGTGGGAGCAATCGCAATCCCTTTACACTTTGAATGTATGATACTATAGGCTCGTACCCAGGCTCTTGGTGAGTGGGGAGAAAAGAGCTTGGTATCTACTGTTTGCGCAAACGTGTAATTATCCACTGCTGAACACGTTAGTGGGAAGGGAATGTATGCATCCATGTGCAAGTGATTGATAGAGTAATGTACGCTTACAGTACAGTGGAACCTCTCTAATATGGACACCATTGGGACCAAATGTTTAGTGAGGTGTCCTTATTTCAGGGGGAGAATAATATGCATTTATATAAAGTTGGGACTCAGTCAAGTGTCCAGGTGTCCTTGTTTCAGGGGTGTCCTTTAAGAGAGGTTCCACTGTATATAGCTCAGTAAAAGAACGAAACAACTACACTACAACTAGCACTACGCCGTCCTGATTTGCTATCAGTTCTTGCTAACTACGGTCTATGACAAATGGTAACGCTTTGTATCACACAGACTCACCAGACAGTAGCTGTATAATGCATCTTTCCCCTAACAAACATCCGAAATGTACTGTCTTGAGACTCATATCAGAAGTACCTGGCGCAGGAGAATGAACGATCGAAAACTCCCATCATTGGTCAGAAAATGTGCGGACGACGTAGCAGAACGTTCTGACGTCACAATTGTACGAATATAACACGATAGTTCCCGATTTCCCAAGATTTCTGGGAAACTAAGCGTATGCACAAACAGTGGATACCAGGCACTTTTTTCTCCCTGCCCACCAAGAGTCTTGGTACAAGGCTAGTGATAATACGACTAAGCAAAACAGTTAGTGATATATACACACGTTTCTGGTTATCTGGGCTCGTTTCCAAACCACACCATATACCAATAAATCTAGCTGTATTTGCATACTGAGCAAATGGACCCACATGGCTAAACCACACCCAATGCACAAACGTATGTGTCTGGGTGCCTGAGACTAACCACTTTATGGGTTAATAAAATTAATGCTTGAGGACAGGAGTAATGTGCATATTCTAATCAGAGAGCACCAGAACCCAACTGTCAATCATTCGTACCCCTCTCTTTCCAACTTGAAACGTGCCCTGATAGATGTCTCCACTCTGGCAAAGCTCGGGATGGACGGTGCACACTCCCTCCTTCACCACCGCCATTACAAGTCCACCTAGAACCAGTAGCAGTAGCAGTTTTGTCACCCTCCTCCTCCCTCGTAGGAATAATACGTTGTAGAGCGTTCTGGGAAATTGGAGAAGTGCTTTCATCTTGGTAAGTATTAATGATTCGTTCTTCCTCCTCGTCTTGAGCTCCACAGATGCCAGCTCTTAGCACAGAAGGAATGTCTACTGTCAGTTCTCTTGCATGGCAACGGAAGACTGGTGTTAATCCACGAAAATATCTGACATACTCCGGCTTCTCTGCTTTCCTTGGAGCCGCCATTTTGCACGCGGAATGCAATACGTCATCAATTTACACATCCAATGCGCATGCGCAGTAAAGCGGACTCCAAAGTTCAAAGTTCAACAATTGTAGTGTATGCGCATGCGCAGTAAGCACTCGCAGTAGTTCTCCTTGCATCAGCAGTATACCAGTAAGAACATAATTTACATGCTTACTTCAGTGTGAACTCAACCTTTCCTATTTCAGTTGAATACATACAATGTATGTGCATCATTTTTGTGTGTACAATGCATTTAGCTACAATGTGCAAGCATTGTTGTGTTCACAAGATATTAGTTGCACAAAATAGTTAAGATCAAGCATACAATTTAGCCACGTACTGCTATACAAAAATCATGCAAGACCACGTTCCTCTGAGAAGTAGCTACCGAGAGTGGAGCTATGATGCGCTAGCAACGACTACATCACTATCAGATTTTGAGCCAACAGAGACAGAGGAGAGAAGTGTAAGTGTTGGCTGGCAACCCCATCCAGACAACTACCGGAAATTGTCTCTCATTGCTCTCTGCTGTTGCTGCCCAGTTGGAGTGAAAGCATTCAGACAATCACTCCAAGTAAGCATGAATTTGGGTGCATAGCTAGCTACCTACATTCATCTACCAGTGGTCTAGTACTCTTGTGTCCACGCCATTTCAAAAGGGAGTTATTTTAGATTCCAAACAACAAGCAATTTATTAGCTAGACTTTTCATAACATTCATGGGAGAATATTTTGCTAAGGAAATTGTGCAGAAAAAAAAAAAACTGATGAAACCAAAAATAGATCTTTGGCTCCTACTACTTACTGCGGGCTGTAAATTTGCCTTACTGGCCCACTTCATGTTCATTGATACTCGTTAACCATTGAAACATCATGTAGTAAGATAGAGTTGAACTTCATTGTGGGGTGGCTGCACTGCGGTATTCCTCTGGTCCCTTCCTCTGCAGGTGGACAGGTTGTACAGAGCAGGGAATATGGAAGGAGCAAGAAACGCATCCAAACGTGCTGAGCACTATTCAGTGATGGCTATGAGGATTGTTTTCCTACTATATGCTTCCTTGGTTCTCCTCTTTATGGCTGTAGTACTTATTGGGTTCTTTTACGGGATTGACTATATGAGAGGATTGCATTGAGCTGTGTATCTATTTGTCACTGGTTGTAGCCACACATAGCTAGGGTAACAACTCATGCAATGCTGTAAAAACCAATAACAATGTTTCTAATACTGGTAAATATTGATCTTCTTAATTAACATGCAGTATAGACAACATTCTGAGCATTTCACATACTGGTAGTCACTGAGAGTGTTTTGCGCTGGCGGTGGTTTTGGGTCTGGGACCAAGACTATGCAGTGGGTAACATTCTAGTCCACATGTCAGAGGTCAGTGTTGATATGTTGATGTGAATGACACCGTGTATAAATGCACATTGTACAACTCTTTCCTAGTTCTTCTTTGTCCACGTTTGTACATTTAGGGAAAATTAAGAATTATCGTTAGCTTTAACCTTGTAGTCATGCACAGTCGGCCAAGGAGAAGAAACCCAACTATACCTGGGTATCAACTAGTGTCAACCTCAGAAGATATTTGGAGTAGGGGATACAGAAGGAGTTCATTTAGCCTCGTTCCTAGGCTCATTTCCTCTTCCGGGCACGGGAAAGAGCCAGGGTACAAGGCTAGAGTGCATTGAACTTCAAAGTGCAGACGTTGCCAAAGAAACAGGAAAGGCATGACCACTGAGGCAAAGCCAGATAAGGCTTTACTACACTAAATTATCTGGATTCCAGTCTAGCTTCCTGTTGCCAAGCTGGACATGTATGCAGGTGGCTAGCTACCAGTATGCAGCAGGCTCAACTACCTTTGAGAGTTGGCTACAAACATCGGAGCTATGATGCATTGGCAACGTGCGTCTTACTCTCAGACTCGGAGAAAGAGATAGAGATGAGCAGGGTTGACCAGGAACCCAGTGCACATCCAGACAACTTCAGAAAATGGTCACTCCTTGCCCTCTGCTGTTTCTGCCCAGTAGGAGTCAAAGCACTCAGCCAGTCACTCACAGTGAGTGGTGCACGACAGGGATGACTATAGGAGTAGTTTTATATACTTACAACCTGTATTTATCCGTGTTGGTCCACCTGGGAAGCCCCAGCGATAGCTCAGCTCAAGAATTCATTTTTCATGTGAGGTCATACACAATTGGTGAATTGCACAAGTGTGCGTGTGTGTGTGTGTGTGTGTGTGTGTGTGTGTGTGTGTGTGTGTGTGTGTGTGTGTGTGTGTGTGTGTGTGTGTGTGTGTGTGTGTGTGTGTGTGTGTGTGCGCATGCGTGCGTGTGTGTGTGCGCATGCGTGCGTGTGTGTGTGTGTGCACGTGTGCGTGCGTGTGTGTGTGTGTGCACGTGTGCGTGCGTGTGTGTGTGTGTGTGTGCGCGTGCATGCGTGTGTGTGTGTGTGTGCGCATGCGTGCGTGTGTGTGTGTGTGTGTGCGCGTGCGTGCATGTGTGCGTGCATGCTTGTTTACAGTATATCTGCAATGTACTGCTATCACAGAGGTTGACTCATTCTCTCTGCAGGTGGATAGATTATCCAAGATTGGGGATAAAGAAGGAGCACGAAGTGCTTCCAAACGTGCTCAGCACACTGCAGGAGTCGCTATGAAGATAGCCTTGGTCCTGTACGCAGTCATATTTCTCATCTTGGCAGCTGCAATGATTTTTGGCATCTTTTATGAGATTGACTCCATTAGGGGATTTCACTAATGAACACAAACCTCATTAATATTTTGCTGTAGCTATATCACCAACTCACAAAGCGTGCTGAATGTGTCTAGCTCAGTACAAACTGAACTCGACTACTTCATGCCTGTCTGCTTGTATGTGGTCTCCCAGTATACATACTTGTGTTGGTTTCAAGTACACTCTTTGAATGTTGTCTGTGAAAACTGGCCAATTACTTTTGTGAACTGCTAATGATTTGTGCAACAATTAACTTTGTTTCAGAGAGATGTGGTTAGTACGTTGATGTTACAGTCTCATTCCTAGGCTCCTGCATAAGAGCCTGAGAACAAAGGCACTGGTAGATACTATCAAATTTGTCCACTGTGCAGGACACATTTTGGCCAAAACCAGTCCTCATCATCTGTGCTAGGGTGGCTGGGAGATGGGGAGTGCTATCTTGTGCAGTGGAGGCAATCAGCTGGCTGGCTGGCCTTATCCATATGTGTGCTCAAAAGGCAGTGTGTAGTTCATGAGCATCAGGTTGCACAAGCACACATTGGTAAGTGCTTCTTAGCAAGTAACAGTAAACAGAAGCTTGCCAAGGTTAAGTTCTAGCCCATCAGGGCAATCTTACAGTTACAACTTAAATTACAACTGCATGGGAACCAATCTTTGAAGTCTTGTGCATACACATTCTTAGCCTTGAATGCATTGTCAGGCAACTTCACTATACACTGGCTCACTGAATTCACACCCAAAAGAAAAGGAAGGTTATCAGAAAAATTTGCTTCAGTTATCATTGGAAAGAAAATGAAGAAGTATGAACAACCGCTACTATTTATAGCCATGCACGAAGAATACATGTCATTAGAGGCCAAAGGTCCATGAAGATTGCTCCTCCCCCAGCATACAACTATCTTACAAGCATAGAAAATGGCCAGTTGCATTTTGCATACTGAACAGTCATGACTCATATTGCAGTGAATAATGAATGACCAGTCCAACTATCACTGCCAGAAGCAGTATCAGTATTCCAATCACACATGATAGTATTCCCCAAAACCGTGCACTCCTTGAGGCAGCAACAGCCTTGTCATAATTTCCAGGCTTTAGGCATAATGTCTTCACCTGTGTGTGTGTGTGAGTGTGTGCATCACAGTGTGTACACACACATCTGCATAGCAACAGTGATAGAAGGTACATGAAAGTATAACCGTGAAACCCTAACCATCTGCATGTGCATGCACAGCGACCACAACTTATACACACACACCTTCCAGCTTTTATGGAGGGCAATAATTCCAGTTGGCAGAAACAAGATCAGGGCAAATACTGCTAGCACCAGAAAGTCTTTCGGCCTGTGCACCTCCTCCAGTGTCTATAAAAGAGTTATATAACAGTGATGATCATGCATCAACCTTTAGATGAATCCTTGATCCCATCATAGAGTGCAAATTGGGCCTTATGCATGTGTGATTAAAACACTCACAAACTCCTTGAGTGCCATAGATATTGGACTATCACAGTAGCTAGTTGAGTTGATCACACTCATGACTGCATGTACATAATCTGGTAATCTTCTCAGTGCCCAAAGATTACCAGTAAATTTACCAACTACCATGATAGTCCAAGATCTATTGAACACTCACAACCTGCTACATAAACTGCCAATGCATGCAGACCCCACATTGAGAGATCCCAGTTCATCCCACTATATTTCTTGCAATCATGCTATTCTGCTTTGCACAGTGCACAGGTACGTAGCTATACCCCTCATATCTGTCATTCCTCTGGGTCATTTCTCCAGGCTATTTTCTGACGCTGCCATACTAAATGTAAACGGAGTCAGAAATGTTTGAGTACCAGTAATGCCAGTAGACACCTATTATGCAGAGCAGAGAGTAACATCTACAAACTAGCTATTATGAACATGTACTTGGCTGGGTTGTTTGACATCTTACCATCTGCTCAAGGCCTTTCTGCTGAAAAGAGGTGCTGAATGCATGCCCATGTTGTTTAAGTGGTACACGGCTGGTGTCGACATCTGTGCTGTCCTCCAGCCTCTCCCAAGCTACAAAAAGGGGGTGGGGCTCAGAGGTTCAATTTTTTTGACGGAACTTAAACTCTACGATAAACTATGTTGTACCTTTACTGCTCTTAAGCTTTGTGCTACACATGTTTGGACGGTTGTACCCTCAGTCGTTGAAAGTACGGCCCGGAGATGAGCAGCGAAAAATCGATTTTCTGGTATAGAGTCTCGTTCCCAGACCCACCCAGAAAATCGATTTTTCGAGGGTCTGGTTCCGAGACTGATTACGTTTTAATATACCACCGCACTTGGACCTTGCCTTGGTCTTTCACATTGTGTTTCAGCTTACTAGCTTTGCAAGAAACTAGCTGCATGCATGGGAATCACACCACACATGCAGCACTTTGCGCAGTAACGTTTATTGTGCACAGCAATAGACGAAAATTTTAAAGTGGGCGTAGGCCTGGCTTTGCACAAACTCCCGGTGGTATTAAAACAAAATCGTCATCAAAAACCCGGCACTGTGTTGTTGAACGTCCGAAATCCGGTCTACTCAGGCGCGCGCACTGAAGCGGAGCAGCCCACGGCTGAGGGAATTGAGAATTGAAGTAGAACATGAATGCTGAAGGTTAGTAGACTAGTAGTAGTGGTAGACAGTAGTGGACCATAGGGAAAAAATGACATCATAGCTACAGGCATCGAGGATGTAAATCCTATACTGAACGTGTACATGTACTAGGAAAGAGAATGCACAATTTGGGTTGCTGGTGGCCTAATGGAAGCACTGAACTGTGGACAATGTTCTAGCCCCAGAAATTTGCTTCTCTCAAGTTCAGGGTGCATTTGGCCGTGTTTAAGTTGGTTGATTGTTTCCCATAATTTTACAGCCTGCATGTATTTTTCATATGCCTCATGGATATATTTTTGAACACTTTCAGTCGCTCATGAAGTACACAGTCACAATGCCAAAGTACCAGGGTGTTAAAGTGACGGGCTAAGCTTTCACCATTCTTGTGAGCTCAGCACACTAGATGTCCAGTAATGAATAATGAACCACCCACCCACATGCCCTAAGACGTTCTGTACAATGGGAAACAATCGATCAACTTGCTTGTTTCTCTAGGTTAGTTTGGGGTGCACTTAGCTATGTTTACCTCATGCCCAAGGTCAGGCCAGAGGAATCTAGCTCTTAGTACAAGCCACAAGTGTGTTATTGTACCATAAGAAACCCTCAAAATGCCTTTTGTATAAACGAAATATTAAAGTTTGTAAGTTGACTGACCTGTTCCTGAACTTACGCAAAGGGTTTTGTGTTCCCCAGAGCAAAAGAAGAAGCTACTTTCTGACACCGCTAGTCTCTCAAGTGAGAGCGACCATGAGGGGCCACCCTCCAACGTCTCCACAACTGAAATCCCTCCTCCTTCCGAGTTAAAAGAGGAGGGCATTGCTTGCTCCACTGTGGCTGACCCTCCTCCCTACTCCGAGTCCGTCGTGCCTCCTGCCCCAGCAGTGGGAGGCCCAGTGTGGGGCCAGCCTCCCATAGCAACTGGTGCCACCCAGCAGCAGGCAACAACCGTTGTCGTGGTAAGGAGGCCAACTTCTGAGCTCCGCCTTGATGGCACCATTATTTTTATGTATCTATCTAGGAGATGGATGGTAGATTAAAACTTGGGTTTGCTAGAAAGTTTAACAGTGGGTTTCAGTTCTGTGTGAACAAAGCACATTCCGTGGGTTTTCATAAAAACTACGTTCAACATTCTGAGGCCCCAACCAGCATGTGCAAGTGATGGGAAGCTTGGTGGGCGCCTGGGAATGAGCGCCTGGGAATGGGTGCCTGGGAATGAGGCTAACTCAACAAGTGAGGGGATCATGCAAAGTCCTCAATTAATGATGTCATGGAATATGCGACATTTGAACAGAACTGCAGCCCACCGTAAGAAAGTGACCTTGCCAGAAGGATACAGCCCCAGGACATGAGGGCTTTGCGGCTACTCTCCATTAACAGTAAACATCCTCATTTACTGTAATGCATAAGAAGACCCACATAAATGTGGTGAGATGCAACCAGACCAGTTGGGATCCCCCAATGTCTGGAATTGCAGACACCACATACAAGTTCATATTGAACCTTACCCTTTGTAAGGAAACAGTTAGTTTGAAGCCCTGTGTGGACAGGAGGAAACTTGATGTAGCTATAAGCTTTGGAGGGAGAGAAACAAGTGATGTCGTGCACACACTCCTGTGAGCCAGACTGTGATATTCAATACACAGCCAGGCACTCCACTCTTTGTCACAATTATGAACAACCAATTCCCATCTCCCTGAAAAAAGGCAGGCCTATAGACAACTGTGCATCGTGTGTTGACCAATACCTCGTGTGAAAAAGGCAGTCAGCTAGGTGGCTGATTTTATCCATAAAGTGATTAATCACATCCTGACGGTAGCATCCCCTTGTGCAGCTGTCTTATAACTGAGTCAGGGTATCCACATATGCATTTTTTGGTAACATGACTCATTTTTGTACCAAGAGTTAGCTGTGTATCTTTTCTCTCTCCATAGCAACCATTCCCCCCCTCGCAGCCCTATCCTTTCACCCAGCCACCTCCTCCCAACCACCTGGGACTCGCGTTGTTTGCCCTGTTCTGCTGCTTCTTCCCCCTTGGGATTGTTGCCCTCATTAAAAGCTTAGAAGTAAGTGGCTGATATCATGCCCCCCCCCCCTTGTTCCCAGGCCTTCGTGCGTTTGTCGCTACCAGTTTGTCGCTTGCAGTACAAAATAATTCGCTCTGAGCGAATTTCGTACTGCAAGCGATGAACGCGCGCAAGGCCTGGGAATGAGGCTAGTCCCCCCCCCCCCCCCCCACTCCAAGAACCAGAATGTAAAAAGACAGGCAGACGGACAGACAGACGGACGGACAGACAGACAGACAGACAGACAGACAGACAGACACACACACACACACACACACACACACACACACACACACACACACACACACACACACACACACACACACACACACACACACACACACACACACACACACACACACACAGACTCACAGACAGGTAAATGTAATTACCCCCAATACACAAGGAGGAAAAAAGAATTCTTGCATTATAAATAAACAGGCAAGAGGAAGCATAGTCTCGTATGTACCTAGACTCCACTCTCTCGCATGTCTGGTAAACCAAGTCAAATTTCTTGGGCTATCGCACACTTTTTGACTAGTGTAACCTTCAAAACACTTTTGTGGCACACTCACTCAAAAACTACCGCTGTAAGGGGATCGAGTGTACACAATCAACAATCTCAATCTCATTAGCTAATTCTTACTGGAGTTTCCCCAAGAAATTGAACTTTGTTCACCAGACCGTTTCTCACCAGGAGGTGTGTGTGTCCCAGGTACAAGAATAGAAGAAGTATTGGACATCCAATTTGAGTGTACATTCCGTGAATGAACGTCTCATTCACCCAACAAAATCTGCTTGGAAAAGTAGCGCTAGACAGGAACAACTCTTCACCAGACATAACAGGGTATACGTGTTACAATTATGTAAACAACGAAAGTGTGGTATAAACTATGAAGTGTTCATAAGTAAACTTCCTTGTAGGTTCATCGGTTCCTTGAGTCCAATACGATTTTTCTCTCCTATAACACAGTCCTGAGCATCCTTGGAGTGCGGTTTTGACTTGATAATTGAATAGATGGATGGATAGGCGGTAGGTAGGTAGGTAGGTAGGTAGGTAGGTAGGTAGGTAGGTAGGTAGGTAGGTAGGTAGGTAGGTAGGTAGGTAGGTAGGTAGATAGATAGATAGATAGATAGATAGATAGATAGATAGATAGATAGATAGAGGAGGAGGTTATAATCCATTTGTGTTGGGATTAGTTCAGTGAAAACTATTCACTCGTTCACAGGTTGACAAGTTACACGCAAGTGGAGAGTACGAGAGAGCAAGGGACGCATCTAAGAGGGCCCACTACTGGGCGATGCTCTCAGTTAAGATTGGAGTGGCCTTATTAGTCATCAATGTCATTCTTGGTGTCTCTGGCGGTGTGGTTCGTGTGGTAGCGTACAACGCTCATTCCTGAGCGAACAAAAGACTTCCGTATGCAGTATTTCTCAACTGCACCACTCTACAGATTATTTTTGCATCAGGTTGTCCTTAATATTGTTTGTTTCAATTCATAACTCTTTTATACAGTTGTATATGCCTCAATAATTGATTTTTTTACACCGTCTGGGATGATTTGAACATTGTGAAAATAGCTGTTGTGGTTTGTAACCCCATACAGAATCACAATATGGATGTTTCTTCCATTGTGAATATTGTGCATGTTTCCCAAACAAGTCACATTTTGTTTATAGCCTCATTCTTACCAAGTTGAGGATATAGTCACGAAGTAAATGAGCCCCTGAGCAGGTGGTCCCCCGACCCATTTACTCCAGAGCAATTGGTCCCCTGAGCAATATACTTCGGAGTAGCTGTCCTTCTAGGGATCACTTCGGAGTAACGGATCCCCCCTTAAAGTAAATGGTCCTCCACTCGACCCTCAAACTAGAGTTTAAACTTCGGTATAGATGTCCCTCAGGCTCAAGTAGAGTCTACACGCCATTCACAGGGTTTCATTTTGAAAATTTTTTCAAGAGGGGGCATGAGCAGAGTACACCAAAGTGAGAGGGGGTAAGGAGTGCTTTGTAGAAATACCAATATCTAGGGGGGTCTGGGGGCATGCTCCCCTGGGAAATTTCAATTTTTAGGCTTAATTCATAATGGGGCATCTGAGGTCCCTAGTCTTATGTAGGGCAGCTCAGGTTGATGATGGGATCACCTGGTAACTGTCTGAAAATGATCTTGAGGAGGTTCTTTGTGTGTGGAACAGAAAGAATCGTCATTGAAAATTGACATGGACTGGATAAATGTGTAATTATGCTGTATGCATTCTATATTAGCTTGTAGTGATGGGAGAGACTTTCAAGGGAGGGCAACTGGCTTTCAATGGGAGGCCAAATGCCCCCCCACCACACCCCCCCATTGAAACCCTGCATAGTTTAAAACAATGGCTATACAACTTTAATGCTAAATGTTTGAGAAAATTTTACTCTTGTGTGGTCCAATTATCGAAGCTATCTGGTTGCAGGAAAGTTGAGGCGTGAATGGCACTGCATCTGTGACACAATTTACACAGTAGTTTAGAACACGTTCTCTTTGCTAGTTGAGACTTCAGTTGGTACAAATGCCAGGTAGAAGACGCATGACGTTGATCACAAGGAGGGGATAATTTACTCTGGCCGGGGGGAGGAGGAACCATTTATACTGCAAAGTAGACCATCCCCAGGGACCACCGACTGTGGGGGTCCATTTACTGCGTGACATACCCCTCCATCACTGCCGCACACGTTTTCCAAAACATTTCCGGAAACAAACTCTGACCTTGTACCCACCCTTTCCAAAACAGTGAAGCAGGTTGGAGAATTGCACATGTTTGAGGAAGGGGAGGGAGTCTTGAACCAGAGCCTCAAAAACAAACAAACAAAAAATTGTCTTGTTCCAAGACCGGGGGAGAGGTGGGGAAACTGGAAACGAGGCTACCTTTGGACCAAGAACACAGCTGATAAATTTGTTGTAATCCTTCTCCATGTCTCCTGAAAGTTCCGGGACTCTCCCCCGGCCTCCTCAAAATACTCTGGCTCTCCGTGCCCAGCCTGCCCCACCTGTTCACACATATTATACCAAAATGAATACATTACTGGGAGGTTCAAAGCTAGGGAGTGTATATTTTCTGTAGTTCAGGGTAGAGGTCTTTGCCGGCCTCGAGGGGAGCTCCCAGCACTGTAGCTTGTGGGTGGATCTTTGTGTCCTCCTCAAACCAGCTTAGCAGGTCAGTGATGGGAGAGGAGAGGGCGCGAACAAGCTCAGCAAAGTCAGGCCGAGAGGATTTCTCTGCATTCCTAGTAAACACAGCAATATTGGCAACATCAGTAGCTACATATGTAATAGATAATGTGTATGGTAGCCAGGGATTTATGGTCAATAACCACCTAAGTCCAGTTAGCTGAGGGCAATGGTTGGTTATTGTCAACTATATATCCCATGTTATATTCTCCAACCTAATTGGTCCTTGTTATTAGTAAACATACAAGATGGTTTACACTGTAAACAAGGTAGCTTATAAGAAACATTTTGTGGTATATGAAACAGCTACAACTTCCTGTCAGTACCTGTTATTATAGAAACAAGGCCGAGTGGAGGTAGGGACAATTCTCTAGAAAAATTAATTTGTGGGTATACATGTGAGGTCAGTGGCCCAGTCCTCTATAGGGCTCAGGAACATGCCCCAGAACAAATTAAACGTGAGATGTTCTACAATGCAATTTCATCAGGTGAGTCATGTTCCCAAAAGTTTAAGATAGACAAACCTTGTTCTACAAAGAGAAAATACATATACAGTCATCCTTAGACATACAGTTCATCTCATCCAGAATTTGTACGGTACAAATGTGCTGCTGGCCAGAAACTCCCCCTCCCCCCTCACACCCCTTCACACCCCACTACCAAGTTCCTCTACAATCAAGTGCAGCAATAATTGTAACTCACCAACACTGAATCATGAGTTCATACATGGCCTTGGGGCAGCCTGGGGGAGGGGGGAGGCGGTACCCACGGTCCACCAGTCTCAGTGCCTGGAATGTACAAGTATTAGTACTAGACAAATGCACTGCATTGTTGGGATGGGCCTGAGCAGGTTGACGTCTAAGATGTGGGTCTAATCCAAAATCAAAAGAGAGACTGTGTGTGGAATGAAAAGGAAAGGACTACTGCCAGGCTATAGTGTCAGAACATAAGAAACAAGACAAAGCCTCCATTGTTCATTTATGCTAGCCAGCTACATGTAGCTGGTGGTAAACAAGCACACACACATGTATAGACAATGCTAGGGTGGGGTTCATTCCAGTAATACCTGTGGATTTGAATATCCTTCAAACGGTTTGTGTCCCAGGCTCCATATTTCATATATCACAGCTCCAAAACTCCACACATCACTGGCGGTAGAATATTTCTTGAAATGCAGAGCCTGGATGTACAATGACAGCAAATACAACTGCTATAGAGATTTTCACTTACATCATCAAAATTGTATACTAAAACTCCCACTACCATCTTAGAATACAGCTTTATACACATAGCAATACTTGCAGTATTGAAGTGGTCCCACAAATAAGCCTAATTTAGCTGTTTCAATTTACAGAGCAGTAGTATTTCACCGTATGCTAGAAGCGTCTCTTTGCATTCACCAAGATTGCCATAGAAGCTATCATCTCCTTGTACTCTAACATGGTGGCTGTTTTCTGTTTTCCTTCGTACATGTTCACATTCTTAAAAGTGATGATGTCATGCGAAAACCCTCTGTAGTTTCTTTGTACCTCAGGTGCAGTCCATTTGACCGGGATCTGTTCTCCGTGTGATATATAGTAGGTCTCATCCATCAGATCTCGCGACATTCCAAAGTCAGCAATCTGCAAGCAATAGTTGATAGACTCGTGCAAGCAAGCATCAATCTAAGATTTACAAACTCTGTAAAATTAATATAACAGTTGATGATCTTTATTCACAAAACACAACTGAAGTGATAAAAAGTTAACATCACCACCTCTGAACAAACCATACCCATTCCAAAATAAACACCAGGAAAAAAATGTTTTAGCAGAGAACCTGGGGTTTGGTCAGAGGCTCTTACCAACTGAGCCACTGGAGCTCTGGCACTGGAGCAGAGGATAGATGGCACAATACAAAGTGGCCGCTGTACCCAATTTTCTGGGGATTTAGCAAGACGGTGAGTGCTTTGGTACTACAGTGAGTGCTTTGGTACTCACTATGCAGAGTAAAGCCTAAGATCCAGCCTGAGAATAGACTGTGTATATGAATATGTACCATCTATCCTCTGCTCCAATGCCAGAGCTCCAGTGGCTCAAATCATAAGAGCATCCGACTGATCTATCCTCTGCTCCAATGCCAGAGCTCCAGTGGCTCAAATCGTAAGAGCACCTGACTGGCATTCAGAAGACCCATGTCTGGCTGGATCTCACTTTCATTCATCACCAAACATAAGGAAGCTGTCACATTCAACATGGCAGTACTACATACCTTGCATGTCTTGTCCTCTGCAACCAGGATGTTCCTGGCTGCCAGATCTCTGTGCACAAAGGATTTGTCTGCCAGGTACTGCATGCCTGAGGCTACATCCTTGCAGAAAACAAGGAGGGTATGGGGGGTGTCCGATGGCACCATCTCTCCCGGCCTGATATAAAATAAAAATTGTAGATTTACACACAATCCCTTGACATTTTCACTAGTTCAACTTAAGGTCAAGGTCCACACCAGTCACTATTTAAGTCACCACAAGGCTTCATATCTCTATAAATAACTTACACTGGTCTCTGCTTAATGAGGTAGTTTCTGAGGTCTCCATTTGTCATCAGCTCCAACACAATCATGACCTACAGTATATGCAGTAGTTTTGTTACTATACTGCTGCTAGATGTAGTAGATGTAGTACCAACATGAATGTTGGGCACATTACCACAATCAATGTTAAGTACAAACCTAGGTTCATATCCTGTAGCAGGTATCTAATAGATAATGAATGGTAGCCTGGAATTTATGGTCAATAACCACCCGACTCCGAGGGAAGAACCCGAGGAAAAGGGTGGTTATTGACCATAAATCCCAGACTAACATGCATTATGTGTTATATTCTCCAACCTGATTGGTCCTTGTTGTTATTAGTGGACTTACAAGATAGTTTAAACTATAAACTTTTAAGGAAAAATCATTTTACAACTTCCTGTGGTACATGAACCAGGATCTACAACTTCCTGTCAGTATATGGACCCACCTGTTACTATAGAAACAAGGGTGATATACTTAGATATGTCACAGGAAGTTGAGTGGTCTTTTGATCTTTCATATTCAAGCAGATGTATGAATGCCTCATATGTCAACAAGTACGCCCAACGTTTGGTGAGTTTGCCCAAAGCCCTTCAGTTGTACCAAAACAACAGTGCTCCATTCCACGTGTAGTCAAAGTTCAGTCTCATGCCCAGACCCCACTCTCTCACAAGAAAAAATGGTCTGGTGAACCAAGTTGAATTTCTTGGGGTTGTGACTAGTGTAACATAACAATGGTTAAAACATTTTGCAACATACCTGCTCAAAAAAAATGTTCGGAACCCGAGTAGAGAGGCGAAATTTTACTGCTATAAGAGAATTGCTACATAATAATTAAGGATATCATAATCTCATTGGTCCTTACCACATTTTGAGAATAAGCCCAAGAAAGTTGACTTTGTTCACCAGAACTGTTTCTTGTTAGGAGGCACACGTGGGCTGGGCATGAGACTAGTCAAAGTTCGTGGCCATTACTTACTACAGAGCATTATTGAACATAATGAAACTGTCCATAGTTGTGGTTTCACTGTGTGCACTGTTTCTTGTTAGGAGGCACACGTGGGCTGGACACAAGACTAGATGGCCATTATTTACTACTGAACATAGTGAAACTGCCCATAGTAGTACTAAATGTTGTGGTTTCACTGTGTGCAATATAACACCCTTCTTTGGATATAGAATGTAAGTGGGGTGCTCCCATGTACAAACTTATACCACAAAACATGACATTTGTTTCCTTACTGGTTCCCCCACAGTGACCACTCCAAGCAGCTTCACTACATTGGGATGTCTGAACTGCCCATTGATGGCAGCCTCCTGCAGAAACTTGACTCTGTCTTTCTGTGAGGCACTGGACTGCAGTGTCTTCACAGCCACTTCCACAGCACCAGCCGGAGACTGCCACACCCCCTTGTTCACTGTCCCAAACTGACCGGAACCAAGATGCTCCGTTACCCTGAAGAGAAACACGCAGAAACTTAAGAGAATTAACCGTGACACCCGTGAAACCTGCCTATGATGGTCACCACTAACCGTGACACCCGTGAAACCTGCCTATGATGGTCACCACTAACCGTGACACCAGTGAAACCTGCCTATGATGGTCACCACTAACCGTGACACCCGTGAAACCTGCCTATGATGGTCACCACTAACCGTGACACCCGTGAAACCTGCCTATGATGGTCACCACTAACCGTGACACCCGTGAAACCTGCCTATGATGGTCACCACTAACCGTGACACCCGTGAAACCTGCCTATGATGGTCACCACTAACCGTGACACCCGTGAAACCTGCCTATGATGGTCACCACTAACCGTGACACCCGTGAAACCTGCCTGTAATGGTCACCACTAACCATGACACCCGTGAAACCTGCCTATAATGGTCACCCTGACTGTGACATATAGAGAAACCTGTGTATAGTGGTTGCCATGGAACCAGCATTTTTTTGGTTCATTATAGACATGTGGTTACTTGTGCACAGCATTAGTATGGCTGGGACCAAGAGTAGTGGCCAGAGGTGGCTGCCTTTAACAGTGACACACTACTGATAGGTTCCACTGTACTACAAATGTGGAGACTCACTGGACTTGGTGTCTGAGGATCTCACGATATTTCTTATCTGCTAGCTGCTGGTAGAGGCCCTTAGAGTTTGAGGCAGGACACCAGTAGGTAGCAGTTTCCTCAAAGAATGTGGGGTCTGGCCCAATGGAGGCATACTGGCTCTAGAGGAGAGAAAGTAGTGTTGTCAAAACACCTAATCTTGCTCTTAATCAAAAGAGGATGTAGCCACTGACCTCACTCAGGCTAGCATAGATACTTTCTACTGGGGTGGCCTTGAACGCTCTCCTATCCTCCTGTGGAAAACAACAGTGTATTCACATGATAAGCACAGTTCATTACCTCTCTTCTTGAATTTTGAGACCAACGTGGACAGTAATGTGGTTAACCCACAGTAGTAACTTGATGTAACATGGGTAATAAGCAACCCTTGAGGTTAATAAAGAAACTGTTTGATACCATAACAAACTTAAAGGTTCAAACATACCAATAAAGTTGCATACGTACCTCTGTCGGAACGTAAAGTCCCCAATTGTAACATGTTGCATACCCCTGCATGTGGAAATGTAAAACCATCCATTAAACTATAAAGATCAAACTGCTTCACTCACTCATTTTCCCTCACCTCAAGAGCATTATTCTCCAAAGTGTTGTAAATATTATGTGATGGCACATCATAATGGAGCTGGTCTTCCTGGGACGTGTTCCTTGGTTCAACAAAACCGTTTTTCTCCAAAGTGTTGTATATATTGCATGTTGGCACTCCATAATGGAGCTGGTCCTCCTGAGATGGTTCAACAGTGTGGTTGTTGCTGTGGGAGGCTGGTGGTGTGAGCTTAGTCTCAACATCTGCACAGTGGCCAACACCTTGCAGGGGCAGATGAGTATAATTGAACACCTCAGAATCATAAAATACTGTCCTCAAAGATAGTGGCTTGTATTTAGGTGTACAGATGTATATAAAACTGATGACAGAAGTACAGTGGGTCTATACACATACACACTGGTATATGACGGCCTCAGAAACATAGTGGGCTAACCCAGCAGTTCTGGTACAAGTATAAAGTACAAACATTTGTTTTGGTACAAGTATACCCTTTGCAAAAACTCGGCAGTTGGTTTGAAACCCTCAAACATTTGCCCAAATGCAAAGAGCCAGTGAAGCATGCCTGTGGGATTCTATAGGTATGCAGAGGAGGTCGGACATGGTTGACCTTTGAACAACTGAGGTCATCATTACTTGATGTTGGATATGGAGTCAGTGAAGCATGCCTGTGGGATTCTATAGGTATGATGGATGTGCATGATTAGCCTCGAGGAGGGGCCTGGGGACAAGGCTAGTGCGCAATTTGCTTTTACTTGGAAGTAACGGTATATATGACAAGAGTGCATAAGAACGGGCAGCTAGAGTAAGAGCATGTAACTCCGTAAAATTTGAAACGGGTCGGAATTTACTGCCAGTACTAAAAATAGTAACATGTGCTGCGAGACGTAAGCCATTGTTGCTAAGCACATGACCGGGTGTTCTATTTTTAGTACGGTTCAATAATTTTGACCAGACTACAGGCTTCTATTGGAGTTACACGCTCTTACTCAGCCGCTCGTTTTTATGCGCTCTTGATATAACTTGAAGTGCAAAACATGTAGAAGTCAATTAGGTACATCATTAAACTACCTGTGGGAGTTTCTAGGTATAATTGCACATAATTTGTTTCTTGAATTAGACATACCAAAGTAATTTAATGGAGATCTTGTAACTAACGTATACATAGAACTGGAGTGTTTACAGCAAGAGTTAAAAGGCAGTTCATACATGCATGTTCTAGTAGCTAAGCAAAGGAAATCATGGGAAGATTGAGCATGAGCAAATTATTTGTATGGGTTCCTCTGGTTCCGCTCCATCTCCCTGGTCGATAAAGCTGTACACTGCACTGCCTGGCTGCTATCCGTTGCATAGGATGCCATTTTCTGATTTTATACGCATGCGCACACAGTCTTGTTCCCAGACCAAAGACCATGGTTAATGGTCTGGGAATGAGACTAGTGCACACACAAAACCGTGAGTTGACCAGCCAGGCAGTAGCCTCGTTCCTAGGCTCCCCTGCTCCATACACAGGGAGAACCTGGTATCTTTTCTTACGTGAGCATGATGTAATGGAAACGGACCAGAATTTTCAGAACAGAAAGGCAACGTTTTACACACTGTTCATCCAACTATACACTCAATGCTCAGTGTGTAGGATACTCACTGAAATTCAATGGGATAAATTGAGCAGTAATAATCATGGTACCATGTTAGTTCAACTTTTGGTAGTAATAACATGGGTACATGAAGATCGCCAACAGAGGACATGCACTATGTATAATGTTAGATCTTTTCTTTTCCGCATATACTACAAAGTGGCAAAGCCATGAGTAGTATATTCGAAAAGGGTCTAACACACTTAGTAGCCATCATACCTGTCCTTGTTAACTGACTAATAAGTTCCTAGACCCTCCATGAGTCTCAATAATCAGGGAAGAAAACCTGTTACCATGGTGATGGCTACTAAGTAGGGTTCTGACCTAATTCATTACTTTGAAACACTACCTGTATAAGTGGGATTATCCAGAGTTCTCTCCTGAGAGTCAACTTCCTGAGGGATTTTCTTCTGTCTTCTCCTCAGCACCAGTACAACCAGCAGCACCAGTGCTAGGGTTGCCACCACCACCACCATCACCCCCACAAGTGCCCCAGCTATGGCCCCAACTGGTACCCCACCCACAGGCCTGCCTAAACTTGGGGTTGATACAAGGGACAACGATGAAGTGTGGGAAATTGGGGGCATGTTGGGAGGCAGGGTGGGTGGAGGGAGTCCAGTGCTGGTTCCAATTTGAGCTGTGGCTCCAACTTGAGCTGTGGTTCCAACTTGAACTGTGGTTCCAACTGGAGCTGTGGTTCCAACTGGAGCTGTGGTTCCTGAAATATACGTTCCAGGGAGTGGAGGGGGGTGGAAAGAAGGGGTTAGTATGAGGGACGGTGGAGGTATAGGTAACTTGAGGCAGGGTACCTGGGTTTGGAAGTGCAGTAGATGTAGGCAGTATAGTACTACTTTCACCTGGGGCTGTAGTTTCATGGGGAAGAGGGTACACAATTCCATCTACATCTCTCAGTTTAATATGCTGCTATAACTCACCCTCTGGTTCAAAGGAAACTGTAACAAGAGGAAGCACATTATTTGTTCGAGAAGCAACCATGAAGGACTCCTGTGGACTAGGTGCAGTGCTGTACCAATTGACATAGCTGGAATTCTGCAAAAACAAGAGATGAAGACGACTATCGGCAGAAGATGGTTGGTAGATCCCTAGCACGTCACCAGCCAGAACTTGCAGGGGAGGGTCCAGGACATACTCAAACCCATTCAAGTAGGCAGTTTGAGCTGGTTCCACGTTGCTTGTGTTACCAACTTTCACATATGTACCAGTTGTGTTCTCTCTCCACACTTGTAGTTCAGGGTACTGTGTGGCAGATGCTCTGTATTGTGCAGCAAATGTCCACCTCACCACAGATCCATTTCTTGTGAATGTTGTGTTTGGAATGATCAGTTGCTGGCCATACATGTACATGAAGTTCCTAACCCCTTCTCCGGTAGCATACACATCCGCAGCTATCCTAACTGCCTCCTCATTAAGAAAGCCCTGTACACACTGGGGAGAAGCTAAAAGGAGGTCAATAGCAAAGCTGAGATATATAGAGTGCATCTCAAAGAACAGAAGTCTATGAGCAACACTGAGAGGGTGGCTCATAAACTCTTGACTTACTCAGACATGTCAACCCTCACAGATTTTCTGTGAGTCTTGTGAAATTGATGTACATCTCACGGTCTCAAAGATACACACGCTAAACTCACAGAAATGTTGTTAAACTTGAGTGCAACTCCGCAACTCAAACAAAAACATTCGATCAAGTTTGAAACACTGTCATAAGTATCATTTGCCGAGACACTGTTCCTGACCACTGAAAATTTTCCATGTTCTATGTGGAAATTTGTCAAAACAGCAACATTCTTTGCCTGCATAGCCTAAGATTATAGTAGTATTTAAGCCCAAACATGGTCTCAGAATTGATGTCAGTGTCAAAAAAATTTCTGGGGGTGCATCCCCCCAGACCCTCCTAGCTTGTGCATTGGTAAGCATGCTTTCTGGCCGTATCGGCGGCCCTGTATCTCACAGAAATTTTGGCATCTCTGCTTATCAGAGAAGGGCCTTATGATACTCACTTGTCTCCACAGCAACCAGAGGGTAGTTGTTTGCAGCTGTTGATCCATTTGTATCAAATACTTCCAGTGACATCACATTATCTCTATGATAGTTGGTATAACCAAATCCAGGTGGGACATCCACATGCCTCACACTCAGTCTTCTACGTGGCTCTTGAGGTTGATACAATCCAAATATATAACCATCTTCAAAAGGTACTGGGTCATCTGGTATATATTCCTCTAAATCTGATTGGCCTGACATTGTAGATGTAATACTTGACTCATACACTCTCCTGTATCTTCTAGTTCCATCAGGTCTCCAGAGCTGAAACAGTGGGTACTGGTTATGACCTGCACCAGTGTGACTCCTGGCCACAAAGGTCCATTTACTGATGTTACCACTGCATGAAAAGGTCATAGAGGGGAGGATCCTCTGTTGTCGATGAGGTCTCTCATCAATGCAATTATAGAGTAATACAGCTTCTCTCCTGAGAGTGTTCAGTTCAATGAAACCACGGACAGATGATATATTGACTTCTTGACCTGAAAATCATATGAACAACTTACCATTAGAAATGCTATATAATTTGCCAAACTATACATATGTATAGCTACACTTCAATGTGTTTTTTTTGTCATAATGATACGTATAATAATATGCTTTGGTGTTGTGTTACTCCACTGAGACAATAGAGACATCTTGTCTTGATAAATTAATTTACAGTATCTTCATCGAGCATGAGACTGAAATTACCATATTCATGTTTCACGGACAAACCAGTCTCAAATTTTGACCCAGGTAGCAGGCAAAATAAATTAAAATAAAGATGAATATCTAGTAAGCATTATCACATCCTATGAGCTTTGCAGTTGAAGCGATCTACGTTTTCTTGACGGCAGACTCCATTCATCACCTCCTAGCCGTGTCTTACCAGCACGCTCAACCTCGCTGATGATGTCGCCATAGTGCCAGGCCACGAGTAGTCTCACGGAGTCAGACTCTCACCCACTAATTTGTAAGCTACTGTTCAACATGGTAGTTTGCCCCCACTTGAACTATTGGTCAGTAGTATGGCATTCTTGCAGCTCCTCTGTCAGTCAGAAGATTGAACGCATTGAAATGCACATCATACAAAATCAACCACCTCGTACCAGCAGTTCTTATCTCAGACTGCGACTAAACTGGATCACGCTACAGCAGCAACGGCACAACTTTATGCTGATCCAAGTCCACCGATGCTTACTAAACCTATCACCACCATATCTTTCATCTAAATATTGTCTCAATTCAACCATGTACTCCAGTACTCAAAGAGTACAAAATCTTCACATAAAGAAGCCCAATGCTGAACACTAATGATCAATAGCCTCGTTCCCAGGCTCTCCCCTCGCCCCGACAAATTTTTCATTGGGGCGAGGGGAGAGCCTGGGAACGAGGCTAATTGATCAACCTTTCAGTACCAAGATGCCCCGCACTACAATAGGCTTCCCAAAGACACTAGTTCACTGACCATCCCCGCGGCCCGCCTTCAAAGCCCGCCTGGTCTCAATTTAAACTCTCCTAATGCATTGTAACATCTGTGTTATCTGTCAAACTTTTTGGTATACTCTGTATATATAGGACCTGCTTGTGGAAGCAGCATTCCTATTTCAAATAAAATTTTATCTATCTAATTTTTTGGTAAGGCCATACTAAACTGATTTCATGTTTCACGGATCCGGTGAGTCTATCTTTTCATGAAGATAGGACCAAAGCATAGAGACGTTGGGTCTTGGTAGTCTCGCAAGCCAGACCCAACCAACCCCAGCGCGGATCGCTTTCAGTATCACGCACGGGGAAGGAAGGGTCTGGTACTAGTAGTCACCAGATCCTTCCTTCCCCGTGCGTGATACTGAAAGCGATCCGCGCTGGGGTTGGTTGGGTCTGGCTTGCGAGACTAGGGTCTTGGCTGTGGTTAATATTTTTTTATTATTAGCTAGAATACCTGCACAGCGAAGAAAAACAACACTGCAGATCAATAGCACGCACTTTGTCACGCTCAGTGGCATCTCTCTTGCTCAGTAATCAGCAGTAGTGCATAGATCTGCTAACTCAGGAATTGCTGCAGTCTCGTTCCCAGACCTTGATGCATAGTTTCGTGTCCAGCCACGAATTGAAAATTGGTAATCTAGACATGCAGTAAGTGTGTTCACTAATGCACATAAAAATCATCAAATCTTGCCAATCAGTTCATCATCTATACTGGGATGACCACGCACCAAGTTAGCCTAGCTTGTGTTAGCCTGGTACCTAGCACCCACAAAAAATGAGGCTAGGGTTGTGCACGTATGAGTGAAGCATACACTCTGCAGATGCTTTGTCTGTTACTAAGTTACCAAGTCTCCGGAGAATGTAATCTGATGTGCAACGCACAACCAGTACTTTATAGCTACTCAGTCTCTAACAAATTCCTGCAGTAGCATTTAGCCCCACTCCCAGCAACACTATCACCCTGTTTTAATATCACTGTGGTTTGTAACAACTGTTCCAACACACATCATCTGCTACTAGCTAGTTGCACTGCAGATGAATATATTCACAGTTGAATAGGGCTGGGATATTGATTGATTTTGCATTTTAATAGCTATCTACTTTACATATTATGCAGTGTTGTGACAGTTTCAATTGTTCCATTATTGGCATTCATATGACATAGTCATAACATTCATCAGTTCCAGGAGACACCTGCTCATATGCTACATTCTGTGTTGCAGGAATAGTATCTCCTGCAGTCATATAAGCTATGTTCTCTGTGGTTGTAATCTCTGCAGTGTTTGTGGCATAGGCATCATTTGTGTTCATTTCAAAGTGTTCAAGTTTAACTTCATTGGGAGCAGATGTATGCAGCTCTGTTGAACCTGTGTGTGAGAGAGTGTAACTGTGAGAGACAGTGAAATAGTGGTGATCATTTAGCCTCATTTCCAGGCCTTCACCACCTCCAGTATTTGATTGGTTGTGGTGAAGTCCTGGGACTGAGGCTAGTGATCCTTTTAGACCTCCTTACCAAACTACATATCAAGTCCACTACAATTACACCTCAAGATGCAACAAAAATGATTCACATAATGAAAGAACGAATGATGCAATTATGACATAATGAAGCATACACCAATACACAGACGAGAGGAAGCAATGGGCATCCAATCTGAATGCATATGTGTTAATGCTATTTGTGTACCTGTCCCATGAATAAAAGTCTCATTCACCAACAAGCCTGGGAATGTGGTGCTAATAATTGGCAGAAATCCTTTTAATGGTGTCAGCATGTCCTAAGTCTAGCAGTTTACTTTAACAGTTGACACTACAGTATGTCTTTCACAATCCTGAGGTCACTAAGCTAAACTGTAGGTAGGTTCTGTGACCATGAGCATCTTGGGGTTCAGTTTTGATTTGGTTATTTATGTAGGTGAAGTAACTACATCTAACATGAATTGACTGAATCCTGCCTGGTTCAAATAAACAGCTGCATTATAGGTAAGTACAGTGAGTGACTTTGACTATGGACTCTAACCCTTTCAGAGAGGTGATCACCCATCCCACTCTGGTATACATGAGCCTATTAGTCAATGCCAGGAATGTAAAGTTGAAAGTGTTTTGACCACTAACAGGGGTCAGTGGTAACAGAAAGGCTCAGCACATTTCTGAGTTTCCAGAAACATAAAACAGGGAGACAAAGGCATGGCACCAATATACTAGACAAGCATAACACTTTACCTTTGTATTCATGAGCTGCATCCACTTGTTTTCTGGCGATCCTCCATCTTAAAATCAGGATGATGACCACTACAGTACACACTAACATCAGTAGTACTAGTGTTGATGGTATAACAGTGCTGATGATGATAATGGTAGACACTGAACCTGGGTGGGGAAGTGGGGTAGACGCAGAGGGTCTTGTGTTGCTTCCAACTGGAGCCAATGTTCCTGAAATACAGGTTGCAGTAACTGTTAGTATGAGAGAGAAAGGTGGAAGTATGATGGATGTAGGGTACCTTGGTTAGAAATTGGGATAGATGCAGAGGGTCCGCTGCTTCCAACTGGAGTCACTGTTCCTGAAATACAGGTTGCAGTAACTGTTAGTATGAGAGAGAAAGGTGGAAGTACGACGGATGTAGGGTACCTTGGTTAGAAATTGGGGTAGATGCAGAGGGTCCGCTGCTTCCAACTGGAGTCACTGTTCCTGAAATATTTGGCAGTATATAGTTAGTACAAGGGACAATGGTGGAGGTATGGTGGATGTAGGATACCTGGGTAGGGAAGTGGAGTAGATGTAGGATGGCCAGTGCTGCTTCCAACTGGAGTCATTGTACCTAAAGTGAAGATGGCGGGTAGGAAATGGGAGTTGGAAGGTAAACAAGGTTACGTTGTAAACATGTGGTATATCGTTATGTGCATGTTATGTTATGTAATGTTGTGTCACGTACTGCATGTATGTTTTACACGTGAGAACATGTGACATTGTATAAATAACCGCTGTTGTGCATGTACATTCTTTGTAGGGAAGTGATAGAGCTTAGAGAAAGGACTATGTGTAGTGCTGCTTCCAACTGAAACAGAGGTTGATAAGGAAGGTGGTTACATCTACATATATAACTCACCCTCTGGTTCAAAGGAAACTGTAACCAGAGGAAGCACATTATTTGTTTGAGAACCAGCGACCATGAAGGAGTCCTGTGGTGTAGGTGCAGCAGTGTACCAATTGACATAGTTGGAATTTTCCAAAAACAAGAGATGGAGACGACTATTGGCAGAAGATGGTTGGTGGATCCCTAACACATCACCAGCCACAACTTGCAGGGGAGGGTCCAGGACATACTCAAACACATTCAAGTAGGCAGTTTGAGCTGGTTCCATGTTTCTTGTATTACCAACTTTCACATATGTATCAGTTGTGTTCTCTCGCCACACTTGCAGTTCAGGGTATTGTGGGGCAGATGCACTGTATTGTGCAGCAAATGTCCACCTCACCACAGATCCATTTCTTGTGAATGTTGTGTTGGGAATGATCAGTTGCCGGTCATACATGTACATGAAGTTCCTAACCCCTTCTCCGGTAGCATACACATCTACAGCTATCCTAACTGCCTCATCATTAAGAAAGCCCTGCACACACTGGGGAGAAGCTAAAAGGAGTAAAACATCATGTCAGTAGCAAAGCTGAAATAGTATAGATATAGAGCACATCTCAAAGAACAGAAGTTTATGAGCAACACTGAGAAGGTGGCTCATAAACTCTTGACTTACTCAGACATGTCAACCCTCACAGATTTTCCGTGAGTCTCACGAAATTAATGTACGTTTCATGGTCTCATAGATACACACGCTAAACTCACGGAAATATAGTTAAACACAAGCGCAGCTCCATAACTCAGGCTCTGGCTTTGTTTTGTTGTAAAAAAACAACATACAATCGGTAACAAAAAAGCTTGAAACATGGTCATAATTTGCCGAGACGCTGTTCCTGACCACTGAAAACGACAAAATTTTCCATATTCTATGTGGAAATTTATCAAAAAAACTAACCTCCTTTGCCTCCATAGTCTAAAATTTTAGTAGTATTTCAGCCCAAACATATACAAGCTAGCTAGCTATGGTATCAGAATTGACGTGAGTGCATTTAATTCAAAAACGTTTCTGGGGGTGCATGCCCCCAGACCCTCTAGCTTGCACATTGGTAAGCATGCACTCTGGCCCTATCGGCCACCCTGTATCTCAAAGAAATTTTACTCAAAGGTTGGCATCTCTACTTATCAGAGAGGGTCTTTTGATACTCACTTGTCTCCACAGCAACCAGAGGGTAGTTGTTTCCAACTGCTGATCCATCCGTATCAAATTCTTCCAGTGACATCACATTATTTATTTGATAGTTGTCATAACCGTATCCATGAGGGACATCCACATGCCTCACACTCAGTCTTCTACGTGACTCTTGAGGTTGATACACTCCAAATATATAACCAGCTTCAAAAGGTACTGAGTCATCTGGTATATATTCCTCAACAGTGAAATCTGATTGGCCTGACATTGTAGATGCAATACTTGACTCATACACTCTCCTGTATCTTCTAGTTCCATCAGGTCTCCAGAGCTGAAACAGAGGGTACTGGTCACAATCTCTACCAGTTCGACTCCTGGCCACAAAAGACCACTTACTGATGTTACCACTGCATGAAAAGTTCATAGAGGGGAAGATCCACTGTTGTTGAACTGTCTCTTCAATGCTGTTATAGAGCAGTACAGCTTCTCTCCTGAGAGTGTTCAGTCCAATGAAACCACGGACAGGTGATGCACCAATTTCTTGACCTGAAAATTGTATGAAATGATACAACCTATGCAAGACTGTACAGTACACATGTACAGCTACACTTCATAGCATACTTTGGTCATAGATATTACAAACTGGTTCCGTGCTACCGCTCAAGTCGAAATGCTGGATCTTGGTAAAATTATGGCAAATTTATATTTTGTACCTAAACCTTGCGAACAAAATTTAATTGGTAGAGTACCTGCACAGCGAAGGAAAACAGCACTGCAAATACAGATCAGTAGCACGCACTTCCTCACGCTCAGTGGCATCTCTCTCGTTCAGTACGAGGTTTGTCATGGTAAAAATGGACCCCCCAAAATTGGTTCCCCCCGGAACTAATTTTTCGATAAATAAGGACCCCCCGGAACTTATTTTATTGCAAAATATGGACTCCCTCTGAAAAATTTGGACCACCTCCCACAGATGAAAGAACATAGACCCTGAACATATTTCACTTGCAAAACGTGGAGCAGTGGCATATCTAGGAGGTTTCCGAGGTTTCTGGAAACTACTCAGGCCCGTCAGTTCAGCAGCACGCAATGTACTGTAGTCTCATTCCCAGCCGCACGCAACACTCAGTTTCCGCATACATTGTGCAAAGTTTGCAACGAACGCACGTTTCGAACGCTGCGTGGGGCCGCTGAGGCGTACTCAGTCATTCATTTTTCTAGATATGCAACTGTGAACTCCACTAATGTCCTTAGTAGTCACTGATTTTCTTTCGTGTGGCTAGTCTATAGTAGGAACAAAGTGGGTCCAAATTTCAGAAAAATTCGTTCCGGGGGGAACCAATTTTAGGGGGTCCAAATTAAACGTGACAAAATGTCCACCTCACCACAGATCCACTTCTTGTGAATCAGTTGCTAATTAATAATGTCAGCAAAGCTCGCTGCAAAGTCTGGAATGAAGAACGCTTCATCCACTAACCTGCAGTTTCAGCACTCCCTCCTAAATGGAATGACATTCATATCATTACAGGAGTGGTCAACAAAATCTTAGTCTCCAGGGTTCTTCACAACTTCCTGGTCATCATCACTTGGTTTATGAGGCCCTTGATTGCAGACATGCATAATTTGATCCAGGGTGTCCTCTCCCTGGTCTTCACAAGCGAAGGTGTGTTTGCAAAGCCACCCCCCCCCCCCCCCCCCCCCCATTTCCTGCGGCGCTTTGAGCCACACAATTCTTAAATGCTTCCCCCTCAAGCTTTTTTTTTCTAGATGAAAACCTGGTCTCATGCCCAGCAGTGGATGCCCCTCGCCAGGGCTGGGCATGAGACTAGGCCTGACTTACCACAGTCACTAATGGTTATCAACTTTTCCTTTAAATTTCGCAGATGCACTGGTTACCAGTGAATCCCAATTAAAACACACAAAGTTCCATGGTCCACCTCCCCACTGATAGTATACAACTACCTCAGTGTTGCTAATGCAAAGCTGGTACAATCCCAGAACAAGGCTAGACTTACACAGCAACTTTTCAACAGTTGCAAAACAATCTTACCATTTAGCTAGCTACAACACCTGCACATGAAGGAAAACACCACAGACACAGATCAGAAGCACACACACTTGGTTGGTCCCACTCATCTCTTGTTTGGTATTCAGCTGGTGCAGGTCACTCAACACATGGAAAAACCATAAATTTGGCTAGTAAACCGGTAGGGATACATGCATATTAGTCACAAATTCCCAGCTGCAAGTAACAGGGGGAATCCGTCTGGCTATAATTATGGCAAGAATCTTCCTCTCACATGTATAGCTAACAGAATGATAATTTTTGTGGCAAATTGGATTGACAAGTGGAATTAAAAACACAACATCCACAAACACGCAAACACACACATCATCACTGTAAAATGATCAATGTTAGAACACACACGATGAGCAGCAGTTGAACGCAAATGAGTACCACTGCCACCAATGGGTTGGCCTTCAGAAAGAACTTTAGGAGTTTGCCAAGACTGTTGGGGTCTGAGGTCTTGAAGAGGACAGCTGTGTTGGGTTTGGAGGCATGTCTCCGATCTCTGGGGATCTTGGATCTGATGTCTAGCTTGTCCACTGGGATATCCTCACGACTCAGAAAGGATTGAATACCTGTACATAAAATGCATTCCTACCATTACTAACTTTGCGTCAATTTTAGCGAACTACTTTTATTTTCTGCGGAAGATAACAGCTCAACGGCCTTCCGTACTAAATTTTTGAGGTCGACTCGTCAAAAAAAAAGTTCTGGACAAACCGTCAGAAAATGGCTTTTTCGGTCGTGGTTTACGAAGAATGCTACTGAAAATTTTATGTAGCGCCCACATTTCAAGCGCTGCTTGAAAATTGCCATCGACTCGACCTAGATACTTGTGCTAGGAGACTAGTAACTGAAAACGGTGAGTTTGAGGGCCGTCAGTAAGCAGATATTTGACGCAAAAGAGTTTATGTGAAGGCTTTGTTCTGGATGGTGTGGATTATAAGCTGCTAGAGCTGTTATGACCAAAAGAGCATTGTGTATAGCCTGGTCTTCGGTATCTCCATAGGCTTTTGAAGCGCTAAAATACCTCCAAGCACTCTGGAGTTATAACGCTGACATTCAAGCGCATTTATTGAATTCTGAGATAGGACAGGTTGTTCATCGTAACCTTAAACCATGTATCTAAGTGTTATCATTGTTTCATAAGTGCCTGTATGTACATCAAGGTGAGATGTATCTTATGCGCTCTTAATACAATATCGTGCTTTTATGGTGTTGTTCTATTTGCACACTTCACTTATCATTTGTGCTTGTTTCGGACCACTGCAACCTTCAAATGTGGCACTTTATTTTGAACAAACAATAAATGTTCTATTTGGCGCTCAACACACCCTGAGTGCTAAGTTAAAGTTATAGCACGGTGCCAGGGATTTATAGCAGTAAACAGACCGAGTCTGAGGGCGTAGCCCGAGGACGAGATTTATGGAAGGTTGTTAGTACTTCTGTAGTCTCACGTAGCCACACTCCCTTAAGGAAATTACAAGACTCTTGCCTTCTTGTTTACTTCCAAGACTGAATTATATATCCCACCAAGAGCGCATAAGAACGGGCGGCTAGAGTAAGAGCGTGTAACTACGTAAAATTTGAAACCGGGCGGAATTTACTGCCAGTACTAAAAATAGTAACACGCACTGCGCACGCTGCATTGACGTAAGCCATTATGCATTGTTGCACTCTTACTCTAGCCGCCCGTTCTTATGCGCTCTTGATCCCACCTATACTATACTTGGTGGGATATATTGGACTTGCAACAGTGCATCAACTAACACAGATATAAAAAGTTCTGTTTTGAAACTTGAAGCAGTCCCATAATTAGAATCAAATGGTGAGTGAATTGTGCAAATATACACAACTTCAAAACCACACCTGACATGTCTTCCTGGTACCTGCTTTTTCCTTGTCAGGTAGACCATTGGGTGCCTCCAGGAAGAGCCAGGCCTCATTGTTGTGCAGGAGGTAGGCTGCGAAGGTGATAAGACTACACCTGTCCAGAACCTGCAGTGAGACACACATACCTCAACATCACTTTGTCTGGTCACTGGTCCCATTCCAAGATCCACAGTATGGGTCTGGGAATGAGACTAGAGTTTGCCTGCTGTAGTATAGCAGCAATATCCATGTACATACCACCTAACCTTCACCGATGTACAATGACGATGCATGCATGCTACACACACACACACACACATACACATACGCACACACACACACACACACACTCACACACACACACTCACGCACGCATGCACACGCACACACACACATACACTCACACAAACACACACACACACACACACACACACACACACACACACACACACACACACACACACACACACACACACACACACACACACACACACACACACACACACACACACACACACACACACGGTACCTTCTGTTCCACCACAGTGGACCAGTATGATCTGCCATTCCTCACCACCCTCCATTTCACCCTCCCCACCAACCATATCCTCCCCTCCTTGTCCATGTAGCCAGCATCCTCAATCCTCAGCCACACGATACCATCAAGATCAGTAATGAGACGCTTTGGTTCCACCTGACCATATAAAGGCATAGGCCATTGTGATTGTGAAGGATTAGTAGTTTTAAGCACATCTCATCTAAACCACACCCCAAGATGCCCAAACTGTACATGGGAACTGGAACCAATCCAGCTGGTCCAGCCATAAGCCATACTGTTTTTCAGCTAACTTGATGTAACGCTATCTCCATTGGTTTTGTACGCATTCAATTGATTAGTCGTGGACATGCAAAACAGCACACAGGAACCTTGCATTGTAGCTACTGGTTTGAAGCTGAATTCGATGATATGTAGCATTTCTTAACTGCTAAAGGGTCAAAAATTTTACCATGTGTGAACGGTCTGACCATTCCTAACTTCCTTCCAGTGGCCCTGCAGCAGTACCTCAGCCTCCGTTTTTGATTGCTTGCAGTATCTGTTTTTGCATATTGCAAGCGATCAAAAACTGGAGGTGGGAAAGGCCTGGGAGTCAGGCTAGTAGTACCTTAGCTAAGATTTGAAGCTTTACTCATGGCAACTTCCCCTCCCTCCTTCATCTCCTCCTTCTTCCTCTCCCTCCCTCCATCTCCCTCCCTCCCTCTCCTTCCCTCCCTCCCTCCCTCCTTCTCCCTCCCTCCCTCTCCTCCCCTCCCTCCCTCTCCTCCCCTCCCTCCTTCTCCTTCCCTCCCTCCCTCCCTCTCCTCCCCTCCCTCTCCTCCCCTCCCTCCCTCTCCTCCCCTCCCTCCTTCTCCTTCCCTCCCTCCCTCCCTCTCCTCCCCTCCCTCCTTCTTCCTCCCTCTCCCTCCCTCCCTCTCCTCCCCTCCCTCCTTCTCCATCACTCCTTCACTCAATACCCTGCATCTCTCAGATACAGGTGTTGTAGCTCATTAGTACCTGGTAGGTGTTTACGTGCCACCCGGAGATGATCAGTTCTCCAATCTCCCCAGGTGGCAACTCTAACTCCCCAGCCACGTCCACAGGAGTAGTGGGAGGGTCTGGAGAGTGGAAGAAGTAGCCATGTAGGTTCATTACCTCCCACCAGGCTCTTTTCCCTTTCCCCCTGAGAAAGAGTTTGAGTATGAAACTAGAAGTGAAGAGGAAAGAGAAGAGAGGAAAGAAGCGAGGAGAGAATCATGTGGAGAGAGATAGAGAGGAGGGGGGGGGGAGAGGAAAAGAGTGGGAGGATAAAAGAGAAGGAGGAGGGGGGAGAAAAGGGGGAAGAGAAGAAAGGAGAAGAGGATGGAGAGAATCATGGGTAGGAGGATAAGACAGAGGAGGGAAGGTGATCATGAGGAGCAGGAGAGAAGGGAAGGGGAAGGCAGAGGAATGGCATGGGGAAATACCTGAAAGAATTTGAATGACTTTAACAGTGCCCTTAAACACTGGCTGACCAACACAGAGACCGTCAGGCCTTGACGCTTCCAACTCCATCTTCTCACTCGCAAAGATCATACTAATGGGTTCAGCCTCCGTGCTGCCATAGATCACAACTGTCTTCCTATTAGGGGTTGCAGAAGAAACTGTTCTCAGGGTTCCCCTAAACACAGGGGCCCCTCCAACTCCAGTGTATCGAACAGGAAGGGTGATATTTTGCTTCAGAGCATGAAGGGCAAGTCTTTCCACGAACGCTGGTGAGCCGGTTATGGCTGTAGCATTGTACTTTTGGAGACACTTGATAACTTCAGCTGGATTACAGGTTGTGATCTTGTGGTGCAGAATACCCAGAGAACCAACCTTTGGAGGGTTGAAGGAAGGGAGGGGAGGGAGAGAGGGAAGGAGGGAGAGAGAGAGGGGGAGGGAGAGAGAGAGAAAGAGGGGAGAGAGAGAGAAAGGGAAAGAAAGAGGGAAGAAGAGAGAGAGCGGTATGAGGTGATCTTGCAAGGCACCCTTTTGCTATTATGTCACAATCTATTTAAGAGTTGCCTTCCAGACTTCTGATGAGATCTTACAAGAATCCTTTGAGACTATTGCAAGACTTAAAGATTTGTGCAAGAATTGACAAGAAAATTCTTACATATTACTGTAGTCTCGCGAAAGAGCACCCATGGGTGGAGAACCTTACAAGCGTGCCAAAGAGGGAGATGGGCACTCTTTCAAGTGTTTCCACATTTAACCACGAAAGAGCACCCATGTCATGTTTACAGCGACTTGATGTTAAGTATGTAAGATCATTAAAGATCTTGCAAGACGTTCCCAGTGCAGCTAGCTCAGATTGAGAGAAGGACGAAGAGAGGTAGGAAGGAAAGAAGGCAGAAAATGAGCTAATCTTTAGCCTTGTGTCGGCCCACAGTTAGATTGATTCATATTGCAGTGATAAAAATCTGGGGGCATGAGAGCCTGGGTACTAGGTAGCTAGTCTTGGTGCTACCTTGAGGAAGTGCAGAGGTAGGACAGGAAGATTGGTGGCAAAGACAGATTGTTCCTCCTCTAGGCCCAGCTCCTTCTTTACGACCATGTCATAGGACATAGAGAGAGAGTGAGACTGGTTGAGGATGAAGCTGTGAGGGAGGGAGGGAGGGAGGGAGGGACAGAGAGAGAGAGTTAAGGACCAAACTCAGGAACACAGCAACACAATTTGACCTAGCAGCCTACCTGTGTTTTCTGAGCAATAGTTTGGGCATCCCAGTGCTGCCAGTGGTAAAGGTGACAAGGGCGTGGTCAACGGGTACTACCTCTGATGGTTCCAGAAGCTCGGACGAGCTGCTGGGAAGCTCCAGTTGTCCAATGCTCATGTGGATGGGGATTGAGCTAAGTGAAGGAAGGAAGTACTGTGGTTTGTGTGTGCGTGGGGGGGGGTGCATGCTTTACTCATTGCTATGAAGATATCATCTTGCAAAGGTCAGTCACATGACTACTCACTTTGAGGTACTTGAACTTTGACCCCTTCTTACAGACCCAGGTGCTAGGGTGGGCAATGGAAATACAGTGGTCACATCTCTCCACACCCATGGAGGGGTCAATGATGATAATGGCAGCACCTGGTAAACATGGGGGAGGGAGGTTTACAGTAGAAGGTGAGAGGGAGGTAGTAGATGGTGAGAGATGAGAGGCGATGGAGGGGAGGAGGGAGGTATAAGAGGCAGTAGAGGGAAGGAGGAGAAGGAAGAGGCGATGAAGAGGAGAGACAAGAGGGTGACAGGCAAGAGGGAATGGAGGGGAGGAGAAGGAGGAGGGAAGGAAGCACATTAGGGGTATGTAACATACCAATGGCCAGTGCTGCTATGGCGATGGCATAAAAGTCAACAGAGGGCTGTAGTGTGATGAGCACACTGTCGTTGGGAGCCACTCCCTTCCACTTGAGTAGCTGTGCCGCTGCCGTCACCTTCTCATGGAACTGTCTCCCTGTCACTGCATCATCCTCAACAACCTGACGTGGGAGGGGGGGGGGGAGGAGGGGGGAGGAGGGGGGAGGAGGGGAGTAGCATCACTGTGCACTCACTGCAAGCAATAAACAATCTACCAAAGATTTTGGGGAGGGGGCAGAGGAGGCTAGGATCAAGTTGAAGGGAAAGCAGCAGTCACCAAGAAGATGTTGCAAACTACTTGATACTAAATGTGGGGATCAATCTCTAGCTGATGAAGGTACTCCTGTTGACCTTGTGGCAGCATTTGTGTCATATAATTAGCTAGCTGGGCATCAACCACACTCACTAGTAAGATCTTGTCAGGTTTTTTCTGGAGGGTGGTCAGGACATGGTAGGCAAAGTTGGAGGAGACCTCTGTAAGAGCCATTCAGACAGCACAGCTAGTTCCACGCCCAGGATCACAGGATCATGGATTATGGAGCAGCTGATACATGATTTAGCTATGTGTTCTAATTATCCGTAGCAGTCAAAAAATATAATGCCTCCCAAAAAGAAGAGCGGTGAAAGAAGGCGAAAGAAAGCCTCCATACCCAAGAAGAACAAGCAGAGCAGGATCAGAAAGTATGAGCTGGGGGCCACTAGCCATGCAGGGTTAGTCGTGCACGTTTGTAGCTGTGAGGTGCACTTCCTCACATAAATTATGATTTTCTTTTCTTTGCAGCCCAAAGGACGAATTTGATGACGTTTGCAGCCCAAAGGACGACAGCAGTGCAGATGAATATGGTATAAGTAGCCTCACCTGCTGCACTCCTTTGCATAGACTAACCTGGGGGTACAAGGCTACACATATAGACTAGTCTCGTACCCAGACCCCCCTCCAAGGGTAGTCTCGTACCCAGACCCCCCTCCAAGGGTAGTCTCGTGCCCAGACAACTTTTCGCCGAGTGGGAAAGTAGTCTGGTGAACTGCCTATACAGTTTTGGTTCCAATATTTTGAAACTACCGTGACGCCACGTCAACTGGATTGTAAATTCAAAAGCGCTCTCGTAAACAGCAAACTCCTAGACAGCCTACTCGTGCTCCTTTCGATAGATACAATAGCCTAGTCTACTCACGGCAGCTAAGGTTGCCCGATCAATGTCCATTTCGCTAGTAGATCGTTGGCACGCAATGTGGAATGCAATCTTCGATGACGTCAAGCGTTAAATTAGAAAAGAACAATGCGCCAGCATTCCAGCGCACTTGAACGAAAACGGAATAGACAGTTCACCAGACCCTTTTTTCCGGCGGGCGCGCGCGAAAAATGCAGTCTGGGAACGAGACTACTCCAAGGGTTGGAGGGTTGAAGGGGGGTCTGGGGACGAGACTACACATAGACAGGAGGGAGGGGGGGGGGGTCAGTCATGCATAGAGTTGCTGACAACAAGGCGTCCAGCATGAAGCTCTGAATTGAAGCATACAATATTTCACAATTAATTAGACTTAAGCAATATAATATATGAAGTAGCCTCATTCCCATGCTGCAAGTGGAGTGGGGACTGGGAATGAGGCCATATCTTGTGCATGCATTATACATTGCCCCAATAACTTATGCACGATGCTTCACGTCCCAATGTGACCAGACCTTCTCCATACAAAGGTGTACTACGGCTTGGTAAGGCTAAGTTGGAGTTGCATCATTCTCAGCCTACCTTACAATATCGGATTGAAATCATTTTGTTCTGCAAGCATTATTGCTACATATTTCCTTCCTTTCGCAGATATTCGTGGCAGTGTGCACTTAGCAATGTGGGTAAGTACTGGTTAGTCACCATGACTGAAAGATGTTGATATAGGGAGAATTCGTTAGGGTAGGGAGGGTCTTGGCGGATTGTGGGACGGGGGGATCCAGAGGGGAAAGGTACTGCAAACAGCTGTAGTACAAAAGCCATAGTAACCACTATGTACATGCCATGCTTTCCATGACACATGTTAGATGTTGCTTAGCAACGTAATCTTTGAGCTTGAACAACACGAAGTGGAATGAATGGAGGTGTAATGTGTGTGGCAGTGAGTTGCTAGGGGTAACAGTTAACATTACACTCCCCAGACGGAACAGCATTCATCTTTCAGGCTCATGCTGCTCTGTCTGGGGAATGCAACTGCATTTACCGTTTGTAATATGAGTAGCAGCTCTGTTCCCAGGCCTTCACCACTTTCACTCTTTATCGCTAGCTGTATGCAATGGGATCAAAGACTGGAATCCACAGATGTCTAGGAACATGGCTACATGAGTAGTGACATTAGGAACCCAGGAAATTGTGTGGAATTTGAAGCCACTGCAAAGTAATTGTGCCTCAGTGGAGTGTAGCAACAATGCATCCTTAGTGGCTGAGCATTCTCCTGACCTTCCCTTGCATTCCTTGTCAAGGTTTCAAACTTGAGTGTGCAATTACAGCTTCAGCCAGCTATACTGTTTTGGTACTTCAGTTGATATATAGTGATAATGGTCATGAGTTTCAATCCGGTTCAAAGAGAGTGTTTCTTGGCTGGTTTTGTCAGTCGTGTGTCTGTTTCCTGAAGTTGGCCATAAAACTTCCACTTTGGAACAAAGATTGTGTGTAGACCCATATTCCTAGGCTATCGTTATGTTACAGTGACAAAAAGTTTGGCATGGGGGCTGGAAATGAGGCAATCATTGATGCTATCTTGACGTGTCGATCGTCTTTTGTAGCCTCGTTCCCATGCCTCCTTGATTTTTTTTAGCATCCAGTTTGTGAATGTGTATACCTCATAGGCACACACTCACCAGTAGAACCTGTTTGTCCACCAGTAGAACTTGTTTGCCCACCAAACCCTTATAATCAATGTTATGTTTTTGTGGTTCTGAAAATGTTATCCCTCCCAAACCCACGTTTTTATTGTGACCCCCATGGCTGCCAACGAAAGCCACTTATTTTGAAAACTTCTACAAATTTGTTTTATTAGTTACTGTATGGAAATATGGGGAGTTAACATAATCATTCAGTGCTGTTTTTAGTTTTACACTTTTAGTTTGTGTTAAAACAACTCATGGTCTAGTCTCATTCCCAGAATCCCAGACTCCCAGACTCCCAGACTCCCAGACTCCCAGACTCCCAGACTCCCAGACTCCCAGACTCCCAGAATCCCAGACTCGCAGACTCCCATTACTGCAGTACAGAATGGCGGCTGGGAGGTGGATGGGGCCCTGGGATGAGACTAATCCTTGGCAGTGATATATAGATCGTGAGCTTGTGTGTGTCCACTCCAGGACCTGGGTCACTGTGACCCCAAAAAGTGCTCAGGAAGGAAGCTCTGTCGGCTGAGGTTCGTGAGAGAGCTGTCTCTCTCTCAGAGGTTTCATGGCGTTGTTCTCTCCCCCATTGGTCAGAAAACTATCTCGTATGAAGATAGAGAGGTTGTTTCTCAAAAAGGAATTGCAGTCATTGATTGCTCCTGGGCCAAACTGGACTCAACACCCTTCACAAAGATGAGAGGGCAGCATCCTCGCCTCTTGCCATTTCTTGTCGCTGCCAATCCCATCAACTATGGCCGGCCTTGCAAGCTGTCCTGCGTGGAAGCATTTGCAGCTGCTCTCATCATAACTGGTTGGTTAGTAGAAAGCGAAGCTCTCTCATGGGAATGAGACTTGTGGTAATGGACAAAGTAAAATTTGCAGCACTATTCTGAGCATCCAGTTTCAGCGCCTACAATATGGGGGTATCACTGCCCAAATGGTAAATTGCAATTGGGCAGTGATAAACACAGGTTTGACATTGGACTCAGTGTATTACTACACGGCAGCGCTGCAAATCAACATTGGCAAGCAAGTATGACTCCAGTTATTATTTTCTTCCGAACTGGGCGGTGATAAATTCAAATTTTAGACACTGTCCAGTTTCCATGGTAACATGTCATATTCAAGGTCGAGCATTATGTGTGGAGGTCAGTACTGGTCTGTTAGCATGTTGACATGAGTGACATGGCTTTCACTTCCTGTCTAGTGTTGAATATGGCCATCTGATTGGTCACACCCAAAGTCAAATATGGTGCTTGCACTTTGTTCAATCCATCAAGGTTTCAGAGAATTGGCGGAGAGTTTGCTGATTCAGTTTAAGTGGGGACACGCATTCTTGTCACTGAACAGGTGAGATACCTTACTCATATTAACTGTTAATTGCTGGTTTGTGTGCAGTTACTGCAGTACTCTAAATAGAGCACACACAAAATGCACCTCACTGTTAGCCTCTGTGACGTAGTAATGGTACCAGGCCTTCTCCTGATTTTTCTCCACAGCTGCGAGATAAAATCAAGTTGCCTGGGAATGAGGCTACCTCTCTGTTAGGCACTCATTTCTTTCCTGTGGAGATATAAGCATATGTGCCTAATGATACGTTAGTAAACATTATGCATGAATGTTTTTTGTTTCAAAACTTCAGTGTGAAAAGCTGGCAGTAGCTCTGTGTCAATTCCTGGCGACTGCCAGCTTTTTGGTTTCCTCTATTTCACCTCATATCATCAAATATTTATTTACTGTAGAGACGCACACACTTGATGTCACTGTTTTTGCACACAGTGAGCTGCTGGAAGGGTACTCAAAATGCAGGAGTGCCTCTGAGGTGGTTTCTTTCCAGCAAGAATGGTTGGAAAGAGAGAGAAGCAGACAGAGGGACAGACAAGGTGGGAGGTCATAGTAGTGGTATGACACTCATTTCCTGTGTTAAGTTCCTCATGGTATAATATGATTACCGAGTCATGCTGACCTTGTGGGAGGGATAATCTAATTTCCAACCTCGTGAATGTACAGCCCGAGGCAGAATACTCATGGCTACTGTACTGACTATCATAGTTAGGGAAACGCTTCAAGCATCTTCCTCAGCTGAAATCAAGACATTTTGAGCTTGTGAGGCAAAAAAAGTGAAAAGGTGGCAGTTTCCGGGTGTGCGACGCACCTGTGCAGTATGTGTAGAGGGTCGTGAGGGGCTGGTGGTTGTCCGGTGGTCGTAGCTCAGTGGTAGAGCACTGGCGGCTCAAGCCAGGTACCGATTCCTGACAACTGCCGGCTTTTTCCCTCATTCACCTCATAACGTCAAATGTCTTTATTTCATAGTGAGCTAGTTCGTCACTGAATACTGAAATTTCTTGCTTGCTGTTAAATTAGAAAAGCATTTCGAATACTATGTAAGATCAAAGGGTCAGTAAACTTCCTGTGATATTTCCAGGTATGCATAATGACACTACCATACATTTTTATAACTACCATACATTTTCTAGGTAGGTATACATACAGGATTCTTTCTAGGATTTTTATGTTTGGGTGGGAAGCTGTATATAGCATTATCTAAGAATTTGATTTTAGGTTCTCTGAAATTAATTCTGATGCAAAATCTGAGAGGTAATATAACGCCTAGAACTGAAAATTGTAATCTTTAGAATTTTTTGGGGGAAGCTGGAGTGTTTGGGAGTTAAGGTTCTCCCCTCCACTAGATTGAACCCTGACCTCTACCTTTGTATCAGAATCTGGAAGTGTTGTGCATAATGTGAGGCACATTTAGCCTCGTTCCCAGGCTCTCAGGGCAGAGCTTGGGAACGAGGTTAAGGCACAGTCATTATTTGAATTACTTTGCCTTCTACCAGTGGATTATCCTGTCAGCAGCTCCAGCAGTGAGGAGGAAGTAAGTGACTATGAGAAGGGAGAGGAGGAGCAGCGGGAGGAAGTCAGCAACAACGAGGAAGGAGAGGAGGAAGAGAAGGAGAAGAGGAAAGAAGCCAGTGACTATGAGAAGGGAGAGGAGGTATTGGGCACGAGAAGTGATTAGCCTTGTTCCCAGGCTCATTTTTTCTTCTGGCACATACAGTGGCATAGCCAAGGTGGGGCCCACTGGCATTGTCTGTGACCTAGCTATGCCACTGCGCACATACGAGAAAGAACCTGGGGATGAGGCTAAAAAGTGGTGACCATATGTCTCAACAAATTGACATCTGGATTTGTGTTGGGTTTAACTTTCCTGTTTTGGTACTTGTTTGTTTTAGTTAATAATCATGGTCAATACAAATCTTCACAAGCTGAGGGAATAGAGGTATGATAGGAATCTCGAGGAACATCACAAACAGACACTGTGACATGGTGGTCAAAGCCAAGCTCTCCCACATGTACAGTGTGGATACTGTGGAATGAAAGCAACCAAAATACCACGAATTAGCCACAATGAACGGACAACTGTAACATTCTAGGATAAGAGCCTTAGACACCTACACGGACCAGTGTCAGCAAGTGTTTATTACAGTAAGAGTGTGCAACTCCCATAATATATGGTTTCTACACCCACCATCTGGACAGTATGACACATAGGCAACAGCAGTGAGGATGCTTAGCAGGTACTTAACATGAAACCATTCTAGGCACTGGTGTACTGAGTGAACACTGTAGCAAAAGCCTGCCTCTTTGCTGCTGTGTTTCACAGCTTAGCATATTCACTGCTGATTGCCTATGTCATACTGTCCCGATGGCTGGTGTAGAAACAGGGGTTGCTGGTGGCCTATTGGTTAAAGCACTGGACTGCGGATCGAAAGGTCCAGGGTTCCAGTCCCACTAGCAGCAGAGATTTATTTCTCTTCTGGGTGCACTCAGCCCTACCTCAAAAATTGAGTAGAAGGTTTTCCTTCGCGTCCTTCGGAGGGGACATTAAGCCGTCGGTCCCGGGGAACCCCTTAAAATTAGCCGAAGTATGCTATTGGGGATTTCCTCGTTAACTGGGTCATCCCAGGTAAACCATAGTATGTTAGTAAGTGTGCTATATCACAATCAGCATTTAAGAGATGCTCCGTCTCCATAGCCTTGTTTCCAGGCCCTGCACAGCTTGCCATCACTTACTGCAAGCAACAGGAAGCTGGGTACAGGCTGGAAACGAGGCTACTGTCTCTAAACTGATAGTAAACCCTGTGGGTTGGCTGGAGAATGCTTCAAGATAAGAATGGTTTCATATCCCACACACAATCACAGTGAATTAATAGTACTTAATAGTATGTTAACTTTGTAACTTGATGTTAATTTTGGTACCCAGTTGTCACTGAGGTAACCAGTGTGTTATTTAAAAGATGATTGTTTCACTTTTGTATGAGCTTAAGCTTATGCTTTCAGTTTTGCATTTTTGACAATATGATAGACCTTTTCTGGTAGCGTACAGGAGGAAGAAGAGTCAGGTGAATGATAGTACAACACTCTTGTACCTCCGGGTGTGATAAGCCAACCACAAACTACTTAGCTTCACTCATCACAGCTTTACAGACCAAAGCAACTTTAGGTTTACACTACTTCCTTTAGGTAGTGTACCTTTGGGTGCAGACTATTGTGTGGGTAATACTCCTCAGGCTCAACCCAAGACTGTTTTTGTTGTTGCTGTAGCTTCGTACCCAGCTGTGGTTGCTTGCAATTATCATGTGTGAGAGTAGATATTTTAGGAACAAGTCTTTTCACTGGACATTATACCTTTCTCTTCTGCAGTTTGAGAGATTAGGTGTGGAAACACCTGCCACTGCCGAGAATCATTGTAGGACTGCTTCCACAGGCGTTGGTTTAGATTTTCAGACCAACTCTATTCAAAATGATCCTAACCCTTCATCTGCTGTATCATGAAGATCAATTTTTGGCCAGTTCTATATTTAGAATTTTGGCTATAAATAGTAACAGTGATGATGTAAATTGCATCAGTATCTATATAAGGGAAGGTAGCAAATGGCATGGATCATTAATTAATTAATTAATTAATTAATATATTTGTCTACATCAGTCAGTGATAGTTTATATCCTTGCATCCAGACCTTCTATTGTATTGTGCAGTACATACTAGTGACAAACGGGGTCAGAAGGTCTGGGTACAAATGTATGATGACATTTCTGTGAGTTTTCACAATGGTTTGAACCAGTAAGTCAACATAGATAATACGACTGGCCCCTGTGTATGTGTATAGTCAGTCATGTCAGTGTGTATGTGTATAGTCAGTCATGTCAGTATGTATGTGTATAGTCAGTCATGTCAGTATGTATGTGTATAGTCAGTCATGTCAGTGTGTATGTGTATAGTCAGTCATGTCAGTATGTATGTGTATAGTCAGTCATGTCAGTATGTATGTGTATAGTCAGTCATGTCAGTGTGTATGTGTATAGCATGTATAGATACTCATGATATGACTGCATGCATAGATAATAGAGCGTAACCGGGATTGGACATCTCAATTAACGCGGCCACTCCGCGTTACCGGAAGTAGTACTTCCGGTCACGTACATAATGAGGCAAGTTGAGCGTGGCGGTCCGGAGCCATAAAACCAGTGCGTGTTTATCGCGTCGGACGCTCACGGAAAACCAGTGCGTGTTTAACGCTTCTGAAGCTTTTTTGCTTGTCGGTCGGTCGCTCCTTCTCCCTCAAGGCAACCCACAGCTGCAACGCGGAGTGTCCGCGCGTTTAACTATGGAATATATGCGCATCACGTGAGATGTTTCCAATCCCGGTTACGCTCTATTATCTATGCAGCATGCAACCATATGGTGAGGTCATGTGACCTTGAGGGGGCGGAGAATACTAGAACTGCGCTAGGCGGGGATAATTAGTGGACGTGGTTGTCAACGCTGTCATAGTCGAATCTTGTGTGTAGACTGTAGTTACAGCACAATACTGTGTGGTGAGGTGCCAGACTATTGTTCTATCAGTTTTGTCGTCCTCTCCTGTTCGTACACCCCACCATAATCCCCCTCCCGAGACAAAGGACTACATGATGGGCCAGGGCCAATCAACGAAGAGCGTACCCAGCTCAAACTATGCCCCGAAATCGGCTGGAAATTCGAAGAAGTCAAACCCCAAGTCTAGTCACCGCAAGTCAAAAGGATCTAAAGACAAGTCGAGAACAAAGTCGGGAGTTCCAGAAGTTTCTGACGTCAGAAATCCAACCATTATTAGCGCTGCCCCGCTTCGTACGTATGAACCCCCGAGGACTAAACCGGTGAGTAACGGTACTAACCATACAGAAAGAAGCGTCCCCATAAGACAGTTTTCACTTCAGAGACAGGTTCCCAATGGCCTTGCCAAACACACACAGATCGAAAAGTATTTTAGTAAATACAAAGACGAGGCAGAAGACGCCATATTGGCTGAAGGCATGGAGAAGTTTTGTACTGATTTAGGGGTGGACCCCACCGAGTTTGTCGTCTTAGTTCTTGCGTGGAAGTTTGAAGCATCCCAAATGTGTCGCTTTACTAAAGAAGAGTTTCTGAATGGCTGCCAAAAGATGAAAGTCCATGATGCGCGGAGCCTTAAGGAACGATTCCCGGAGCTTGTGGCCGAGACCAAAGAAGCAGGGAACTTTCAAGAGTTGTACAATTTTACATTCTCATTTGGGCTGGATCACTCGACAGGTCAAAGGTCATTGCCTGTTGAGATGGCAATCCCACTATGGGACTTGGTGTTCACACACAACAAACCAATCATTTTGGACCGATGGTTTGCATTTCTAAAAGAGAATGAAGTGCGTGGGATATCCAGGGACACTTGGAACATGTTTCTACCTTTTGTGAACACAATTTTGCCAGATTTCAGCAACTATGATGAATCGGAGGCGTGGCCCAGCCTCTTTGATGATTTTGTTGAATACGAGCAGTCACAACGATCGTAAAAGAAACAGTTCTATTGTTCATTATATCAATGAACCTTCAGCATAATAACATATTTTCACTCATCTGTATGTATATTATGAATTTTTACAAGTTGATCTACATGTACATGCATTTTGAATAGTGTATGTAAAATTTATATGTATCAATTGCTTACATTAATAGTCAATGTTGTCTCGACAAGATGATTATACCTACCCTTCTGAAAGGGGTGTGGCTACTATCATGTGTTAATGTTGTTTACTTGTAGCATTTAATTGACTCCTACAGTTTATACACTAAATTATCACCTGATTATGTACATATGTGTAAACATGTCCAATGATGTCATCATTCCAACATGTATACCAACAAGTAAGGCAGCCAGAGCTCAGATTTGTCACAAGTGCCATGTAGCTAATCTTGTTCCCAGGCCTTCCCGCCTCCAATTTTTGCATACTGCAAGTGATCAAAAGCTGGAGGCGGGAAGGCCTGGGAACGAGGCTACCATGTAGCAGTATACCATTGTTTTATTTCCACCAGCACCTGTTTTTGCATAGTCCAAAAAAAACAACTGGAGCTGAGAAATGTCTAGGAACAAAGCTATGAAGTATTGTTGTCCTGTGTCCAAAGCATCATACCCATGCAGGCCCACGCACTAAGAGCCAGCTTGGTATGAGGCCATTGTCTCCATTGATCTCCAAAGACTCTCACATTAGACTCTAGTTCCCACACCACGTGCTTTAAGGCTGGGAACAATGCTAAGTGTGACTAATGAACTTCCCGTTCCTATACTCCAAACTACTACAGTGACGACTCCATGACTCATAACTCATACCTAGTGTATGTATAACCGGCAGTCTGCAGTTAGACTTGGAGTAGCCTCGTTCCCAGGCTCTTGTGCGCCCATGCACAAGAGCCTGGGAACGAGACTAGACTTGGAGGTGTTGGCATTTCATGGCCTCCATAAGCAACAAGCTACTATCAACAAAGAGATACTCCAAGGTTTCACACAACTTGTAGACACAAAGGCGACATTACAACAATAACACTGGTCTCAATCTGCACAAAAGAATAGCTACAGTTAATTCTGTTACATACAAAATGAAACATTAACCAATAAAAAGATGATTTTCTATTGAATTTTACAGCAACAAAATCTAGAAAGGCAATATGAAAATTATATGCAAAGTCAATAGACAATTACATTACGTATAATTTAATAGGTGAAACATGAAGTGGGGTACTCCAAGCAAAAAACGTGCATTTGAAGCCTAAGGCTACCACATGATGACACAGTTCCAAGCAGACAATTCCATGTATGAGTGATTTCAAGAATCAGAGGAAAAGAAAACAAGTGAGTCAGTTTTCGGTCAGAATTTTGAGTCAGAAATTTAGCGCTAGGGAAGAGATGAAAATCGGAGGCATCAGCTTGTTGACAGTCCCAGTTCTACAATCAGAGCTGCGTCATCGGTAGGGGGAAACAGTCCAGCTTGCTGTGGGATTCCATGATCCATGTAGGAGGGTACTTCGTGGACACCGTGTGAACTCAGTCCATTCGTAGAGATGTTGGAGCACTTTGTGTGTACCCCGTCCTCCATGAAACTGAGGTGGAATTGCTCGTGAGGAAGTGAGCCTGGGTTTGAGGAGTGATGACTCAAGCCTCCGAACGTGTTCAGCGTGGGAGAGAGATTCAGTAGGCTACTATTGTCCAGATCTAACCACCCTAGCTCGTTGGTAGAGTTGAGTAAGTTTCCGTGTCCTGCCATCCCAACGTACGTTCCGGAATTCTTCTGGCTTTCACGACCAGGGATATTCAGATCGGACCCTGATTTATTTTGGTGGAGGGCGAGGGAGGGGTTACTGAAGGGCATGAGCATGACACTGTCGGATTGGGTGGATTCTTGTCGAATTGCTGCTAGTTTAGGCGGGTTGGCATAGTGCGTGCTGCTCAGGGAGTGGTATTGGGCAGGGGGGTTGACATCTGTGTGTGTGTGTGTGTGTGTGTGTGTGTGTGTGTGTGTGTGTGTGTGTGTGTGTGTGTGTGTGTGTGTGTGTGTGTGTGTGTGTGTGTGTGTGTGTGTGTGTGTGTGTGTGTGTGTGTGTGTGTGTGTGTGTGTGCGCGCGTGCATGCGTGCATTTGTGCATTTGTATATTTGTATGTGCGTGTGAATACATGTGTGGGGAAGAGTAAGACCAAACAGAGTCAGGGAAATGGTAACTCTAGTCCCAACACACTGAGACACAACACTACACGTACAGCTAGAAGACAGAAAGCTGCACACTTACCGCTGCCTTCTGCTGTGAGAATGTCAAAAATGTCTGACAGCTGACGGTCTTTGTACTCAGTCTCCATCTGTGGATAAGTACACGACCCATCACATATGACTTCATTATGACATGATGTAATTAATTACATAATATGACACACATCACTAGATCTAGATCAATAGAGATGTAATTATATGTGCATGTAAAGATTACTATGATATGATGTAATGCTATAGAAGATTGTGTGTAGCATTGTATCATGCTGTCATCTTGAGAGGCAAATGGACGGTTTTCAGTGGGAATTATATTAGCACCAATTCGTAAAATAATCAGCAGGTAAGCATTTCTAATTAGTGCCTACCAATTGGATTACGCTGCCAAGTATTATGCACACAAACATGGGTACATGTGTATTTTGCCATTGTTTATTAGTGCACTAGAGAGATCCAGTCCATTGATTTGTTCAAGCACTCAACAATTTGGCAATGGTGCAAGTGACCGACCAGTCAGAGTATGCTCATGCAGGCTGTGTGAGGAGTAAGGCCTCCAGAATGCAAGAAACATGATTGAAGAGCAACACTCAATGCCGAAGGTGATGCTTGCGCACATCAGTGCAATTTTGGCTTTTGGTTCTAAAGTTTTACCACTTTCTTGAAGATTTGATGGCCACAAACAGATTTACGTGGAGGACGAATTTTCCTATGCCTCATTGATCACTAGTCAATGTTGACCATCAGCCATGTGTCACAACACTTAATTGGGCATGGTAGTGCATACTTGCTGGGTTAATTAGTTCCAAATGAGAGGGTCTTCCCCTGCTGACTCACTGATATATGGCTTATGTCTACTAATCTACACTTGCGGTATTAACCAGAGTTAATAAGCTCCAAATGAGAGGGTTTTCCCCCTGCTGACTCACTGGTATATCCGAGAGGTCCTCCCCTGACAATCCCAGCATATTCTCTGGGGTCAGTGCTGTCCCTACCTCTGGTGAAGTCATTAAGTCTGACATATCAGAGTTGAAGGAGGCACCACTGTGACTGGAAAGAAGGGGAGGAAGGAAGGAGGAAGGGAGGAAGGGAGGGAGGGAGGAAGGGAGGGAGGGAGAGAGAGGGAGAGGGAGGAAGAAGGTGAGAGAGGGAGAGAGGGAGGAGCAGAGGAAGGAAGGAGGGAGGAAGGGAGGAAGAAGGGAGGAAGAAGGGGGAGGGAGAAAGAAGGAGGGGAGGGAGGAAGGGAGGAAGAAGGGGGAGGGAGGAATAAAGAGGGAGGGGGAGGGAAGAAAATAGGTACCATATGGTTGACAATTTTCATGAGCACAAATTTTTTGCAAAACAAGCCAAAATCCAGGTTTCAGAAATTTCACTCAATGATTCCAGAACCCACTAAAAGCATATCAGCTATATGCTTGTTGGTCACCTTAGCTCATTGGCTAGAAGCTGAAAGACGTGACTAGTATCGTCTATTACTGTCTACAAAGAGAGACGGTAATCTTGGGTCTTCGTTCCAAGTGAAACAGAAGGCGGCTGGTTTAGCCAGACTAAATATAAGGCGATTGCTTGCACTCTCCATCCAGTACAGTCATCCAGCTGCACTCATTTGCCCCTTACTATAGCACTTTCATTCCCAGTTAGCTTGAGCAATAGCCATCAAGGGCACACTCATACAGCTGCTCATTCTTACCTCTGCATCCGGTGTGTAAGGCCCAAGGTATGTGGCAGAGGGGGTGGACCAGACAGACTGATGGATCTCTGCATCAGAGACGAGCCATAGCTTGGAGGGTTCATCGGGTGAGTCTTGGGCTGCACAGGAACCGAGGAACGACCAGGCCTCATGGAGGGCTGGTATGCAGGGGGTGCCATATTGGCAGTAGAGATAGCAAGGGCAGCACTTGTAACTGCCACATTCAATGGAACTGAGTTTGGAATGTGGTACAGTGATTCTGATTCTGGAATGGGACCAGTGAGAGAAGCTGCACTGGATATGGGGGTAAAAGCGTCTATACTGGTAGACTTTTCTAGGGCTGGGGTGTCGTCCATGAGTTCAGGAGGAAAACTATCAGAGGGCGACAGAGGACGGGGACTAGATGGTAGAGAACGAGATTGCTTCTCCATTTGTAAGAAATTCGATTTTCCTTCACTGCAATGGGGAAGGGTACTACCCTTATTTATCCGTTGTGGCTGCTGCAGTTGGTCTGTTGGACAAGCCTTCGAGAACTTGATTGCGACCATGTCATTGAGTTCAGGCCTTGGTGCAAGTGGTTTGGGAGCCTTCTGACTGATGTAGTTGCGTTTCTGCCTTTCATATAGTTCATTGAAGTGGGCTTGAAAGTTTGAAGCAGGGAACACCTGGGGGGTGCCAAGAGAGGAGATGTTGGAAAGAGTGTCTGGCTTCGTTGATGGGGGAGGAGGGGGAGGAGGGGGAATACCTGTATTCCATAATATTTGTTGTTGCTGTTGCTGTGGGTGATGATGGTGATAATGATGATGGGGGTAGTGAGAGGAATAATGGTCTGAAGGAAACTGGAAAACAGGCGACAGAGAGGGAGAAGCTGGCGAGACGGTAGAAGTCACTGATACCTGTGAATCAATAGAATGGCTACTTGTACTGAATGCCTGACGACGGGCATCCTTGTTTTGAGTATCGGGAAGGGCAATCACAGGCAAGACTCCATTGTTGTGCTCCAAAAGCCTCTCCACCAATTCGGCCTTCTTTCCGGAAACAATCATCCCCAGCTCCTTACAAGCACTCTTCAGATCACTCACTTTAAGTTCGTCAAACCGGACAGTTGTCATGTTCAATCTATTCGGTTGTTCGACCTGCAAAACTTGCGGTATAGTTGGCACCATTGCGGTGACCTGCTTAGCTCCATCTGTGCTCAAAGGGCTTGTTGTTGAATTCCGACTTTTGGACTTTCCCTTCTTGGACGACAGTGTGTTAAGTAAGTCAGGGAGCTTCTGCATAAGAACACCATTTGGATATTGCTGCTGGAGAACTTGAAGTTGGAGAAACAATTGCTGTTGTTGAAGCAGTAAAGAGTACGGGGTGTCTGACTTCGAGGACGGTTTGGGGGTCGTTTTTCCTGGCTTTGCGTTGGGCCTAGTTGGGGGGACGTATTCATGGTAACGAAGCTTGCGATACTTTTGCTGTTTAGCTTGCTTCTTGCGTGTTTGGCTCGGAGACGGAGCTTTTCCAATCCCACTCAAAATTCCTTGAGTCTGTGTTACCCTAGGAGGGAGAGACGCACAGGGGGGATATGAAGACATGAATTTAGGAGAGGTGAGATTCTGGGGTGACTTTCCAGGCGAATCTTCTCCTTCTCCAGGAGAATAAGGACTCAAAGATGAGTCACTGAGTTTACGTCCACTGATAGCGGCACTGGTATCTGACAGTGGTGAAGCAACCTCCTTTGAGGGGGTTGTGTGTGTAGGCTGGGGTCTGGTGGGGGCAGTTTCTGCTATTGAGTGCTGGTGAGTGAGTGCAACAGTTCTTGCTAATGCGGCGTCTGCCCCCTGGAGGGAGATCTCTGGGATGGATGACTGTTGAAGCTTGAGAGAAGCATCAAAAGTCTTCTCAAATCCAACGGACCCCAGCACTGCTGCAAGTTCCTCATTCCTAGGCTCAAGGATGTGGTCTTGTATGAGTTCTAGCGGTCCTGGTCTCTTGGCGAGCTTCTCATTGAGGTGATCGGCCAGTTTGCTTTTTCTTAGTTGAAGCTGTGTCGCTTGGAGAGCTGGATCAATGTTGGGTTGGAGATCTGTGTGTGTGTGTGTGTGTGTGTGTGTGTGTGTGTGTGTGTGTGTGTGTGTGTGTGTGTGTGTGTGTGTGTGTGTGTGTGTGTGTGTGTGTGTGTGTGAATGATCCACTGAACAACTGATCCACACACACAACTGTACTATCTGTGTACACACTGAATGGCTGCATGTCATACAGCCTCTTCAGTCAGACGTACATGTTTTATGTGTGGTGAGAAACAGCTGTCATCATCCAATGGCTGCACAGTTACCTCAAGAGTAGCATGTGTACACTGTATTCCATATATGGAAGTCGTATGACCACACCATCCTTTGCACTCACATTTTAAAGATAAACTTTGACCCTCTGCCTCTTGATCAGCAAACCAGCAAAATTAAATATGTGGCTATGTAGCCAATTGTTATCAGGCATGGGAATGAGCTAGTTGCTATGCAACAGTTGTTCTCCCTAAATGTGCATGCTGCAAGTGATCAAAAACTGGAGGCAGGAAAGGCCTGGGAGCGAGGCTATGTGTGTGTGTGTGTGTGTGTGTGTGTGTGTGTCGTGTCTTTCTCCAATACTGCCACAGCAGTTGAGTTACCACTTTCACATTAATTTTAGTTCTTCTCCAAGAGTGCTCACCAAAATGCTTCAGAGATCTTACATAGCTGTCAATCTTTGCACCAATCACAAACCATTGGTACACAGAGGTTTGTTAGTGGAACATATTTTGCAGACGCCCAAACTGCCAAATTGAAACCTGTTCAATTTTCCCAATTCTGTTTATCAATTTAACGCTTTGCACGCGGAAATTATAAACACGTCACCGTTTATTAACGCGGAAATTAAAATTATCTGTCTGAGGTCAAAGTGACAAGCGTTGCTTAGCAAGCCCTAGGCCTTGCCAGCGGCCTGATTTGCATAGGTAGCATGTAACAAGGCTGGACTAGTTTATCTAAGTTGCTGATCACTGCTAGATAAGCAATTTGTACCTGTTTGAAGCCATTATCTGTAGGTGTATATCGTAGCTTACCAGCAATTTGAAACGGTGCCGATTTTCTCATTTGTTACGTACAGCTCCGACCCTTTTCCAAGTTATTTGAAGCTAGTACTCCAGCCTTATGTGAAATCTGGAAGCCGCTTGCTCCCTATGTTGAAGAAAAAGCTTCGCTTTGACGGCCCTTCTCATAATTCACGAACGATCACGAACTAGCACCGCCCCTTCTGCCTTCCCTGTGGGGTGATCTAAGTGGAAAGGTGTGGTCTACACTTATTACTACTCAACAGGAAGGGATTTACCCCAAAAGCTCGCTTGGCTTCGCTACTTACAGCGTAAACTCTACCGCGCCAATATATTGGCGCATCGCGCTACACGTGTACAGCCCGTGCGCCAATATATTGGCGTTTCGCGTCCTAAGTGTTAATGACTGCCAGTCTTTTCTAGCCTAAAATGTGGCTCCCTGATTGGTCTATCATGCCTTAGGGAAAATATGTATTTACCCAAAGCATGCCAAGTTATATGTAAATAATAATCCTGGACTCCAGTCTGCCTGACATTGACCATGCTCACCTGGGAGAATATTCATTTGTTTTAGGTCTGTCTTGTCTGCCCTATTACGCAGCTTCTTTTGGAGATTGTCTGCAATCTGCGTGCAGTGAGAGGGAGAGAATGGGGAGGAGAGAGAGGGAGAGAGAGGGAGAGAGAGGAAGAGAGAGGAAGAGAGGAAGAGAGAGAGAGGGGGGGGGGGAGGTGGAAGAGAAGTTGAAGTAAAGATTGGAGAGAGTTGGAAGAGAAGAGCGAAGGAAGGAGGGAGAGAGGAAGAAGAGGGGGTTGGAAGAAAGAAGAGAAAGGAGTGAGTGAGTGAGGGAGGGAGGAGGAAGGGATTGGGAGGGAGGGAGGGAGGGAGGGAGGGAGGGAGGGAGGGAGGGAGGGAGGGAGGGAGGGAGGGAGGGAGGGAGGGAGGGAGGGAGGGAGGGAGGGAGGGAGGGAGGGAGGGAGGGAGGGAGGGAGGGAGGGAGGGAGGGAGGGAGGGAGGGAGGGAAGGAGGGACATTAACTATGGTCATGTGGAGAGTGTGCTAATTATTATTATTCATGTGCTGGTCAACAGGTGGCCACCAAGTACCAAAACAAAAAAACCACTACAGTCCAACAACACAACTGCATTAAGTCACCCCATGTCCAGATTAGGGTTTCCTACAACTTCCTCTCCTTCCATCTGTCTCCCTTTCTTACCACATGACCATCTCTACAAACCACCAGACAAAGAACATCGGCTCCCTCCCACACCATCACCCTCCCTACATGTACACTTCAAGCCCTCCAGACAGAACCAAATAAGGTCACAAGATCGTGTAATGGAGGAGTACTGGGAGGGGCAGGAGGCATAACCCTAAGGATGGGTTGTATGGTAACTTAATACAAATGTAGGCAGGCTAAGCAAATAATAGTTACATTCTCCAGACGGAGCAGCATGAGCCCGAAGGGCGAATGCTGTTCTGTCTGGGGAATGTAACTAATTTGTTAGATGGTACCCCTAGCAACCTACTGCCACACCCATTATCACCTCCACCCCTTCCACTTCGTGTTATTCAAGTTCAAAGATTCGGTTGCTAAGCAACATCCAACAAACAGCAGTACTTGCACCACAGTATATTTATGTGAAAGTGCTATATGCTTGCACCATACGCTTGCACGTACATGCACATACATTCCCCCCCCTCCCCGAGGCTATAGCTGGTACTACATGCAGTTCTATTGTGTTGCCAAACAGAGAACGCAAAGACGATAGTTGCACTTTGCAGTAAACACAAAAAAAGACTTGCAAGAAGCTCCCCTGCTAAGGATGGGTCATATGTAGTCTATTGAGCTAGACATCCTTCTCTCGCTCGGCAGAAGTCTAACCCCGCCCCCAACTTCCGGCGAGCGAGAGAAGGTGGTCTAGTTCAATAGACTAGGTCAGCAGAGACAGCCACTCTCCTTCTGCAACATGCAGCCATTGATGAAGCAGCATAGTGCTACTCTAAGTCTGAACTAAGTTGTGTCTCCACGTGATGTCAGCGGTACTGTATCTAGACTACAGACATCAGAGGTACTGTATCTCAGATACAGTGCCTCTGACGTAAGTCGTTGCTTGGATGGCAAAAGCGGTGCGAAGCAGTGCTTTCATCCACCCACACAACATGCCACAGCTTGTGATGGCCTAAACACATCCTGGAAGACCTGGGATAGAGCTTTTTGCTGGGTTCATACTGAGGGATGGGGGGGGAAGACCCTTGATTTCACTCTCTCTCTCTCTGGGCTTGAGTTTCCCCACAGAAGTATCATATGTAACAGCAGCTTAAGAAAGTATTCTGCCTACTGCCAAAAATCCATCAGAATCCATTACAGAGGAACATATTTTCAAAATTTCCCAAAGAGGGTTCGTGCTCCTAGAGTCTCTCGGGAGGGTTCACATAATCTGATGTGTACCATTTTGTATGAGATTCACCAGTGTGAACAACCCTCCCAGGGGGCTCTGGAAGCATCAACCCTCCTAGGGAATTTTTCACTTCCCCCGGACAAAAAATAATCCAAGAGGGAGTGGACTTGAGTCAGTGCTCAAAGAGTATTTCTTGCTGTTTCTCACACAAGACATGAAGACACCAGATGTCAACATAGAGAAAAGTAAGTTCAGGGGTTAAATTTACACCTGTTAAAGTGTTCTGAATAGGGAGAGATGTCCTCAGTAAGTTCTAGCAACACAAAATAAGCTCTCCAGATGTCACGGAAGAGAGTCTCTTATGCTGAGTCAGTGTTACACATACACAAACTACTTCATAACACATCCTTGTGGATGGATGGTTTTACAATACGGGCACATTCCAAGGGGCTTGCACACATGTGGTAATGTTATGATATACATCATGTCATGTATGTACATAGGCTTCAACTGCGGATATTTACTTTTAGCTTCTTGGATGCCCCTTTGTCTTCACATAAGTTGGACCCTTTCCCTCTCATGTGCCAGTGTTAACATACACTTTGTGCTAACATCACCAGAACTCATGTTGTCTCGCGACTAGTCTCCGCATGTGCAAAAAGAGGGTCTGGTGTTCTCTTAATGACAAACAAACTCTGGACTCGAAAGCCCCAATCAGATAGCAGAAACGCATGTCACATGACATCATTTTGATGAACCAAAGTAGAGATAGCAAAAGCTTACCACACAGCTTGTTTCTGGCAGCTCCAAAAACCTTCATGGCCATTTCAAGTTTGTGTTTACCATACTGTAAACAAGCTAGATGCACTGAGCCATCAGAAACTTGAATCACATTCTTCATGCAGTTGGCTCCACCCCGTGTGACAAGCAACGTCAATCAGATCACCAGACCCATGTCTTGATACCAGACCCTGTGCAATGGTCTGATACCAAGACTAGAACACTTGTTGATGATGCTAAAGTAAACAAGGCAGTAGCGTACGCTGGTGTGCAGCAAAAGACTCGCTCTTCTACCTCCTGAGGCACAATTACTGACTGAACTAATATCTTACTTGGCCATGAATGTACCTGTGTTGGTAAATTGTGCTCATGTAAATCTTAACAAACTGAAAACAGACACACACATTCTTGTGCAAGGAGGGTTCAATGTTGACTACCTTGCTGAGTCACTCCTACACACACTGCGCTAACACCTGGCTGGTTGAAGTTGAGTGGGTCGTGCCACAGACTAGCCTCATTCCCAGACCTTGTAATAGTCTGGTTTTTGTTCGATTCCAGTGTGCAAATTCCTAGGTTTTTTAAAAGTCTGGTTTTCAGTAAAATTTCCATAATTCTCTGCAAACTACTGTCTGTCCCAGGGGTGTCAAGACCAAACACGTTTGTCCCAGGGGTGTCAAGACCAAACACGTTTGTCCCAGGGCAGGCAATAGCCCTGTCATCCATGGGGTGGGTAGGGAGGGGGGACCCTTAATGAAATAGCCCATTGATGTAATTCATATGATAAGATCCTCCGTCCTTTTCTCTTCCGTCCCTTTCTCTTTGTTTTTGCTGTAACTGACCAAAAACTGGACAGTGGGAAGACCTGGTAATGAGGCTAAGAAATTGTTCCCCACACAAAACAGAAGACAAGGAAAAGCAGCCAGTGTATGTATCGTTCTTAGAAGGGAATTGCCTGCAATGGATAATTGGTCACTTAGGAGGGAACCACAAAGGACAAGTGTTACCTAAAATGCCAATGGGTGTTTTAATTTGATCTGCCAGCTGTTGAAGAACACACAATTGTGGTTGACTGTGCTATTGTTTCCAACCACCAAATATCTCTCGTCAAACAACCAATGGGAGAAAGAAGGGGAATGAGTGGGGGGAATACATTACATCTGGCGTACCTACATGTATTAACCCTGGATGCTTATGGCAACATGTTTACAATAGTTTGGTCTCATTCCCAGACTCCATGTCACTTGGAATCTGAAAGCCAATATCACTGAGCTGTACTGCAGTTGCGACTTTCTTGAAATATCTATTAGCGGAGCATCAGCCAATCAGTGAACAGAATCCAAACTGCTCTACAATTTGAATGGTTGATTAGGGTATGCCTGCTTGTAAATGGCAATAACATCATAACTGTAGTGCTATTGCAAGAATCATGATTCTAATATGGTATGGAACTGGGACAGAAGTGGTATGGGAATGAAACAGCAACTATACCTTGGCTCGCTGCAGCTGCTGTGTCTGAGTGAACAGTTTCGGAGATGTAGTAAGATCTATGGTGTGTGTGGGGGTGTGTGGGTGGGTGTGAGGAGAAAAAAGAACTGAGCCACAAACTCGGTACTTATGGTAGGGATCACAATACAAGACCATAAATGGCTATGACCTGTGACCATGCGCAATCACATCTCAACAAACAGGCAATTTGTAGCCTTCACTGCCCTGATGCTATCCCATTGTGTATATAGGCCAGCCACCTGACCATTTTTAACAATTTTTTGGCATAAGATAGCAGCTCCCTGCTCACCCCAGTGAAGCGGATGAGGTCTGGTATTGACCGAAACATGTCCTGCACAGTGGGGGACTCCGTGTAATGTCTAGCGAGCAATTCTACAAAGTGTCAAGGCCCACTTTTGAACAGGAAGATGTTTGATGGTGCACATAACACCTGTGCTTATACGAAACAGCAGCTGTGGTTTACTGATTGTTTATTAACAGAGGAGTGTCAACAATTTTTGTGGGGTTCTGCCAGCTGTGCAGACGGGAGAGGAACAGCCACCACATCCTGGGTCTTTCATACCCAAGACCGTCTGGGACAATACTTCAATGTAGCATGCAATATATTGAACAGAGGGAGGTACGTACGTGTGTGGGTGTGTTGGCCTTCAAGAACGTGTCAGGTAGGCATGATAGCATACCTTACATTTTTCAAATTCTATGTGAGCATTTGTGCTCACTTGGCAATTAAACGAGATGTGAACTGTGATAAAGAGCCTCTTGTGAAAGGATACCTGATACCTCTGTACAAAGAGGGCGCACTTGTTCTAGTTCCAGATCGTGTAATATTAAACTCTGAAATGAGGATTCCTTTAATTAGGTACCACTGTAGGCACTGTATAGTCTCGTACCCAGATCCCGCCCGAGAGAAGAGGGTCTGGTCCGACCCCTTGGGCTTCACACATGCACACACACATGCACACACACTCACATGCACACATGCACACTCACACACTCACATGCACACACACACACACACACACATACACACACACACACACACTCACATGCACACACACACACATGCACACACACACTCACATACACACACTCACCTGCACACACACACACACACGCACACACACTCACCTGCACACACACACGCACACGCACACACACGCACACACACACACACCACACACACTCACACAAGTTCCTAAAGGGCAGTGTTATCAGGGAATATTGTCTAGCCACTACAGAAGATGAAACACTGATGAAGGAGCCATAAAGTCTAGCCTGGTATGAATCTCCAGTTCTAACACTACTATATAAACCAAGGCACACTATTACAAGCACATACTGTAGATTGGGAAAATTTCGCTGTTAAAATATTCTACGGTACTGCTTATTTATTACACTATTGCCACACAATGTAGAAGCCACCAGTACTATAGATTGTTTGTTTGGGGCGTGGTTTAGCGTATTAAGTATTCACTTTCGGAGGGTAACAGGTGGAGTATGCGTGCAGTGCAGCTGTGTGCAAAACACAGGCAAAGAAGCGTTATATTGCTCCCTTGACAATTAGCGAGATATACAAGAGAACGCTTCTATCAAGATGAAAGGTCGTGGGCTACCTCTCGATTACACAGTTACCCTTGAGGAAGTAGTTGGCCTCACCCACTTGCAAACCAAACCAAATATACTATACTGATCTTAGTGCACATACTGTAAACAATGTAGTGGCATGGGAACGAGACTTGTAGTAGACTGGGAATGAGACTTGTGGTAGACTAGGAGTGAAGGCTAGTGCAGGCTAGCCTCGTTCCCAGAACTTATAATCCCTTGTTTGCAGTACTAGCACTATAGTAGTACTGCAAGCGGTAAACACTGGGGTTAGGTTTGGGAACAAACTCAGTGGTGGCCAGGGAATGAGACTGGTGGTGGCCTGGGAATGAGGCTGGATGTGACCTGGGAATGAGGCTGGTGGTGGCATGGGAATGAGGCTACTGGTAGCCTGGGGATGAGGAGGCTTGGGAATTGTACCCACACTACAAGCCCACCATTAGCACCAGACAATATACAATGTAATCAGAAGACCCATCACATTCCTCAAGACAAGGTCTGTTGCTACTATGCTGTACAAAGTGCAATTAATAACATCAGAGTCCAGCAAGAAATTAAATCTGCAAACATTTAGAAATGTAGTGATTGTCGCCCTAGGCACCAGAGGTTAAAGGAGATGAACATGGGATGTTAACCACATATGTGGAAGAGGGGAGACTAGAGGCGTACATTATGCTTGAGCATCAGTAGCAGTGGGCACAGGAGCATAATGTGCATAAAAGGAGCACAAAATGTGTTTATCCAATGCAGAATAGAGTGGGCAGTGTCTGACCACATGTGTTGGCCGTGCCCAACCCGCAGTCGGTGAAGGGCTACTGCCAGAGCGCAGCGTCGTCGTGAAAGAAACCCAGAGCGAAGACGACTCAAGTTAACACTCGCATGCCAACTGCAGACCATCCATTACAGACAAGGCCAGGCTGCTCACAGACAGTGTTGTATCATTCTCAGGAGGGAGAAAGCTGAAGACACCAGCATTGACCAAACTAAGCCAAAAGAGGAAGAATACAAATGTGTGAGCCAATTAAGCTCCTCATGGTCCCATTCCCAGATCCAACCATATCCACAAGCACTGTTTGAAGTATTATGGTGGTCAATGGAGGATTAAATAAAAATTAGAAACCATAGAATACTTACCTTAATGGGCTATAGTTATTGGGGCGATGTATGGTTGCCTAGAGACAGCTGAGGTAACCAGGATATGGAAGTGAAACAGTTGAGGGCACAGGAAGAAGGATCACAATCATCAAGATTGTCCCCAGAGTGGCTACACTCTGTGCAACTATGTCTGTCAGTGTATCATATAACACACTGGGTTTGACCAGAGGTGGTCATGTGCAGAAAATGTAATTTTGTCGAGTTTGTCAAAGAAAGCTTGGCAAATATCATCACAAATAGACACTGATCCCAGTCTAATCCACAAATGAAAATCAACACAAGGAAGCCATGAAGGACAGCTTTAGCGTGCTTAATTAGCTCAAATGCCATTAATGATCTAACAGTCACATGATACGTGGCTTCTCTGAAGTTTGAGTGGAGACCTTTAGTAAACTGTTGCTAAGGGACATGGCAGGAGGTCGAGGTATCTAAAGTAATTCAAACCAGTCCCACAAGGCTAGCTGGTCTGGGATTGTGGATGGCAGTTGGCAATATCATGTTTTAATCTTGCTTTGAATAGTTTAAGTGTGACTGCAAATCAAGGTACATTAGCCTCATTCCCAGGCTACAAAAGAGGAGAGGAAGTGGCCTGGGAATGAGGCTATGACAGTACCACCCTTAGAGAGCCCACGAGAGAGAACAGAAACAAGGAACAGGAGAGCACACGGCTGAATGCAAGAGGGCAAAATGACACTATGTAATAAAATGATGTGCATGTAGGTTGGGCCATGTGACTTCATGTTAAGAGCAAATGTACATTGACAATGCCTACTACATTTACATTTCACCAGAAGGTACATTTCACCAGAAGGTATGTTTCTGTTTCAACAAACTTATGCCACACCAAGGACACCTGTCATGTTGTAACAGATGTCACAATGCACCTGGACATTGTAAAGACAACTCAGTCCTGTTGCACTGGGATGTCGTGAAGTTGGTAAGACACCAAAGTCTTGTCACGTCGTAACAGAAATTACATTCAGCTGGGATGTGAGAAATTCACGTTGTAACAGAAGTGACCTGGCACTTGGACGTTGTAAAGTTTGTATGGCACCAGATGTCTTGTTGCATTTGCATGTCGTGAAGACAGTCGTGTTGCACTTGGATGTTGTGAAGACGTCGTGTTGCATTCTGAATGCATGATGCCAGTGGATAAAATGGGATGCTAACAACGTTGGAAGCAAAGCGCCTTCTTCACTCAAACCAAAAGAATGATAAGCACAATAGACCACTTAGTTACAAATCAAAAACTTGGCCACAGTAGCAGCCATCTTCGGCCAAAGCAGCAGCCATCCCTTCTAACTGCAAAAGCCTACCAAGTCCCCATCCTCCATTGCACTTGTCCACCTAGACACTACAGTACAGTATCGTGTATTTGCAACTGTTTTTACAGGAGCACAAGTGCAATATTTTGTTATGTTACCCTTGGGCTGAAGTTGGTCCCTGTGGCGGCACCTCCACTTGTGTAATAACATACAGCTGTCCTAGGTTGAAACAGAACACACCTTATAGGCAGAAAATTTGACGGGGAATTAAATTTGGCAGTTTGGCGGTTCAAGGCACCGTACAGCAGAATGCTCATTGACGACAAGGCGCATATTTGCTGTGTACATACAAGTGTCATGATACATGTCTATGTAGTGCATATGTACCCCACCCTTAACAGAGTTTGTTGAAACAAGTGATAGACTAACATCAACCCAGGACTGCCTGCCACTGGCTGAACTGTAACTAAACTAAAACTCACCTGGAAGGATGTGTTTCTTCACCAAGACATCTCTGTGTGCTCGACATTTCAGCCTCCGTTCCAGCTCTAATTTAAGGAATGGAGAGTAAAATTGTAATAAATCATTATGCAAGAATGGTAGTAATGTATGCCTGTATGGTGCACAAGTGTACATACATGTGTACATTTCATGGCAGTCTGAAGAGCCAGGACGATCTTTGAACGCATAAAACTTCATGCAACATTTCCAAAGGTCCTTATTCGTACATATACTGCTAGACACGCTGAGCAATGTACACCTGTGGAAACGTTATTGGGACCAAAACATTGCACAATGCACGATGAAGTTTGCACACTCAAAGCTTGTCTCAACTATGGACTCACATCTAACACCAAGTGTGTGTACATACGCTAGCCTCGTTCCCAGGCCATTCCCGGCTCCAGTTTTGATCGCTTGCAGTATAAAAACGGAGGGGAAGGCCTGGGAGAAAGAGTCACATGCGCGACGTCAGGTAGACGTGAGGGTAGACGTGAGGGGGGCAGTGCCCGACGAAGAATCTCGAGGTCCTTCTTGTAATATCTTGTCCAAGAACTTGAGACTGTAATATTCGAAAGACAGCGTCAATATAGCTCGTTGTTTGGTAGACTCGAGGCTGATCAACGCAAAGTTTGTGAATTACAATGATCGGGCACCGCCCCCCTCACGTCTACCTGATGTCACGCATGTGACTCTTTCTCCCAGGCCTTCCCCTCCGTTTTTATACTGTAAGCGATCAAAACTGGAGGCGGGAATGGCCTGGGAACGAGGCTAATTTTCTCCAACAAACACAGCTGTTCTGGTGGTTAGTCTCATTATTACCGAACATGTGTAGGGGTAATCCAGAATATCAGTTGCTTAAATGGCTTCCCCCCACACCAATCAAACAACCACCAGATCAGAGGCTTGTCAATTACTTATCTCTTAGATGAGGCAGCGAGCCTATTGTAGGTGATGAAGCGAAACAACCAATATGTAGGGGGGACATCTGGAGAGGTGTTAGGTAAAGTTTCTAAGAAGGCCATTGTTCTGGTGTTGTGAACAATCATTTCTGTAACTGATGATGATGACGATTGCATGATAGCAGTCAAATGTAATCTTGTGCGGTAATAACTTTGTCAAAAACAAAACCAGACTTTTCCACAAAGTAGTGAACACTTAACTGTTTGAGCATCCGTTTAATGTTAGTATACGTACATGTGTACGTACACACGGACAAAATTGTTTGTTTACGCTGCAAATCAAAGAAAAATTGTCATAGTATCAAAGGAACTCTACGGGGTTAAAACGGCTTCGTAGGACCTTCCCGTGACTCAAGCAGGACTATGCGAGCTTCACAGGACTTCCACTTGGTTAAAACGGCTTTTGGGGACCCATAAATTGGCCAGTACAAGCTTCACTGCACCTCCTTGGTGGTTGAAGGGGCTTTATCGTAGCTACCTGACGTATTCTACAGCCACTGGGAAAACTTTGCGCTGGGTGCTTGAGTGGGAAGACAATAGTCTAGAGAAGCCACCTAGAATTCACAAGGTTTCAACAGCCCCTAAAAGTTCACTGGAAATAAGCTTACCTGCATGCCTCTTGCAAACTGCACTTACGATTAATTTATTCTTGGCACTCATATTGTAGCACAGTATCCCAGTGCTCCATTTGTTGTCCAATTCATGGTTAACTATGTGGAGCATTAGTTTAAATATTCACAGCTGAAGCACTATACTCATACACTAAGCTTCACACTCTAACTATGAATATGGAGATCTCTGTGCTGCCGATGAAATTCAGGGTTGTTATAGCCATCTACGCACAGCCCTTACTTACTCAGTCACACAATAATACTGTACTAACCACGCATGTTGGACATCAGCTCCACAAACGACAGATTCAGCAACAATCACAGCTCAAGTCATCCACACTATTAGAAGCTTTTAGCAGGTATGTACAGTGCTAGGAGCAATAGTCAAATTAGCACCACTGGCAAACAAAGCTGGTACTCAGTCTAGTCAACTGTGTCAATAACGACTTAGCCTAGACTTAACGTGTTACACAATGTGAAGCACTGCTAATATTCTACTCATATGCAGTATATCTACCAACTAACAGTCACTAACAGCTTAGCACAGTAACTGAGCTCACAACAAACTAATACAATGCTACGTACACACTGTAAACTACACAGTCGATACTATTGTATCTCTACTCTTATGGTTTACGGCAAACAATCGCTAACAACTTAGCATAGCCTACACACTGTTAATTGTAGCTACTCTTGTACAGTCGCCAACTTAGTTTATATAGCTAGCATCAACTGTCTTCCTCTGATTGATTATCTTTTGATTGCTTGTTTATTTACAATCTGATTTGTTTCACTTTGCAGCTAGATTCAGATAGTGGACACAATGAAACACTCCCGTTCATCACAAGATGGTCCAATATCCTGTAGCCTATTGTACTAAAATCTAGTCCAATGTCCTGAAAATTGGCAACAGAACCACGACTACACTGCACAACTAGTAACTGCCAAACACAGAAAACCACAGATATTGCACTAGTTTAACTGCTAATCTCAAATAATTAATTGCTAATTATCTAACTATTCATGACATAAATTTTTACAGATGTTAAGTACATGTGTGTGAAACCAATATTCTTATTCTCAGACCTTCCCACTATCCAGTTTTAATCACGTTAAGAGTATAAGTGACCAAACTGGACGGTGTGAAGGCTGGGAACGAGGCTATGAAATCAGTACCTTCCTGAACGATGTTCCGATCTCTACTGGAGTCATCCACTGAGCTCAGCGGTGATGTCAGGTCAACAACCATCTCTGCTTGATCTTCTGAGTTGGAGGCCATTGCAGATTAGGATGGCCACCAAACAGCTGGACACACACACAATTTATAGCACTCAGTCTTGATTCACAGGCTTTCTGCCTTTGGCTTAGGTATCAAGAAGACTGTTAGCTATACAGCTCCTATCTTCTGGCTAATGAAACAAGTCTTTCTAGTGATGGCTTCGCTCAAGTGTTCCGTGTAAGTGTAACTATTTTTAGTCAAGCACCAAAATAACTTCTTTGATCACTGCGATGGTGTTGAGCTTTGACGGTAATTATGAATAGATCGGTTCCGTTGTTTCGGTAGGTGAGCGTCAGGCGCTTCCTTCGCTCATCTGTCAGTCAACAGCTACACACACAAATAGCTGTGAATCGCCCTTAGTAAGTATTCTTCATTCGGTTCTTGCCACCATCTTTGGCGATTACGTAAAATTCCGGACACTAATGTACACCATCATTTGTAGACCACGCCCAGTACTGTAATTAATTATTTATTACGTAATTGTGTTTACTCTGTGGCCTACGAGTTCGTGTAATAGTAACTTCTACTTTCAGCAGATATGTCTTTTTCAAGCAAGGATTCTTGGTAAATAGATGTAAACTCTTTTTTGTTCAGATATGGAACTTACTACTGGTAGTCTGCCTTTTGTTTTGATGAGAGGCAGTGTGCAATTATTGGAGTAAAACTACACCTGTGTGCTGGATATGCATGCGTGACAAAGTGGGGTTATTTACGACCGTATTTTCACAACAATGAAAGTACAGCATACATATAAGTGACATGGTTTAGTTAGTCTCATGCCCAGGTAGTAATCTGTACCCGAGACCCTTCTGGCTTGCGCGGTCTGGGATACAGACTACCCAGGTAGATCACTGATATATGCTTAACCTGGCTGGGCATAGTCTCACGTAGCCAGACTCTCGCAGAGTCTGGCTACGCGAGACTAGGCTGGGCATGAGGATATGATTTGGTGTTTCATGCAATATATTATGTAATACTTCTAACAAGACGAATAATGTCCAGCTACATACTCACATTGCACTAACCTCATTCCCAGGCTCTGGTGCAGGAATGCACAAGAGCCTGGGAATGAGGCTAGCATTGCACCGGTGTATATAGTACGTCAGAATATATAATGTGTGATACTTGACCTCAATCATACCCAGGCCCCCACGGATCTTTTTTTTTTTTCGCTTGCATTACGAAAAGCTGGGCAAGGTTCTGGGGATTGAGGCTAAAGTGTTATGTAAATACATTATCTATGCTTAGGCTGTATGTATATGTTCCTAGCTTGACTTCCTGAGTCTCCTACCTGGATGAATTCCGTTACGAGAGTGAAATGCAATGTAGGTTTGCATTCCCTCTCCCAACAGAATTCAGGAAAACTCAGGAACTCATGTTACAATATACACTGTAGTATACATTTAAGCATATCACTTAGCCCCACCCACTTTTCATAATGCAAGCGATGGATGGTGGGGGCCTGGGAATGATGGAGGCTCAGCATGAGTTTCACCCCCCCTGTTTCTGAGCCATGCAAGCGACAAATGTTGTGGAAGCTTGGGAATGAGGCTAGTATGAGGTTACATAACACAGGTGGTGGGTAGCATATATGATTGACAAGAGCGCATAAGAACGGGCAGCTAGAGGAAGAGTGTGTAACTACGTAAAAATTCCAAACCGGTCAGAATTTACCGCCAGTACTAACACGTATGCGCAGCTGCGCGTAGACATGTTGCTAAGCATGTGCTGGGTGTTCTATTTTTAGTACGGTTCGATAATTTTGACCGGACTACGTGCTTCTATTAGAGTTACACGCTCTTCCTCTAGCCGCCCGTTCTTATGCGCTCTTGGATTGATTATGGTTTGCGCATACTTCTAGCGAATGTGTTGCTTCATAGTACAATGTCACATCTTCAGACTAGGCCCAGCTAACTTGGGGTCCTTGCTGGCTCTAATACTGCAGCTGGGTGGTGGGCTAGTCTCGTGCCCAGCCCACATACTCTGGGATGGGGCCTGGGAACAAGACTGTTATATGTTGTGAATTCCTGTCATTGATAACAAAAAAAAGTAAAAATTCAATTTGCAGAAATATCCACAGACTGTGACGTAATCAAGAATGTGTCCTTTGGACTTGAAATAGCAACTTCTGTACGCAGCGTGGCCGTTAAATACACAATACAACAGTATTATACCAGTTTCTGTTATCATTTCCTTACAACTGAAATTCAATCCTCAAAAAATGAATACACTTTTGATGGTATAAACCAAATGAGCCTCGTTCCCTGGCCCGTTTGAAAAATTGGGCCTGGGGACAAGGCTAGAAACAAATAGGAGAAAAGTTTTTAAAAAGTAGCAGCTGCTGAACTGAACCTAGGGACCCTGGCTTGAGCTGCCAGTGTTCCCATAAGATACCAGGCACTCACCCACTATCACAGTCCTTTGTAAATTATAGTAGTTTCCTGTTTTCACTTTCACTTTCCTTCGTTTGCCTCTTACCATCCAAGTTTTGTACTTTCAGCTGAAGAAATTTCACCAGCACAATTTGACAATTTCCTTCATGTTAGTAATTTAGAACGTCTTTGCCCTGCTTACAATAAAGACACTTTGATTATGAAGCAAACTGAAGATGAGTAGAAAGAGGGCGGAATCGTCAGAGCACTGGCAGGAGTCCTGGGTGTTTGATTTTAAGTTGATTGTGAAGCAAAAGGAAGGAAAGTAATAAAACTAGCAGCCAGAGGACTGAGGAAACTAGTGTTGCCTGGTAGCTATGGAATCGGTAGCTGGTAGCGCATGATGACATCATGTTTATTGCGGAGGAACAGACAAGATGTTTGCATACCGCAATAAAAATGACATCATCATGCACTCTTGCTGGTAGCTATGGAAACGCTGCCAGGGCCCTGTGTGTTTGATTCATGGTGCCTACCGGCTTTTCACTATTCTCACGTTTGTCTTATGGCATCAAATGTGTCTTCACAACTATATTTATGATTTTGTTGATCAGGAGGAGTGACTATGATTCTCTTGTGGAGCTGGGAGCTCGCATTGGAGTAAAGATCAGAGAGCGAGATGCCCAGCAGAGTCAAACCTCTCACAGTACCAAGGTATGCAACACATCTTGTCTGTTCGTCTGTCTTCCATTCATACAGCTGAATAGAGGAATGTTGAGCTGTTGTTTGTGCATCTGTGACCTTGTGACTGGTACGTTGATAATACATTGATGTATGGCCAATCAGATTGCTTGAGTTGGTCACGTGACTGAGAGTGATATAGAGGCTAGGACGGACTTCTCACTGTTATATGACCACTTTTAAAGTTGTTGTGATCTTGAGAATGTACTGCGAAGAAACATCTCAAGTTAGTACCATCCAACAAAATGGCTCCTGTGCCTATGAAGGATGAGTGTGAGCGAAGGGAGAGCGTGTGCCAGTGTGGGGGTGAGAGAAAGGAAGGCGTACTTGCGGAAAAAGATCTAACATATTTGATTGCAATTGTCCCTGTATTTTTTAACAGAGTAATGAACTCCTAGTTCCCTCCCCCCTTGCCTCAATATACAAAGGAAAGAATAAACCGTTGCTATGGCAATGATGGGATATATCAGGTAAAATGAGTCACAAGGATGCCAGATTGAATTACATATTTGAAACACACACCGCACTGATCTTACAAGAGCTTAGAGCCCGGGTACGAGGTTAACATGGGCTAACACATTCTTGCTGTTACATAGAGAGACATAGTGCCACGGTAACCGATGTGCTGACATTTGTTGTACTAACACACGGCGGAATAGAGATTTTATTGACAACGTTTCGAACGGACTGTGTCGATCTTTTGACCTGACCTGAAGAAGATCAGCACAGTCAGGTTTGACCTGAAGAAGACTGGGTCAGTCCGTTCAAAGCATTGTCAGTAAAATTTCTATTCTGTCGTGTGTTAGTCCAACAAATCTCAGCACAAGTTTTTGCTGTATCTCACAATCACAGACTGGAGGGAGGCACCTGCACATTATACTCAATAACAAGCCATTGTATTATTCAACAATTCCAATTTTTTCATCATAATATGGTCATTAACTAACCTTTATGCATAAAAGCACCAGCCATGCAAATATGGGTGGAGTCTGTAAACGAGACCACGATAAGCTTTGCATTGCTTTCCCAGACACACTGTCTGGGTTCAAGCACACCTTCCACTTTGTGTTTGCTGCTGATGTGTTCAACTTTACCCCCTCCTGAGGAAGATGCATGGCGCAGCATTGTAGCCTCGTTCCCAGGCTCTTTTTGAGGAAAGAGCCTGGGAACGAGGCTACAGTATCACCACTGCTACCACTAGCTACCACCTTCTAACAGACCAATGGCTAGACATTGCCCACTCTACTTTTGTGAGGTACACTTTGTGCTCCTATGCATGCTCCTGTGCCCACAGCTACTGATTATGCTCAACATTGTGTGGGCGTAATATGTTCCTTCCTGACTGGAGTAATCAACTCCAGCTGGTACACAGCATCTGGTGAAGAGCCTAATAAGGGCGTGTGTGGGGGGGAGCAAGGTGAAGGGCTAAGAGTGCCCAATGGCTTCATAGAAACTGTACAATAGGGCACTTTCATGGCAGCTTCACAAAAAGACTATTTTTCTGTTGGAGAAACTGCTCAGGCCTTCGTCATTTTTAGTATGACTATGGTAGCCCTTCGACAAGCAACTGAAGTAGTTGCTGACTTTGTCTGACTCTGGAAGGAAAAGCCAGTTGAACCAGAAATGGTTGCTGTGCGTACATTGGTTGCTTACCCGCCACCTTAAACTGTACACAACTGATCCTCCCTAGAGATTTGTAATTGAGACTGAACAAGGTTTCTGCAATTTTACGAATTGTTAATTGGTGTTTGTAACTACCCCCTCCAGTTTTGATTTGCTTAATAGTTTGATCTGCTTATAAATACAGGTGTGATAATTAGTGTTAACCTCCCCCAAACTGCTCCCAACAACCCAGACCAGTTTTGACCCCTCTTACATTATGTATGCCGTGATCCAGACGAGACAAGCTACCTGACTGCCTTTCTTACATAACAGTCTCCATCTCTGAGTCGCCATGGTGCAGCTGATGAGGTCTGGTATTGACTGAAACGTGTCCTGTGTTACATCTAGGCCCTTTTTCAGGGAGATGTGGTTCGTTGATTGCTCATGCATACGTAATAATCTGTCTTGTCAGTCACTGAAAAATGACTCAAGTCAGGACCCACATGCATGAAGTGTATGGTGTAAATTTAATCTTTGTCTCTTGGAGAATGACTGGGTCCAATAGTAGCTGAAGCTGTTGCTGGAATTGTTATTCTTGTACTCAGATGGGAAGATACAAGACCCTCTGGACGTGTGTGTGTGTGTGTGTGTGTGTGTGTGTGTGTGTGTGTGTGTGTGTGTGTGTGTGTGTGTGTGTGTGTGTGTGTGTGTGTGTGTGTGTGTGTGTGTGTGTGTGTGTGTGTGTGTGTGTGTGTGTGTGTCTGTCTGTCTGTGTGTGTGTGTGTGTGTGTGTGCACGAGCAATCAATGAACCGCATCTCCCTGAATAAAAAAAAACAGGCCTAGATGTTATGCAAAGCCACCCACTGTGCAGGATGTGCTGGGGTGACCAGGAGATGGGGACTGCCATCTCATGCACAAAATGCAGTCAAGTGGCTGGCCTCATCCATATAGCAGGTTGAAGCTCCTCTAACCTAGCATGCGTGTGTGCGTGTACGCTGGAGGCAAAGCTCAGTCATAACAGGCTGTTTTAGCTTGAAGGGGTTGCTGCTTTCCATGCCTTTTTTGGTGCATTCCAAATGGACTCTTCTCTTCCCACCATCCAATCATTGTTTGACCAATCAAATTTCCTATTGATGACATCATTCAGATGTAGACATCAGACAGCGCAGCGTACACAGGAAGTGAGTATGAGGGGGACAACACTCCCCAGGCTCAAAAACCCACCATAAAAGAACATCTCTAGGGGAACAAAGAAAGAGAACTCCTATCGTTTCACCCACAGACTTCCATGTTTATCCACTAATTGAATCATTAGCAATGGCTATCGTGTTTTGGGAAGATGTGTGCAAGAAATTGCTGAAGCTGCATCTGAGCTCACTGAAACTTGACCCCATCTCATACTGTAGTATATCCAGTTTATACCACAGTAAAGTTTTGTGTAAACTATTCTGTACATCATGCAAGTTTTGTGCAAACTATTATTGCACAATTTTCCATAACAGGAGTATATGACCAATTATGTTTATCTAATGAAATACTTAAAAAAGTGATGTAATTGAATTGTACTACAGCAGTAAATTCCCCTAGTCTGGTTCCCAGACTGAGGGAAATGAGGCTATAGCCAGCCTGGGAATGAGGCCAAAGCCAGCCTGGGAATCAGGCCAAAGCCAGCCTGGGAATCAGGCCATAGGTAGCCTGGGAATGAGGCCAAAGCCCACCTGGGAATGAGGCCATAGGTAGCCTGGGAATGAGGCTAAAGCCAGCCTGGGAATGAGGCTATAGCTGGCCTGGAGGCTATAAAAGCTCTGGTTGTCCTCATGGTGCTGGATAGATCTTGACTGATGGTTTTCAATTCCTCAAACTATTCTAATTGTCCGCATTTGGTTTCATGGTTTCACAGTTTCAAGGACTGGACTAATATGATTTCCTTTTTTTGTGCTGAAGTGAATGTATGGCTCTTGTCACATGACTGTCATGTGTTACTGACAGCATTATGTTTTCTACACACACACACACACACACACACACACACACACACACACACACACACACACACACACACACACACATACACACACACGCACACACACACACACGCACACACACACATACACACACACGCACACACACACACACACACACACACGTACACACACACGTACACACACACACATACACACACACACACACACACACACACACACACACACACACACACACACACACACACACGTACACACACACACACACACACACACACGTACACACACACACACACACACACACACACACACACACACACACACACAGCTCAACACTTCTATTGATAAAATGCTACAAGACTACCAGAGAAAGCTGCAAAACATGAGGGCTACACTGCACCGACAGTCCTCAGCTTACAGCATGTATCCTTGAAACAGCTCCAGAGAGGAAGGCAGTGTTTTGGTTGACATCAAGCTGCAAAATAGCTCCATGTGTAGGCTCCAGTGGCTCAGTACCAGCATCTCGTGTCCCATTTAGCCTCATACCCATGTGACCTGGGAATGAGACCATGTGGCCTGGGAATGAGACTGTGTCTCATAAGGCTTGGCATTCAGACCTTTGCAGTTTAATTAATTAATGAACCCTTTGAACACTAATGACCTCTTACGTCGGCAGATTTCAGCTTATGGTGTCCGGTCTACACAAAAACGTTAGGTTCTGTGCCAGCAGAAAGAGTGGGACAGGAGGAGGCAGGTGTCCGAAGAGTTTATAACAGCACATGGCGGCACTTGTAGCTGGCTGTAGATATAAATCCTTGTCCAGCCATTTTTCTCCTTCTTTGCACCGGGGATGCTCCTTTCACTGTGTAGGGGCTCCATTTCTGAAACTGTGGTCAGTTTTCAGTCTGGACAACCATTCACTGGTCAAGACTAAATACTGATAGCTCGTTAATCAGTGGGTGTGGTTAGAGTTACAAATCTGTGCAAGATGCTGCGTGTATCTTTGGGTCAAGGTTCAAGTGCTAGATAGAGCAGAACTCAAAATATTGTACATTGAAAGTAGGCTCGTTCCCAGGCCTCCCCCATTTTTGTTCTTCGGTTTCCGTTCAGTATAATACATGGAAGCAGAAGAGCGGCGAAAAACGTATTATACTGAGCGCAAACCGACGAACAAAAACGGGGGAGGCCTAGGACTGAGGCTACGTTGAAAGGACCCATAGTCTAAATCTTCAAAGTACAAGGGCTGTAATGACTAACCGGAGAATATTACGTTGAATCCTCTCACATCAATAAATTAATATTTTTAGTTTCACCAAATAGAATTGGGTGGGTTTACTTTAATTTAGTCTGGTCTAACATGCTAGAAAATCCCAAAACGTAAATTAGTGTGTCTCTGAAATAATTACACTGCCATTTTTACTCATTGAATTTTTTGGGAGTGACATTACAGCACACATGAGGCCAGCCACCTGACAGCATAAAATAACAGTCCCTATCTACCAATCACCCCCGGTGCTGATGATGAGGCCTGAAAATGTTCTTGGGGTGCCGTGTCTCCAGCCCCCCTCCCCCCCCTCCTATCTGTAAGCACCCAAGCCCACCCCCTAATCAGGAGTTTACCAACCATGGGATGAGTTGCTCCATTTTTGGACCCAACACTGTATAAGTATTGGATATACTACCTGAGGAGTATAAACGCAGATATACTCCACTAGACAGTTTACCCGGGGCGCAGCCGAGGGTCAGCAATGCGGGGTATATTGTGTTGATACTCCGAGTATAGGTAATTACCACATTAACTCGATTTTGTGTAAACTATTTTGCACATCATGCAAGTTTTGTGCAAACTATTATTTTTACATAACAGGAGTATATGACCTGTTATACTCTGCTGTTTATCCAATGAAATACTTAGAAAGTGATGTAATGTGGTATAAAACAGTGTTATTTTCACATAATGTTTGTGCTGGGCTAGATAGCCATCAAAACTTTGTGATTCATGTTTATGGTCAGTTAACGCCATCCCCATACATAGACTTGGCTCAAAACCAGTATATATTGGTAGGAGTTGAAGAAGGTAGACAATAGTCTCATTCCCAGGTCCGTTTCCAGGCTGGCCTGGGAATGAGACTGAGTCATATGGTGAAGAGCGTCCTTGACCAGTGCGTAGGACAGACAGTGAGTACCAGAGAAGACAGTCGATTATTGATGAATTGTCCTCCAAGTAAGCCCTCTCTGTGTTAACATTTCCTGTGTGTGGTGTGCCTTCAACATGGTTTTACATTTCCCCCTACACAGACAACAGCAGTTACAGCGGGCATACAACAAGGGGTGGTCTACCACCAACAGACAGTGAGATATAAATGTTGTTGTAGAAGACGCTGGGAGTAAAGACTTAGATGTGGGTGTAGGAACCACTGTAGTGTTGACTGCCCCCACCCCACCCTACACACACATGCAGATACGCTGGTCCCAGAGAGGATCTGTGGGGTAGCGAGGGGATGCACGGGCCTGGATCAGCACATAGGATGAATGTGGATGAGATCAGAACACAGCAACAGAAAATCCTTGAAGGTTAGTGTGTGTCTAACTCCTCAAGTCTATGGAGTTTCGTAGCATCAGAACTGTTATGCTCCATTAAACTCCATAGACGATAGACCAATGTAGCAATGACCCTCTATGATAACTCCTCAAGTCTTCATTTATGCCCATGTATTATAAATACCTATGCACATGCCCACACACACATTTTTGCACATGCATGCACACACACACGCACACACGCACGCACGTACACGCACACGCACACACGCACGCACGTGCACACACACACACACACACACACACACACACACACACACACGCACACACACACACACACACACACACACACCAGAGCAAGACCTAGGTCTAGATACACTGTCAAAGGCTCTGAGGAGACAACAGGAAGTTGGTCTGGCCATACAGGAGGAGGTCACCGAGCACAATGGTGAGGAACACACATCCTCCTTGTGTCTAGGAGAGGAGAATCTTGGCACCTGAGCTGTTGACCTAGACCCAGCTTTCACTCATTCCTGGTGTTGTTGTTGTTTTTGTTGTCAATTTTGTTGTTTGTTGTTTTTGTTAGTTGTTGTTGTCATTTTTGTTGTTGTTTTTGTTGTCATTGTTATTGTTATTGTTCCATTGTTCTCATTATAATGTAGTACTGATTGATGATATTCATGATGCTACATCTCGTGCAAACCAGAAGATCAAGAGGCAGACACGCAGGGTGGATGAAGTACGGAGAAAGGAGAGCTGCAAATGCACCTGCTGTGAGTGGAGGGAGGGAGGGAAGGAGGGAGAGGAAAGGAGGGAGATGGGAGGGAGAGAAGGAGGGAGGGAAGGAAGGAGGGAGGGAGGAAGGAAGGAGGGAGGGAGGGAGGGAGGGAGGGAAGGAGGGAGGGAGGAAGGAAGGAGGGAAGGAGGGAAGGAAGGAAGGGTAGAAGGAAGGAGGGAAGGAAGGAGGGAAGGAAGGAGGGAAGGAAGGAAAGGTAGAAGAAAGGAAAGGTAGAAGAAAGGAAGGAAGGAAAGAAGGAAACTACCATCTATTGAAGGAGATCGGCCATGTGCAGTGATATTGGGATATACACACAAGGTCTGGTGTCTGGATTCCCTGTCTCCAAGAGCTGGAGACCAGAGCAGTCACAAGACAGCATCAATACCACTTGTGGTAAAGACATCAGGGAAGCTGATATCACTCCTTGTGTATCTCTACCTGATACTACCCAATATCACTACATGTAACCAGATCTTCCAGGCCTAACTTCACCACAAATGCGCTAAAAGCTTATTTAAGCGCCCAGCCTTCCTCTTCGAGTGCTTTTATGATCAGCAAGACTCATATAGGTGCCCAAAAGCCTCGTGGAAGACAGTTAAACGCAAAACTGTGCAGTAGCGAAAGTGCTCTTTTTCTCATTCTTGTCATGATCACAGTATACGTAGGGTGCAGTATTGGCAGTTTATACATTCAATTCCAAACTGCAAGTAATCAAAAACTCAAGGTGGTACATTTCTGAGATGACCAGCTGTCTCCCTCTCTCTCTCTCTTCCTTGATGCAGTGTTGTGGAGCATCATCATCCTGCTGGCAGCAGTGATCCTGATTCTCGCCTTTGTCAAGTACGATCATAACTCATAGATGGAGAATTATATCATATAATTTTCATTATTTTGTTATGTGAACCTCTCTGTGTGAAATAATATAAATATGATAGTATATTGATTACAGCTCACTCAAGTGTGGGTAGCAATGTCTGAGAGCTTTCTTCCTCTTGTCTCGCGGTTCAGTATCAGTGATATCACAAGCTGTATGAAGTACATTGCTGACCACACTGATGAATACAACCATGGCAGCTTCTTGGATAAGTCTGCAAGATAACCACTGAGAAATGGAAATGCTATTCCCGCTAGCTTGTCTCCTAAACCTGTGAATGCAAATGCCATTGTACGAATCTCAGTAGGGTAGCTCTCTGAGATGTAGGTGTTCAGGACAGGTATTAAAGCTTGCATGGTGAAGTAGATGAGGACAATAAAAACTGGGATGCTGACTGGAGTTCTCACAAATGCAAACAGGATCAAGAACACAGCCGTGAGCAAGGTATACAGCCTTAAGGAATTCAGCCTTCCAAATTCAGGCCAGTCAATTAAAATGGACATAAGGATGATCCCAGGAACTTGAGCAAGGTAGCCAACAAAAGGAATAAAGTATGGATTTGCTCCCAAACTTTTTAGAACATCGGGGAGAAACAATGTAGCTCCACTAGCTGCATTTGATGATATCATGTAGATAAAAATAAGACAAACAGTTCTCCGCAAGTACTGTGGAGTGAACACAATCAGAGACTTCTTCAGGAGAATGGTTTTCTTTATTTGCTCGGGTATCACCAGTTGTCGTATTTCCTCTGGCTGCATGAATGTATTTAGGTTCTTACGGTTCATCTTAGCCATTATCGACAGTGTTCTCCAAGCCTGGTCATAGCGTCCTTTGGCAAGAAGAAACCGTGGCGACTGAAAGTAAAACACTAGCCGGAAACATGCTGTGACCAGTGATGGTGTTGCCATGGCTATGATGAAGTATCGCCAACCATTATCCTCATATGTTGGTATAAGCCACCAAGCAAGACCACTCGCTGCACAGTAACCAAAGGCTTGAACCAAAGCTATACACACCAGTGCTCGTCCTCTGCTCTTCACTGGTAGAAACTCAATGAGCATGGTGACTAACAAGTTTACAATTCCCCCCACTGCAAGTGACACAATCATTCGAAGTATGAAGAAGATGAGGTAACTGGTCGCAAATGCTGAAGCTAGACCAAATGCACCTATGACCGCTATGCACAGTGCATATGGCCACACTCTCCCATACGCATCAGCCAAGTAGGAAAACAGAAATGCACCCACAACATTTGACACGCCAGTAGAACCTGGCAGAATGGAAAACTGCAGGTCGGTGAGATTCCAAAGTGCTGACAACTTGATGCTGACAAAGGTGAACGTAGCATCATCCATTGCATACGACATGTAGGCCAGACCGGCGAGGCAGAAGGCAATAAGTTGGAAGGGACCAAATCCAATAAAGTCCAGCACATCGTCGACTGTACGAGCTTGCTCACCTTTGACAGTGACACCACCGTAGCTGGTAGGATCTCTATTTGTAGAAAGAGACTGGTTCAGCGGCTGCTCCTCTCGATCTCTTGCCTGACCTTTCATGGCTTGGCGAACAGTCTACGCCCCCTCAGCGTGGCACGAAAATGGTTCCCTGTATCTTGCCTTGCCTGTTGCTTGTCTATGGGCGGGGCGAGAGACGCAGCATCAGCACATTCTGAGCTGTACTGTCCGTAGCCATGAAAGGCCAGGCAAGAGATCGAGAGGAGCAGCCGCTGAACCAGTCTCTTTCAACAAACAGAGATCCTACCAGTTACGGTGGTGTCACTGTCAAAGGTGAGCAAGCTCGTACAGTCGACGATGTGCTGGACTTTATTGGATTTGGTCCCTTCCAACTTATTGCCTTCTGCCTCGCCGGTCTGGCCTACATGTCGTATGCAATGGATGATGCTACGTTCACCTTTGTCAGCATCAAGTTGTCAGCACTTTGGAACCTCACCGACCTGCAGTTTTCCATTCTGCCGGGTTCTACTGGCGTGTCAAATGTCGTGGGTGCATTTCTGTTTTCCTATTTGGCTGATGCGTATGGGAGAGTGTGGCCATATGCACTGTGCATAGCGGTCATAGGTGTGTTTAGTCTAGCTTCAGCATTTGCGACCAGTTATCTCATCTTCTTTATACTTCGAATGATTGTGTCGCTAGCAGTGGGTGGAATAACAAATATACTACTCACCATGCTTGTTGAGTTTATGCCCGTGAGGAGTAGGGGCAAAGGAGTAGTATATGTAGACTTACTTAAAGCCCTTGGCTACTGTGCTGCGAGTGGTCTTGCTTGGTGGCTTATACCAACATATGAAAATAATGGTTGGCGATACTTCATCATAGCCATGGCAACACCATCACTGGTCACAGCATGTTTCCGGCTAGTTTTTTACTTTCAGTCGCCACGATTTCTTCTTGCCAAGGGACGCTATGACCAGGCTTGGAGAACACTGTCGATAATGGCTAAGATGAACCGTAAGAACCTAAATACATTCATGCAGCCAGAGGAAATACGACAACTGGTGATACCCGAGCAGATGAAGAAAACCATTCTCCTGAAGAAGTCTCTGATTGTTTTCACTCCACAGTACTTGCGGAGAACTGTTTGTCTTATTTTTATCTACATGATATCATCAAACGCATCTAGTGGAGCTACCTTGTTTCTCCCCGATGTTCTAAAAAGTTTGGGAGCAAATCCATACTTTATTCCTTTTGTTGGCTACCTTGCTCAAATTCCTGGGATCATTCTTATGTCTATTATAATCGACTGGCCCGAATTTGGAAGGCTGAATTCCTTAAGGCTGTATACCTTGCTCACGGCTGTTTTCTTGCTCCTGTTTGCGTTTGTGAGAACTCCAGTCAGCATCCCAGTTTTTATTGTCCTCATCTACTTCACCATGCAAGGTTTAATACCTGTCCTGAACACCTACATCTCAGAGAGCTACCCTACTGAGATTCGTACAATGGCGTTTGCATTCACAGGTTTAGGAGACCAGTTGGGGGGAATAGCATTTCCATTTCTCAGTGGTTATCTTGCTGACTTATCCAAGAAGCTTCCATGGTTGTATTCATCAGTGTGGTCAGCAATGTACTTCATACAGCTGGTGATATCACTGATACTGAACCGCGAGACAAGAGGAAGAAAGCTCTCAGACATTGTTACCCACACTTGAGTGAACTGGGTATATTGTTACAGTAATGTGTGATGTGTGTGCAACGTATGGTCACTTGTGTTAGTCATTACATACAGTAGGTGCATGGCCTGATCCCGTACCGTCTCCAGTGCTTGATAAATTTTGCTTTTTTTGTGTGTCAATTTTTATTTTCTTTTTTTGCCAAGAAATCTGCCTATTTTTCTTTTCACTATTTTTACTTATGCGTATTTTTTTTTTTGCTTTCACAATCATACACAAAATTGATAAATTTAATATATACAAACTTCTGGAGCACTTATAAAAACAAGAAAAATTAAACCACAAGGGAAACTTAACTTCACAAGAATAATTTTGCAATAAAGTGCATGCATGATCTCCAAGCAACGGAGTCTCAGATTCGATCATGCATGCTCAAAGTTGTTATGAGTAGCAGTACTTAACAAAAAGTACCGTTCTTCTTCAGGGTATTGCTACAGTCGAAACTCAGCACCTATTTTTCTCTTTTTTTTTTTTGCTCAAAACTTGCCCATTTTTCCAGCATAATTCTCATTTCTTTTCAGTGCCCATTTTTCTCAAAATTCTGCCAGCAAAATTTATCTAGGCCTAGCACTGCTTATGCATGCAGTTGTATGCAAAACAACATGCATTGCAACACGAAAGATACACAAAATATAGCTCATCTTTGTCTTGTCCACTCCTGACTGTGACTCGGGTCACATGTACGACTCTCAATGTCTCGTCCACTCCTGACTGTGACTCGGGTCACATGTACGACTCTCAATGTCTCGTCCACTCCTGACTGTGACTCGGGTCACATGTACGACTCTCAATGTCTCGTCCACTCCTGACTGTGACTCGGGTCACATGTACGACTCTCAATGTCTCGTCCACTCCTGACTGTGACTCGGGTCACATGTACGACTCTCAATGTCTCGTCCACTCCTGACTGTGACTCGGGTCACATGTACGACTCTCAATGTCTCGTCCACTCCTGACTGTGACTCGGGTCACATGTACGACTCTCAATGTCTCGTCCACTCCTGACTGTGACTCGGGTCACATGTACGAATCTCAATGTCTCGTCCACTCCTGACAGTGACTCGGGTCACATGTACGAATCTCAATGTCTCGTCCACTCCTGACTGTGACTCGGGTCACATGTACGACTCTCAATGTCTCGTCCACTCCTGACTGTGACTCGGGTCACATGTACGAATCTCAATGTCTCGTCCACTCCTGACAGTGACTCGGGTCACATGTACGAATCTCAATGTCTCGTCCACTCCTGACTGTGACTCGGGTCACATGTACGACTCTCAATGTCTCGTCCACTCCTGACTGTGACTCGGGTCACATGTACGACTCTCAATGTCTCGTCCACTCCTGACTGTGACTCGGGTCACATGTACGACTCTCAATGTCTCGTCCACTCCTGACTGTGACTCGGGTCACATGTACGACTCTCAATGTCTCGTCCACTCCTGACTGTGACTCGGGTCACATGTACGACTCTCAATGTCTCGTCCACTCCTGACTGTGACTCAGGTCACATGTACGAATCTCAATGGAAAGCATGCCTGTACAGACTTGCAATAGAGTCAGCTGATGCTGCGGACTTCTCTCTACCTTGACACAGGAGCATCGATATCATCAGTGATAATAACATGCATTGTTGTTAATTAAATTGTATACCATTTTCTGTTACAGCATTTGTACAAAACACTATTGTAATACAGAATATAACATTTAATAATAATATTTTAACAAGATAATGTATTTTTAATATAGCAGCATATAGCTTAGCCTAGCTGAGCTTTTATCTGATAAAATTTACAGGGCACACTGTACATAAATCTGTCACTCTAATTCTTGCTTGTGTCGTCAGCAGGCTGGTTCATGAGAACTAGCTTCTGCTCCACCTGTGCACCAAGACAACAACAAGTAAACAAAGACAACAATTAAAGACAACAAGAAGTAAACAAAGACAACAACAAGTAAACACATTTTCAGTGTTAGTGCACATGCCAGCTGTGTGTGTGTGTGTGTGTGTGTGTGGGTGGGTGGGGGGAGGGTGTGGGTGCAGAACTCCACCTCTGATGAGGTAGCAATGTATTGGGTGATATCTTCGTCAAGATCACTTAAGCTCCCTTCATCTTCTTCCGGGTCAAATTGGTAACCAGAGTAGTCCTCCCGGGTCATGTGACCCTCCGTAGGAAGCATGCCGGGGGAGGTGGACCTGGTTGTACAGACATGTAATGCAGCCAAAATGATACCACAAGCAAAACACAGGTCCAAAGTTGTGTAAAGCAAATTAATGGATGTCAAACCATGATCTCCCTCCTTCTTCTGACAAGCTAATCCACTGGGGGTTATTGAGTTCTTACGTAGCAAACAATAAACTTCAAGTGAGAGGTCTAAACGTTTTTATCAAGAGATCTTCATCACAGAAGAACCTTGACAACTCAAGCGCTATACTAGATTGTGATACAATGGTGTCACAGCTCAAGTCAAATTTCTTGGGCCAAGAGTTCAGTGGTATGAACTCTTCTGTTGTTATGTAGCACTTTCCTTGAAGCAGTAAATTTCACATTCTACTTGAGTGTCCCAACATTTTTGAACGGGTTTATTACAAAATGTTGCATTAGCTCAAAAAATTTGACTTGGTGAACGAGACTGTTTTCCTCGTACAAGTCCGAGCATGAGACTGGTTTTCTAACTTGAGCATTTGTAGCTGGCAGTACAAGTCAAGTTTCTTGGGCTAGTGTGTGCTTACAAGATCGTGTAACCGTGCAACATTCAAAACATAGAATCTGATAGTAAGCAGGGGGAGGGGAGGGAGGGGGGGGGGGGGGGGGGGGGGGGAGGAGGCGAGGGGAGGAGGGGAACTTGATAATGAGACATTTGTAGCTGGCAGTACCCCCTCCCTTATCTTCCTCCTGGTTAGATGAGACCTACTGTGGTTTGTCAGGATCTTTCAGGATGAAGTCTTTGTACTCCAGAATGCTCTTCACATAGCGTGAAAGGTTTTTGAAGTTGATCTCTTTTGCTTCAACTTTATGTTCTGTGTGTGTGTGTGTGTGTGTGTGTGTGTGTGTGTGTGTGTGCATGTGTGTGTGTGTGTGCATGTGTGTGTGCACGTGTGTGTGTGCGTGTGTGTGTGTATGTGTGTGCATGCGTGTGTGCGTGCGTGCGTGCATGTGTGCGTGCATGCGTGTGTGTGTATGTGTGTGCATGCGTGTGTGCGCGTGTGTGTGTGCGTGTGTGTGTGTATGTGTGTGCATGCGTGTGTGCGTGCGTGCATGTGTGCGTGCATGCGTGTGTGTGTATGTGTATGTGTGTGTATATGTGTAAGTGTGTGTGTGTGCACATGTGCATGTGTAAAGTCATGCATACAAACATGTGCATGTACTGTAGGTGTACATGAACTAGCTACTAAAACCACGTACAGCCACCACCATGAGCAGAACACAGAACTCACCCAAAGAAGGAATTTTTCTTGTTAACTGTAACAGGGCGTTCTTAACACGAGACACACGCTGTTGTGTGTGTGTGTGTGTGTGTGTGTGTGTGTGTGTGTGTGTGTGTGTGTGTGTGTGTGTGTGTGTGTGTGTGCGTGTGCGTGTGTGCATGCGTGCATGCGTGCGTGCGTGCGTGCATGCGTGTGTGTGTGTGTGTGTAATACATCAATTATGGTGGGTTGTTTTTAGTGTAGCTATAGCAGTGAAAATATCTAATTGTACAAGATCTCTAAAATTTGCTAACTATTCTCCCACTAAACAGAAAGTTTCAGTGTTACTTACTACTTGGAAACTCCCCGGAGTTATTTTCATGGTGTGGGCAAATGATTCCATAAACTCGTCCTGTGTAGCATAGCATAGCATAGACGGTTGATATAACTTGTTACCTAGGCAACATAAAAATGTTGCTCATACTTCTCCTCTACAGTGGTGTTGCCTAGGCAACAGGTTGTAATATAACTAGTTAAAAACTTCACCAGTTAAACCAATAAGATAAGATAGTCTTACACTCTTTAACTTTGTAGCGCTCTCAAGGGCTACTACCAGGACAGCACAGCTGACAGAAGCATTCTGTGAACTAAGGAGAGCATACTCTCGAGTTACACATACAAAACCAAACTTGTCTCTTCTTGTCTTACGTCCTTATTCCACGAACTTTGACCCCTTCTATCAACTCTTGTATGCTAAAATGAAAGGAAAGAGTGAAAAGATCAATTTGGTCACCCTCCCTCCCTTCCTCCCTCCTCCCCCATTCCTCCCTCTCCCTTCCTCCCTTCTCTCCTCCTACCTCCCTCCCTTCCTCCCTCCCCCATTCCTCCCTCTCCCTTCCTCCCTCCTCTCCCATTCCTCCCTCTCCCTTCCTCCCTCCCTTCTCTCCTCCTACCTCCCTCCCTCTCTCTTCCCTCACCCAACAGCCAATTTTTTCACTTCTTTCTTTTCCTCCAGGTCAAGCTTCACAGGAAGTCTGTCTACCAGTAATGCCATCTTGTTATCCGGGGAGAGGGGCTGTTCAGGGTTCGTCTAGGAGAACACAATGAATAACATGTTAAGAACATGATTTGGATTTGAAAAAAAAAAGGAACTTATTAGTCTCGTTCCCAGACCCTCAGTACGGTACACGCACGTGAGTGTACACCGTACTAAGGGTCTGGGAACGAGACTAGTAACTTATCAGACTAGGGATTTGGTAGCCTCGTTCCCAGGCTCCCACGCTCCGGAACGCAAACATTGAAGTTGTGGAGAGCCTGGTATTTTTTCTCACGTGAGAAGCGCCAAAAGGTAGAGAGGGGGTAGAGAGACCTTAATTGAGCGTCGGCGTACCCGAGACTCAGAACAGGAAAAAGAGCGAAGGTAGCGGCCAAATTACTACATGTATCTAGTTATCGGGGGTTGAATATCATACACACCGAGCGTTGAACGCATGGTTGGTTGAACAACGCGCAAAACGTTGCCTTTCTGTTTTAGTCCTATTTCGATTATGTCATGCTTACGTAGAAAAGATACCAGGCTCTCCCTGCAATACATATTCGCGTTCCGGGGGAGCCTGGGAACGAGGCTAGGGATTTGGTAAGTTGGTTTTACAATGTGCTGAGATCAGTTAATGAGGTACTTGACATGGGGTGGTAAAGTACATGGAAGCTTTACTGCAGACAGAAGCAAAACTTTCTCCCAACCATAACATAATCTGAGGTATTAGTAAATTGTAAAGTGACGGCGAGGGTCTGTAAACGAGGCTACCAACATACCACTTCTGGTTGCATCTTCAGCATCTTCACTATTCTGCACAAGGTCCTGGTCTTAATGCCAGTTATATCCTGCAAGTTAGGGCACAACAAACTGTCACGGCTCCATCGCTAGCTAAAGTACATGGAAGCTAGACTGCTTGTGACATGTCTAACCTCTGCTTCTTTGTAGCTGAAAGTGTGACATTGTCGCTGAAGAGCAATAAAGACCAGTCTGGAGGATGCGCGGAGAGGAGAAGGAGGAGGGAAGAAGGAGGATTCAAACAGGGTTTGATTTTGGTGGGGGGGGTGGGGGGGGGAGGGGAGGGAAAGGAGAAAGAGGATTTCATTGAGAGGGAGAAGATGGACAACACACATACATACACACACACACACCATGCACGCATGCACACACACGTACATGCACACACACACACACACACACACACACACACACACACACACACACACACACACACACACACACACACACACACACACACACACACACACACACACACACAAACACGCACACCATGCATGTACACACAACACAATCGGACAAATTCCCTGACCCAGCTGCTATATGTTTCGCTGGCCACTTATTTCCAGCAAATCCCTTCTTCACCAGTGCCACGCCCTCCTCTCCACACTAAAGAAGTTGGACACAATAACACATAAATTGAGTGGCTGAGGCACATTCACCCGTCCTCCCTCCCCCCATTCCCACCTTCACCCCCCCCTGCTTCCTCCTCAATCACACTGTGTGTGCGTCTATCTTTAGCTCCCTCCCTTCCCCTCCCTCCCACTCACTCACTCAATCTCCCACATTCAAACTGTGTTTGTCTGTCTGTTTGCCTTCCCCTCCCCTTAGTCTGACAGTGTGTCTTCTCCCCCCTACACAGACTGTGTGCCAGGGTCTCTGTCCAGCTGTCTGCCCCGGCCCCTTCCTTAGCTCATATGGAAACTTACAAAACAGTAACTCACCCTTGCAGTCTCATGCTCAGGGATCCTAGCACTGCCTGCCATTCTCCGTAGAGCCTCACGCAATTTTCTCTGCAGATCATATGAAGAATGAAAATGCCACCATAGCAACAAAGATAAAACAAGTGCTCTAAAGCACACAGAATGGTTGATGGAGAGAATTTTCTGGTTAACCCCTAATAAAGGGAATTTTCTGGTTAACCCCTAATAAAGGGAATTTTCTGGTTAACCCCTAATGAAGGGAAATTTCTGGTTAACCCCTAATGAAGGGAATTTTCTGGTTAAAGATAATTTTCTGGTTAACCCCCAATGAAGAGAATTTTCTGGTTAACCCCTAATGAAGTTCTGATAACATATACTGAATGGCTATCAGGTGTGAGCATTTAGTGCAGCACATGTATATGCAGTAGATACCGTATGGCGAGAAATTTTCGCGGGACAAAATTTTCGCGGATTGGCCGCTGGCAAAGATTTCGCTAAAAAATTTTCGCGGTTCGACGTGATCTCAAAGTACAAAGCATGACGATCACAAAAATTTCGCGGTTAAAATTTTCACGGTCTGAGGCAAATCCGCGAAAACCGCGAAAATTTTGTCCCGCGAAAATTTCTCGCCATACGGTATCAAAAATTGTGCATGAGAAATGGTGGTTGTCTGTGGCCGTGGCTTAGTAGTCAGAGCGCTGGCAGCTCAAGCCAGGGGTCCTGGGTTTAATTCCCAGTGATTGCCCGTTTTTCATTTACCTCTATTTCACCATATATCTACTAGCAAAGATGCCTTTGTTTACAGCTAAGGCTAAGTTATGCTCTAAAAAGCAGGGTAAGAGAATATTCAATACTTACCTCCCTCTCAACATTTGTACTCATACGCAGTGCCCTATTCCTAGGGTAAGACCTGGGTGATGGACCACTGTAAACAGGAAGAGATTGTAAAACCTACTACCCTAAAAACCTTCTCCCTCTTGAGGAGGACCAAGGTTGTGTTAACTAATTTCCAATAGCCATGATGTAAACTAGACAAAATCATTACGGCTACACAAATTCACTATTACATCACAAGTGCCACCCCCTTCCCATACCACACACGTACCACATTGGCATGCAGCACAAAACCCTCATCTCTACTTTAGCCTTCAACTTCAGGTCTTGTAGCAAAGTAGCAGTGAACTTTGTTTTCCTAAAGCCTACTAACAAACATTTTACCTATGTATAGCACCGAACTCTAAAGTGTTCAAGCCAAGGTGAACCTGTAGCACTAACCTTCCGTGAGCATCTTGGGGTGTGGTTAATATGCTCGATGTAAACTAGACAAAATCACTATGGCTACACACATTCACAGTGGAAATGAGTCAAAATGAGTTGTCAGCAGTTAGCAGTGCCATGAATCTTGGGAGGAGGGCAAAGACCTATTGGTAAATGTGAAAAGACGCTCTCCATGCTTTTCCTTTCGCGTTTGCATCGACAATATACACAACGGCAGCGAAGACTTAGGAGCACTCATCACGTGAATGACATCTGACAGACGTGAGGAGTATGTAGGGGCCACTACTTGTGGGTGGGGCCCACCCACAAGTAGTGGATGACATCTGACGGACATGAGGAGTATGTAGGGGGGGTGGGGGCCACCCACAAGTAGTGGCCTAGCTACAGCTAATACAGCACTTGTGGGAGTAGTCTCGTTCCCAGACTATCTCCGTGTGCGGAAAAATAGTCTGGACATGAGACTATTATGGGAGTGAGCACGCCTTGATGTGGCATGAGCTTACAATTTATTGCGTGGAGCAGATGGAGAAGGTCCTTCATCTAGACCGTCATGATCAAACTGCGGCCTGTCTACAACTCCCCCACAGTCAAGGCAGACCTAAAGAACCAGACAAACAACCATAATCATGTAGATTCAAGCAATTGTACGGTTCAGCCATGTAAAGAAGGAATTAAAAATGATCATCTAGTTGCTACTTACCACCATATCTTGGCCGTTGAAGGAGTCTTCTTGTAGATTACTGCTCTTACATTGACCACACTCCATGTTGATCTCTTGGAGGCGTCGCCCGGACAAAGTCTCGTTCCCAAACGTTACCTACTGGTCTGGGAGCAAGACAGTGCGCGCGCGCCTCCGCTTCATGTGATCGTTCCTGCAGGCTGCAGTCAGTTACTGCTGTGTAAGGGCGCTGCAGCAGCACTGTTGGAAATTACCGTAAGAGCCTACCTTAACACTGAGTACTATTAAGGTTCGTGTTCATAGAACCCCGCACTTTTTTTTTTGATCATGAGCACAGACCAATATGATCTATCTGTCTATCTAGCTACCCGTACCTGTCTGTCCAACCATAGATAATATTTGGCTCTATTATCTATGGTCCAACTATCTACTATTTTTTCAACAGGTAACACATATCTTTGTGAATATAGGTGAGTGCAACACAACAATGGCATTGCACCAAGTACTTCTGTGTCTGGTTTGTGGAGTACTACCACTAGTCACTGCTGTGTCGGTGCATCCAAATGACAACTGCTCTCAAGCACTGAACAATGCGGAACGCTGCATGACATTAGATGTTGCTCTAGGCTTGATGGTCTCAGGTGAGCTTGACTCAAACACAACCTTGTTCCTCTCCCCTGGTGTACACCTCCTTGAAACATTCCATCTGGTACAGAATCTGTCACAAATCAGCATTGTAGGAAACAGCAATTCTTCAGAGGTGATGATCAACTGTGCAAGAGACATGGGGATGGTCTTCATTGACATAGCCGGGCTGAGTTTCTCTAATCTTACCATTGATGGGTGTGGTCTTAGCGGAAAAGAACATATTGATGCTGTCTTGAACATAACAAAATCTCACATTGATATGTTTTTTGAAATACCACTAGCATTTTCTTCAGCTTTATTTATAGTAAGCTGTGCTGATATGCACATGGAAAATGTTACAATCCAGAACAATTATGGTTTTGGTGTAACGGGGATCAACGTTGTTGGTACTTCGCTCATGTCCCAAACTCACTTCATTTCAAACTTTCCCCAAACCTGTGTAGTGAATCTGAACAACTTTAGTGATCCTGGAGGAGCTGGAGGAGGTGCATTTTTTCTTTATCACAACTTTAGTGAAGATTATGTTCCTTCGTTTAAGTACAACCTCTCCACACTCACTATTCAGCGCAGTACATTTCGGGACAATTATGCTTGTCGGTTAGACCTTTTCACCACTCTATATTCTGCACTGTCTCGCAGCATCTCAACTGAAGATCCTGCATCTGATTACAGTATCACAGGCGCCGGCGGGCTTAGTATTATCTTAGCTCAGGGTGCGTATCACTTTACAGGTCACATTGACTCCTGTTTGTTTCGTAACAACTCCAGTACATATACTGGGTCAGGTTTGGAGATTGTTCAGTTTGAAATCACAAATGACTGTCATGTCTATGTGAACAATTGTGAATTTAGTAGAAATGGAGGCAGCCTTCTCCAGAGGTATGGTTTCGATGGGTTTGACACAGCCGGTGCACTGTTGGCCATATTCTATGTCCGAGTCCCGAGGGAGCGATTGAATGTGCAAGTTGCAGCTGAGTTTATACTGCACAGACCGAGCAGTATTCGTGCAATTAACTGTACCTTTGATGGCAATATGGCAGCTACAGGCGGAGCACTGGCTGTGGCTTCATTTGGGCCTGCTATTGGGTTTGTCCAAGACCACATGCTTGTTAAAAACTGTACTTTTTTGGCAAACCAAGCGCTATTTGGAGAAGCAATCTATGTATCAGAGATTAGCTACAGTGGATTTGAACCAGGTGTTGAACTATACTTTGAAGATATTCTTGTCATCAACAATACGAAACTTGAAGTACCAGGGCTCAGCGTACCAGGGCTCAGTGTACCAGAAACAGGTGTGTTTGACATCAACTTTCTTAATGTGTTTCTCAACGGTTCAAACACTTTTTCAGGCAACCAGGACACGGCAATGATGCTGTATAGTGCTATCGTGACTATAAGTGGCGATGCTCTATTTGAGCACAACACTGGACTAACAGGAGGAGCTATTCACTTTGAATCTGAGTCATATCTTGTTTTGAATGGCAGCGTAAATGTTACTTTTTGGGGGAATATTGGCCGAGTTTCTGGGGGTGCTGTGTATGTCAACTTCCAGGCCATCCGAGCCACTGTGTATGACTGTTTCCTCTTCTTTGATGAAATCGATCAATTTTGTAACCTCATTGGCAGTTGCAGCCTTACAAACGTTAATGCTACAGTTCAGTTTGTGAATAACTCTTCTCCCCTTGGAAGTGCAATCTATGGTTCAACGTTTAGTAACTGCCCCTGGAGAGGCGGAAATCTGGTTACGCAGCCACCACTAACTGATGAGAATGGACGCGAGATAGCTTCGTTTTTGAACAGTCTTGAGCCTGTTATTGTCTTTAACCCTCCGGTTACACAGGGAAACAATGTTATCAATACAGATGCGCGGATTCTTCTCTCTGCAACGAATGAAACTAATGCTGTACACGTCATGCCAGGACAAGAATTCATAATGGTTCTAGGTGCATTTGATCGGCTAATCCAGCCCATTCCTCTTACAGTTTTTTCTCAACTCTCCCAAAAGGAAGGTGATAGCATCAAGGGTGCTCGTGTTGTGGTTGGAGAGACTGATCGTTACTTGCTCGTTGGGGGTGCTGCAGGTTTCACGAATGTGTCTGTAACCGTATATGGTAGTGGCAATTCAAGTGTTAATGTGTCGATCACAAGCGATGAAGTAAGTGTAGAATTCCCTGTTTCTGTCTTCCTCACTAACTGTTCCAAGGGCTTTCGGTTCGACAACGAGCTTCAGACATGTCGGTGTGTCATCAATGAGACGCTACCTGGAGTGCAGTGTCAGAGCAATGGAAACATAACCTACCCAGTAGATCAATGGATTGGGGAAGATGGTGCTGGCAATTTCACCATGCATGATTGTATCACAGACTACTGTCTTCCTGGAGTAACATCCCTAAATCTTACCTCTCCTAGTGATCAGTGTCGCAACAACCGGGATGGTATCTTATGTGGGGCGTGTCGGCAGGGCTATAGCAGGGTTCTTGGAACCTCCAGATGTAAGAAATGTCCCAACCATTACTTCTTGTCTCTAATTATTGTCTTTGCCGTGTTGGGTATCCTGCTTGTTCTGGTTATCTCTTTCTTGGGTATGACAATTACAGACGGGTACATTAACGGGTTCATCTTCTACAGTAATACTGTTAGTGTCTTTTTTACGGATATCTTGCCACTTTCCTACACAAATGGAGGCCCTGTGGTTTTATTTCTCGTTGCCTTCTTGAACCTTGATTTCGGAATTGAGACCTGTTTCTTCAGTGGTATGACTCAGTTAGACGTTGTAGCTCTAGAGTTGCTCTTTCCATTTTATCTAGCTGGAATTCTGCTTGGAATTGTTCTCTTGGCCAAGTATAGCAAAAGACCTATTATTTTCAAGAGCTTCAACGCTACCCATACCTTAGCCACCCTTTTACTGCTGTCGTACACCAGCCTAATACGCACCTGTGTAGATATTCTAGGAGTGATTCAAATGGGTTTGCCTTTAGGAAGCAGGTGGCGTGGCGATCCAAACCTACAATACTTCTCCAGCTACCACAGTTTTCTCTGTATCTTGTCCATTGTACTCCTAATTGTCCTGGTACCGTTTCCTCTTCTACTGGTGGCACCCCGCCTTGCGTTCAAGATCAAGACACTATGCAAACTTAAGCCACTCATTGATGCATTCACAGCTCCTTTTGACTCACACCGGCGGTCCTGGCTTGGATTCCGACTGCTTGTCCGCATAGTGATATTCGTCATTGCTTATCTTGGAGTTAATGACAGTCGTGTTCTTGCTCTCACCGTACTTCTGGTACTACTTACCATACTTCAGGCCTATTTAAAGCCGTTTTCATCTACAAGCTGCAACTTGGTAGACCTGTCTGTTGTTGTCAACCTTACTCTTCTCTCTGTTGTTGCACTTTATCTCCGACCCAAGAATTTGGAGCTGAGTCAAGAAGTACATTATGTAACTCTCGGATTCATTACTGTCTTTGGCATAGAATTTTTACTCTTGCTTATTTATTACATCCTGAAAGCATTCAAAATGACTCGCAGATTTTGCCAGAAAGCAAAGTTGATGCTAGAGGGAATGCGGGATACTTTAATGACCTTCATCAGAGACCACACAGCAGACTCTAAAAATGAAACCATTTCTGCAAATGATGTCAGAATGCTGCAGGTTCGTCACACGAGTATAGTTCCTGGTGATCACAGTTTTGGAACGACTGAATTTATTAGGTATCGAGAGACCTTGCTTGAAGAAAATTAATATACCATCTGCTTTTTTGCTGATGGCAATGGTGTGTTTATAGTGTATGTAACCACATTGTATGTGTGTAATTGCCTTGTTCGTCAATGACATTGTATGCCTGTATCACAATATGCACCACCTTGTGAGGAGAGTATATCCATATTCTGACTTGTGTGTGTGTAGTGAGTTTGTTTAGTTCAGTGTGTAAGCATGCATTCTCACCTTTTTGCAACAAGCGCCGTTCGTACTACGAAGCGCGCGCCGCGTGCTCACCCACGTAGCGCCCGCCGCTCGTGCCGGAGCGCCAGAAAAGGGCGGAGCTGACTGTCATTCCGTACCGAGTAGTCTCGTTCCCAGACCACAAACTTACTCGGGGATATGGCGAAGGCTGTGCAAGGAAAGGAAAAGAAAGGATTGCGTCCAAGAGGGTTCTCCATCCCTTCTGTGGAAGACATCAGGCAGGCCAACAAAGTGTCAGCTGGTAAAAGACCTACCCTATTTAAATCCACGACTTCAGCAGCTGCTTCCTGCCCCAAAGAGATGAAGGAGAAGCAACAAACTTCAACTGCTGCTGTAGAGAGAACCAAGGATAGACCAGTCTCTGATACTGCACCTGTGCAAGAAAACCTAGTGACGTTCCCAAGACCGGGGTCACATGGTGCAAACAGACACCTTTCTAGAAACTGTCTTGAAGAGAAAATTAAAACTGTGTCATCTCACAGTGAGCACACTGAATCCAAATCTGCAACCACAGGAGCAGCCAATCAGCTTGGTAACGATGGTGAATCTAGAGGAGGAGGGTCTGTGCAGCTATTGGAAGGTGCACCTGAGTCTGCCACTGTATCCATTGCCGAGGCCAGTTCAACTGCTGGTACAGATGTAACTGCAGCTACACACCATCAACCTCATGCAATCATCACCAACCCTGTCCAGGTATGGACAATAGTGTGATACATACACACACAGCCATAGTATAAATTGGTGAGCTCGCTTGATACTAGCCTCGTTCCCAGGTCGTTTGGGAATGAGGTTGGCTTGATAGTTCACTTCGCTTGATACAATAGTTCACTTCCTCAATTTCCATCTTGGTGGGTGGATGATTGATATTGCTCACCAGGGCCATTGTCAACAATTGGGGCTGCTTGTCACAATAAACGAGTTTACTTATGTCATCAAAACCATACACATCCGTATACTAAAACTTGTCCTGCCATCTTGGAGTACAGCTTTATACATGGCAGTATATGCGGTATCAATCGAAAACAAACTGGCCTCACAGATAGATTTAATTTAGCTCTTTTAACTTACGCAGTGGTGGTATTTCGCTCAATTCAACACATACTAGAAGCATTCTACGTGTCTCTTTGCATTCGCCAAGATCACCATAGAAGCTACCATTTCATTGTGCTGTTCTCCGTTTTCCTTGGTATATTTTCGTGTTCTTAAAAGTGATTACATCATGTGAAAACCCTCTATAGCCAACAGGCAGTCACCATGCTAAGATACACTGGGACCATCAACAAAAGCAGACAAGGTGGAAGATTGGTAAACAGATGTAGCCATGAGGTCACGTGGTGACAAACCAACAAAAGTGGGTTTGAGGAGAAGTGAAAGTTTTTTAGGAGAAGCGGGTGGGCAGAAAGTTTTTTTAGGAGAAACGGGTAGGCAAAGCGTTTTTTTAGGAGAAACGGGTAGGCAAAAAGTTTTTTAGGAGAAGCGGGTGGGCAGAAAGTTTTTTAGGAGAAGCGGGTAATGATACAAAACTATAACAATACTTTGGCTTTATCGCGTACCAATCTTATATATAGAGAAAAAACCCTGTGATGAAGCACATCCATAATGTGCCCTGGGAGCTCGGAGATATCGTCCCAGACTTTGTGCTCGGGAAGACCACCTGTGCTTTATTTCTGAGGTGGGTGATCAAACATCATGGCTGTGACCTCCTTCCCAGGCCTTCCCTGCTTCTTATGCTTCAGTTTGTGAAGTGGAAGAGCGTGAAGGCCTGGGGTCACTCATCATGCGAATGACGTCAGGTGGACATAAAGTTGACAGTGGGGAGGAAGGACCCAACTGTAAATGTAAATGCACTATTGAAGCTTGAGAGCAAGTTTCGTACTGGTAGTAGTTTCGACCATGTGAACATCTGGAGTTCTGACAAATGGTGAAAGCACTTGAACAGATGATCTAGTGTGTTATTCAGAGTTGGGCCTTCCCCCATGCATCCAGATGATGAAGATTCCAAGCCTTTTCATTTAAATCTTCTACTTTCATTATTGTTAACTCTTTGCTAATTCAGTATTGTTAACTCTTTGCTAATTTAGTATTGTTAACTCTTTGGTAATTCAGTATTGTTAACTCTTTGGTAATTCAGTATTGTTAACTCTTTGGTAATTCAGTATTGTTAACTCTTTGGTAATTCAGTATTGTTAACTCTTTGGTAATTCAGTATTGTTAACTCAAACCAAAAAGCTGGGTGGGAGAGTCTGAAAGTGAGGCTAGCAGACCTGGGAACATGTGACCATGTGTGGTTGCACCACCTGCACCTCTGGTATTTCCTTCTGCCCTGCAGTGTGAGGTACCATTCTCTCCACCCCAACTACATCCACACCCGCCTCAAGGAGCTCGGAAAACAGTATCAGCTAAGAATACTCCTTGTGCTTGTTGATACAGTGCGTTGAGATCTCGCTCTTCATACATCATTTAGCAAGATCATTACATGAGAGATTTAATGTTTTAGTAATTACCTTTCTGGAACTATTGGCCATCCACAAACTTCAAAAAATTTTTCAGTATTGTAGCCTCAAAATTTTCCCACAGTACTGTAAGCTATATAGTCTCATTCAGAGGCCATGTCCTGGGAATGAGACTGTAAGCTGTTATAAAATTTTTTTCTGCCTAAATTTTCAAATATAGGTCAGTTGAATGAAAGTTGTTTTGTGAATCATAATTATTTATGCCACTATACAGTGATGTTATACTACTTCCAGTTTCATGTGGTATCCATTCCCAGTTGTCGATTTCTGTATCTACCATCTGTGTCTCTACCTGTGCTTTTGAAATTTGTGTTCTCTTTGACTTACTTGCAGTCCGAATGTCAGAAAATACTACAAGATCTTGCAAAGATTGCCATACTAGCTGACCTGACCCTCATCCTTGCATGGAGGTAGGTGTCGCTGTTGAGTACATGACAGTAATCTACCAGCCTGTGTGGAAAGCCTGGGAGCAAGGCTATAAATAGAACATAATAGTAGTATTTTCTGCAATCTGATTGGTTAGAGCTTGGTCTCTAAAATTGTTTTGTGACGGGGAACTTTGCGTTACCTTCTTAGGCACTACTTGACCATGCTCCAAGATTGTAATTGTGTATGTCAAAATTCAAAGCTTTCTTGTTTTTAATTATCATAGTTTAGATTCCACGAGCATGTGTACTACAAACAGGTAAATGCCATTAGTGGTCAACCCATGTAACTGGCAAAAAGGAAGCCAAGAGGCAGTTACGTAAGCTGTTGACACTGTGCTCATCTAGCCTCATTCCCAGGGCTTCCCCAGTTCCAGTTTTTGATGGCTTGCAGTATGCAAAAACGTTTTTTTTGCATACTGCAAGCGATCAAAAACTGGAGCCAGAGAAGGCCTGGGAACGAGGCTAGTGCTCATCTACATTGCTAGCCTTGTTACCAGCATTCTTTGCTTCCAGTGTAAAATTCATTTCAGCGTGAATTTCGTTCTGTGTAAGCAACAATTTCATACTGTTGCTTGATTATTAATCAACATTTTACTACTTTGTGATTTGCAGCTACGAAGAGGCAGGGAGGTACTTGGAAACGTACAAGGCTTACGAGAACAAGCCTCCGGACCTACTTATGGAGCGTGTGGAGAGCGACTTCACATCAAGAGTGAGATCCTGCAGTTCCCAGTAGCCTCATACCCCAAGCGTCAAGAGTGAGATTCTGCAGGCCCCAGTAGCCTCATACCCCAAGCATCAAGAGTGAGATTCTGCAGGCCCCAGTAGCCTCATACCCCAAGCATCAAGAGTGAGATTCTGCAGGCCCCAGTAGCCTCATACCCCAAGCATCAAGAGTGAGATTCTGCAGGCCCCAGTAGCCTCATACCCCAAGCGTCAAGAGTGAGATTCTGCAGGCCCCAGTAGCCTCATACCCCAAGCATCAAGAGTGAGATTCTGCAGGCCCCAGTACATACCCCAAGCATCAAGAGTGAGATTCTGCAGGCCCCAGTAGCCTCATACCCCAAGTGTCAAGAGTGAGATTCTGCAGGCCCCAGTAGCCTCATACCCCAAGCATCAAGAGTGAGATTCTGCAGGCCCCAGTAGCCTCATACCCCAAGCGTCAAGAGAACAAATACTTTTCATAGTTGTAGCAGATGAATCTCGGGCGATGCTATCTTGTAATCTTATTTATAACACTCTTGTGATGTACCTTAGGTTACTGAGAGTCTAACAACTGTAAAGAAAGTGAATAAAACAGATGCAGCCACATTGCTGAATACATTCAAGGTGAGCAATAGTTGAAAGTGAAAGTTAGATGTAAATAATGTACACGATACGTTTGTGTTACGATACATTTGCGATACATTTGTGTTATGATACATTTGCGATACATTTGTGTTATGATACATGTGCGTTATGATACATTTGTCTTATGATGCTCGATGAGAGAGGAAAAACTGGCTACTTTTTTTTTTGGGGGGGGGGGGAGGGGGGGGAAGAAGATGATGTAACTTCTAGTCACTGTTTTTGTATACCAGCCCTTTCTTCTTTGGTATAACACACATGTAGCAAGTGACATGCTGCATCACTGTCCTATTGTGCATGTTGCTTTGTGTGTTTGCAGACAATGGAGAAGATAATTTCAGCATCCAAGGAAGAACTCACTCTCTGCCCAGGCCTGGGACCACAGAAGGTAGTTTAGATGGAAAACCTAGATGGAGATAATTTGAGTAAGGACGCTACAGAATTTCCAAAGCTGTGAGATAAATTCGGAAAGTGTGGATTCGGCTGCCTACCTGCTCATCACTAACATTCTTGTTGGCTGTTACATCTTATCCAAGGGAATGTTTCAATGTGTTGCCTAGGTAGCATGATGTCACATGCGTTTAGGACCCAACAATGTTTAGATAACTGGATTCGAATGAAACTTTATGCACATGGAGCAAAAGTATCAAAAGTGATGAATATCCTTATTTGGGAGGCTGGTACTTCTATTGTAGTTAGTGACAACAAGCAGTGAAAATTAATGACTCCAGTGCACTGTGGTCCTGTTACCTAGGCAACTTGTTGGAATGTTACTCTGATACTCAGAAGGTAATGGGGCTTAAAAGGTACTCGTAAAGTCTTATAGCCTTGTTCCCAGGCCTTTACTGCCTCTGGTCTTTGATCTCTTACCGAGAATTTGTATACTGCAAGCAATCAAAAATGGGAGTGAAAACCTATCCTCACAAGCCAGACTCACTTCTCCATTATTTGCAGAGGAGGACTGGCTCGTGCAACTGGTGAAGGCTTGAGAACAGGGCTATAGTGAATCCTTATAATCTTCTTCCTCGTCTGCAGGCTCAGAGATTGCACGACCTGTTTCATGAACCTTTCATACGTCAGAAAAAACCTAAACTCAATTAGTTGTACGCCAGTGTATTCACCTACACACAATTTACAGATACTTACTATAACATGTACATGATGAACATCATTCATTGAGCATGTGTTGGTCGTGGGAGTAATGATGGGTGGGGCTGTAGTACAGGAAAAGGCAAAGTGTAGGCGTGCGGTTAGGAATTTCGCTCTGTGAATGAATCTCCAAAACCGTAGCTGAGTCCTAGTGAGCGGCCTGCATCATACTGCTTCAGACTAGTGGACGCGTTCGCCAACCAAAATGGGTAAGTTTTACTGTATTCCGTCAACTACGTTTTTATTTATTTATTTTTTTGCACGGGAATAAAATCTGGGTTGGCTTTGTGTGTTTGCATCCGTGCTATTGTGCAAGATTGTTGGCGATTGTGATTTAGTGTGACGACTAATACATATTTTAGCAGGCTGAGTACAAACTGTCGAAAGTTAAACTTTTGGGCTGCGATTTTATAGTAGATTACACAGCCTTAGTCACTGAATTATGATTGTCACTACTGTTATTTTATTTACTGTCTGTTGAGCAGTTTAGTTTGGATTGCTCCACCAGCCTCCACGTCATTTAGCTGGCTGAAACTGCTGGAGTGATGGAATATAGCTTTAACAACCGCGTAGAGCATTGTGTTTTTAGCTGCAGTGATGGAACTATAGTGTGTTAGATGTTTGTAACCGGTGAAAACACATCCATTGAAACAAAGAAGGTGCAATTTGTGCAACAACTCATCTATGCACGAACATAGTAACAGAAAGTGTGCATGCTGCACACTCATTCAATTCATCCATTCATGAACCATTGTCAGTTCTAAGGTAGCCCTGTGTAACAGGCTTTGTGCATAGAGTTTATAGAAGACACAATTTGCTCCAATCTATTATTTTACTGTAGTCAGCCTTTGATATGTTGCAACTGACCAAAGCCAGGTGAAATCAGCTAGCAAAATTTAGCATGAATATCCTGTGAAGTCACTGTGAGCCTATATCAAAAATTCGTCCAATCGGAAGGTTGCTGTATTCGGCATGCATCCAGATTGCGCAATTAATTAAACTGACAATAAATGGAGCATCAAGACACTACATCACCATTTGTGCTGCAAGAATTTTTTTCAAGAAGACATGCAAGTAAGCTTATTAGCTCCAGTGAGCTGTAGTCCCTGTTGAGACTTTGGTAAAAACATGCACAAATCAGTTCTTGCAAAACAAGGCAATTTGTTAGCCCCACTGCACTGTCTGCTATTGTTTCAAGATGGCAACACACGTTTTGTCTGGAGATGAGCCAAGGTTGAGTGGAAATGACGTATACTGTCAACAGTCTGTTACACCAACCTTGTATCTACCCCAATTTCTCCTAAGCTGCAAGACAAAACTGGTTATGAAGCTGTGATTTTGTTACAATTGGTTCATGACAACTGTGTTCCATGACCCTGGCCCGACAAGGACAGCGATTGTCTGTTGACAATGACCTATTATGCTTAAATAAGCACAATTAATTTAATCACCCCATTTTGCGACTTCATTCCCACGCCGGTAGAGGAGGAGGCTTAATGCACTGCACTCTGAGCATGTGGGGGAGTACTGATGGTGTAAGAGTTGTAAATCTAAAGCACGACAGCTTGACTAGTACACATCACATGCCGGTTCTGATGGTTTAGCTAATGCAGTGGTGCTGCATTATAACCAAACCACGTAGAACGGGCCACTCGTAGCTACCTGTTTTGGCTGCATGTGACAATACCAATTTGTGCAACGAACTGTATAACTAATTGTTTGTTTATGCGAACAAGCTTTATTAGCTAGTGATTTGCCAACCAATGAACCACATCACCTTGAAGAATGGCAGGCCTAGATGTATGCAAAGCCACCCACTGTTCAGGAGCAATACATTTTATTCACATTGTTGAAACTAAACTAGGAGCTGTAAACTTTTAGCCAACACAGTTAGCTTATTTTGACCTCTGTTATACAGTGATGTTAAAATAACCAAGAGAATGTAATGGTCACCAACCTGGACGCTATGAATATGTTTTGTGGCCTACTTGGGGTAGTATAGTGACACACAGACACACACACACACACACACACACACACACACACACACACACACACACACACACACACACACACACACACACACACCTAATATTAAAGGATAAATAACTAATAATCAAGTCATTAAAATAATAAGGCAATAAATTAATGCATTAGGCAATACCTCTTACATCACTTTATTATTTGGGGAAATACAAGAGGATAATTATTTATTATGTCTGACGGGCTTTCAAAGGGGAACATATGTACATCAATGCAAGCAAAGTTTCCCAAAGCAGAGGATGTACTCTCTTTGCTTTGGGAAACTTTCAACATTCAAATTAGCTAGAGTCTAAACTGTAGGGTACAAGTTGGGTACGTCTCTTTCTGTTTACAGGCCTTTAACAAACAGCCTTTTGTGTTCTCACACCTAATTCATAAACTGTTGCACATTAAGTGACAAAACAAGTTTAAGTAAAAATAATATTTTTTACTCTAGGACAACATTGTTCCATTAAGATCAGGCCATGAGAACCTTCTTCTGGTCTCATTCCCAGTCTATTGTAGAGGAGCCTCGGAATGAGGCAACCCCTCAAACTAAAATGTAACTTTCACACATTTTATGTCAACATCAAGATTATTATTGTTGTTTTTTTTTTTGTAGGTGATTCGTGTTTTGGTTGTTGCAAGGTGTGCTGCTACAGTACGCCGTATGGTACCATCTTTGCCCTCAGTGTGACCGTGGTGGGGCTGGTCGGGTTCCTCTCCTCCTCTGTCTACGGTGTTGCTCAGCTGAATAACTCACCCATCTTACAGAACCAGTGAGTGATTAATTAATGAACCGCCTAGGTGGCTTGGGATCTGAAGCACCTCTTTATGGTGTGTGCTGAAAGAAAGTAGAGGCAGCTAATCACAAATCATTGCAATTCAACTTTTGTGAAATGTGTATACTGCATACCAAGAGTGCATTATGTTACAGTGGGAAGTTACTTATCCGAACTTCAATTATCCGAATCTTCAGTTATCCGAACCCCCCAAATAATAGTATTCATAGAAATTTTGTTGTGCGTTAAATAAAGTAATGCATTCAAATAGTATTGTTTCACTTATTCGAACATTCCAGTTATCTGAACACCCTCCAGTCCCAATGTGTTCGGATGAGTGACTTCCTACTGTAATTCTGCAGTAAAAACAGCTTCATCATGTGCTCTTGCACATAAGTATGTGTATAAAGAACATTTTCTGGGAAAACGTTTTTGTAAATTTTGCAGATCTGTTGCCTTTTTTGGCATTTTTTTATCTGCCCAAGAGTACCACTGCTAATGTTTCCTTGCATACAAAATATATAGTTTCTGTAACTGTATAAATTGATAGGTGTAATGGTATGCCTTGATACATTTGTCAATTAGCATAGACTCAGTGTCTCTGTTGCTAGGCAACCAACTAGTGGGCAGAGCCTCAGTACAGTGTCTCCATTACTGGAGAACCGACTAGTGGGTGGAGCCTCATTATATAGTCTCACTGTCGCTGGGCAACCAATTAGTGGGCGGAGCCTCAAGTAACTGGGAGTGGTAGGTGTGGTAGCTAAGAGATGAAGGAAGATCTTTCAGCTCCAGGAAATGCTTTCCCTGGGAATTTAATAAGACCCAAACCTGGGACTTTTGATCCATATAGTCAAACGCTTGGCCACAAGTCACAAACATGTTCACCACCCAAACACATTTCCAGGCATCTAGCCAACTTCATTGCAAAAACTGTACAGAAAAAACTTGGTAGATGGGTGGGTGTGTGGTTTGGGAGAGAGCCCATGTTCTGCCCACCTTGCATGCCACAGGTGCCAAACCAGCTCCACTTGAAGCTCAAGGAAAGCGGAGTAATGACAAACCACTTAGCTAATCTGAAGCACACACACTGACATTCCATCGTGGTTACTCCCTTTCTTACTGGAAATTGGAAAACTACTCACCGTACACAATTTATGTACAAATGAATTCATTGGCTGTTGGTCGTACAATGCACCCCCATTAGCCAATTCAGGTTCATAATAAGACTTGTCATGTACTTGTGTTACAAATTAAATTCTACCAACATCAAAGGTGTCGTGAAACGCAGAGTAACGAGATTATAATTGTTCTGGGATTAGGTCACTTACAATTGCCCTGTGGTTGAGTCACTGGACACTGTTTATCGGATTTTGCTGTCCTGTGGGGGACTGGCAATGCATGTACTCAAAGCAAAATACATTTAGCATCCTGGGGCAGGCTGTAGCCTCGTTGCTTTCCCACCGTCCAGTTTTTGATTGCTTACAGTAAGCAAAAACAAAAAAGAAATGACCTGGGAGATTTTTTTCATGTGAATACTGCCAATGCCTGTATAGGTAGAACTCATTTTGAACTCGCCAATCAAATTCGTGCAATTGAAACTTGTGAAAGTTTTTTTTCCTTTTTTTCATCATTTTTCGAAGTTGGAAAGTGTTCTCATAGCATCCTGGTGTATTTTAGTGCTTTTAGCTATGAAATCAGAGCTATGAATGCTAAAAAAGCAGCTAGTTAACTCTCAAATGTAAACTCGGTACTACGTGCAATCTAAGTTATTCCTAACCAACTGGGCAAAACAAGTGCTCTGTCCAAAATCAGACCATCCAGTTGGAGTGGTGCCACTGCTAATGTGCATGTGCAGCTAATGTGCTGAGATATGAAGATTCATGAGACATTCTGGTTTGTTCAGACTCTGAGAGAGAAGGACTCGGGCCATCCTCTAGGGTCATATCCGCAAACACTTGAAGATCAAAGCTATGCCAATAGGCATAGTAGGTCATGTGAGCGAGCACAACTTGTTGAGAAACTGTTCCCTTCTGGTGTCGTATCAAGTTCCTTAAAGATCAGAGCTGAGTCAAAAGCATAATATCAAACCTACTAGGTTATGTGAGTGAGCACAATATTAGCCTCATTCCCAAGCCTCCCACATGGCCTGGGAACGAGGCTAGCACAATAGGTCATGTGACCTTCTAGAGAAGCATATAGGTAAATTAGAAGCATAATGGGCCGCTTCCTATAAAAGAAAGCAAAAGAACATGCATGGTTATAGATAATTTTCCTTTGCATAGCCTTGTTCTCGAATCCTTATTACCGAAAAAGGGCTCACTTGCTTCCACTTGCTGGCATTCCAGTATCCATACAGGTGGGGCAATTGCTCCATTTCTTCATTCTTCTCCGTCAACAAAACCCTAGTAGTGGGTCACAGCTGCTATTCATTAATTAATACTCTCACACACACATGTATATCGCTCTTGGACACAACTTATCATCCATGATGCCAAATTAGTCTCATTCAGATATTCCCACATGTGCAGAGAAGGCCTGATTTCTGAAATTCCTTGTTGCATGAGGTGAAGCTGTTCTTGAATTTTCTTGAGCTCCAATCGGATTGCATTGTGGTGTCATATTTGGATGATATAAGCCATCATATTAAATTCCAGAGCCAAATTGGAGGTAGAGAAACTTGTCTCGCAGTTTACTTTTGGTTTGTGTGTGTGTGTGTGTGTGTGTGTGTGTGGGTGTGGGTGTGCATGTGTGACTTGATAGCTGTTGCCCCTGTCCTTGTCAACTGAGAAATTAGCTCCTAAACTTTGTCTAGCACTTATAAACCATGCCACGCAGCAGTCTGTGTGCACCAAGTTGTCAGAAACCTGTCTAGCACTTATAAACCATGCCACGCAGCAGTCTGTGTGCACTTATAAACCATGCCACGCAGCAGTCTGTGTGCACTTATAAACCATGCCACGCAGCAGTCTGTGTGCACTTATAAACCATGCCACGCAGCAGTCTGTGTGCACTTATAAACCATGCCACGCAGCAGTCTGTGTGCACTTATAAACCATGCCACGCAGCAGTCTCACCATGCCACGCAGCAGTCTGTGTGCACTTATAAACCATGCCACGCAGCAGTCTGTGTGCACTTATAAACCATGCCATGCAGCAGTCTGTGTGCACTTATAAACCATGCCACGCAGCAGTCTGTGTGCACTTATAAACCATGCCACGCAGCAGTCTGTGTGCACCAAGTTGTCAGAAACCTCAAGTCCCAGATGCATTCTTGACAAATACGGTTTTACCTCATGTGGCAAGAAATGTCACTCAAAACACCTGACCAATTTTCGGCTTTTTGGGAGGGTCTGGGAACAAGCCAAATTGTAGATGGCACATTGTTGGTAAACATATATAATGTTATCAGCGTTTTTTTCTGGCACGTACCTCAATGTGTGATATTTACTGTGGTCCTAGCGTCGTTCCCAGTCCCCCACCCAGCTTTGATAACTTGCAGTACTGCAAGCAAAGCTGGCAGGGGGCCGGGAAACAAGGCTACTGTATAGTACTGCAAGCAAAGCTGGCATGGGGCTGGGAAACAAGGCTACGTTGTACTGCAGGTGAGGGAAAGGTCTAACACCTGGAAACGAGGTTACCGTGATATTGTGTGGTCACAAGACGTGTTGTAACCATGGTATTGTTTAAATGACCTTCATTGAATAGTTAATTGCACCCACTATGCATTTTGAAACACTGTTATTTTGGTATTTTTGTACAATAAAGCCTTGTTTGAAAGGACAAGGGCTGAAAAGGCTAATAGAATAAACACTTCTTTCAGTGGCTAGGCCACCCTTGCTCTTGTGGCAACTCCAGAAAGGATTTTTTAACCTCAAGTTTAATTTTTCTATTGTCAGCCTACATACCTGTGCATGCATGTTGGGAAGTAGGTTTGGAATATGGTGTGTGCATTGTGTAGTCTGTGAAGCACATGCATACCTTTACACTAGCCTTGTTTGAGGCATGTTTGGAGAGTGCATTATGATACAATGGGAAGTCACTTATCCGAACTTCAATTATCCGAATCTTCAGTTAATAATATTCATGCGGCAAAGTGCAAAGCTTCGATTCTTTTCCACTGTTCAAACATAGATGGTAGGAACTGAGCTATGTACGTACAGTGCAGTCGTACACCCTAAAGTATTAATTATTTTTGCACCATGAGTCGTGACGGTGCTCTGAGGATTTGAAGGTACACAGTAGCCTTGTTCCCAGGCCATTCCTGTCTCATTCACAGCCTCCCTCACTCCGAAATGGCAATTGTAAACGTGGGGAGAGTTTGGGTAATTTTCTCACATGAGCAAAGTCAAGGGTCGAAAGGGGTTAAAAAGACCTTACTTGCACATGGGTGTAGCTACCTCGGGAGCTAAAAAGAGCAACAGTACTGGGCAAATTACTACACGTTAGTGGGGGGGGGCAAATATTATACACACAAAGTGTTAGACATATAGTTAGTTGAACAACGTGCAAAATGTTGTCTTGCTGCTCTGAAAATTCTAGCCCTTTTCCAATTATGTCCATGTTCACATGAAAAGGATACCAGGCTCTCCCCGCCTGGCGATGTTTGCATTCCGGAGTCGGGGAGCCTGGGAACGAGTCAATGTGTAATGCTACTACTCTGATCAGTTACCAAACTCAGCACTGCTAATCTCATAATAGAAGCGTGTGAAGTAATATGATACTTATTTGGATGAGTAGCTGACGGCACAGACATTTGAGCAGCTAATTCGACCATAGCTGGTCATCAAGTACACTCCTACACACCATGCCGGCTACTGATAGTACATGCTATGGATACTCTATTTCAGACTAGTCAGTGAATATTATAGACAGTGAATAAAATTATGACACTCCCATTTCACACTACACAATGCTGCTCGTGCACACTTCATGATGTTCTCCATTTCCAGTCTTCCTGCACCTAGCCTCATTCCCAGGCACATGAGAGCCTGGGAATGTGGCTATCATATACACCATGCCACTCCCACTCTCGTTCCTGTTGCTTATAATTATCCCCCCTCCCTCCCCCCCTCCCCCTCCCCCTCGCTCTTTCACACACACACACAGTACTGTTGTGTTTGCCCCAATCATCGGTGGAGTAGCAGGGTCCACAGTGATCCCACTGGTCCTGGCAACCATCCTGGCATATTGCATCACTGGGTACATCAGGGATGAGCTCTACCACCCGTTTGTGAAGGGATGTGTTGGAGCATCTTGCAACATCTGGGTAGGGTCACAGCCATCAGTATCGATCATATGTGTCAATCCCATAGGTGTCGGAAGCAAATTGAGAGTGGGGGGGCTAAGTTTACAGTAAGTGCACGCAGCGCGCGTGAAAAATTTGTGTTCACATCCCCTGCCACACCCCCTGCCACACCCCTCAAAAGCGTGTATACAGTGCGCTAGCGCGAGGTCCATAAGTACTACGTACAACCAGTCATACGCGCAAAAACGCAAGTTCAGCAACCGCAAACCAAGTATCCTTCGTCCAAAAATTGCAAGACAGTACAATAATCGATCGATCGATCGACAACATCTAGCTAGTTGTGAAATACATGACCACGCCTATTTTGAGGGCTAAAAAAGTGGGGGGGCCATGGCCCCCCGTGTGCGACGCCTATGAATCCAATCAGTACCATGTGTCAATGCAATCAGTATTATATATGTCAATCCAATCAGTATCGTGTCAATCAGTATCATATGTGTCAATCCAATCAGTATCGTGTCAATCAGTATCATATGTGTCATTGCAATCAGTATCGTGTCAATCAGTATCATGTGTCATTGCAATCAGTATCATGTGTCATTGCAATCAGTATCATGTGTCATTGCAATCAGTATCGTGTCAATCAGTATCATGTGTCAATCCAATCAGTATCATGTCAATCAGTATCATATGTGTCATTGCAATCAGTATCGTGTCAATCAGTATCATATGTGTCATTGCAATCAGTATCATATATGTCAATAGTGTCATGCGACATCTGGGCAAGGTATAGCCGAGCCTGTTCCCAGGGTCAGGCCCCTCCTCGGCCTTTAATCACCAGTAATTGCATACTGCAAGCCACAGAAATCTGGAGCCCTGGGCCATTGTGAGCTTCACTCTGTCCCAGCAAACAGGATCAAAACTGTTGGTTAGAGGAGAGTTAATCAAGCTCCCAATGAAGGGTGAAACTGCTCTCCTACCCATTTGGCATCTTCTTTGTCTGCACAGTAACAATATCGTGTCACAAACATCGTGTGTCAGTGTCACGTGTCAGTATCATGTGTTTCAGTGTCATGTGTGTCAGTATCACGTGTGTCAGTATCACGTGTATCAGTGTCACGTGTCAGTATCATGTGTGTCAGTATCACGTGTGTCAGTATCACGTGTATCAGTGTCACGTGTCAGTATCATGTGTGTCAGTATCATGTGTGTCAGTATCATGTGTCAGTGTCACATGTCAGTATCATGTGTCAGTATCACATGTCAGTATCACATGTGTCAGTATCATGTGTGTCAGTATCATGTGTGTCAGTGTCACGTGTGTCACAGCAATTGTATCCATAGCATATGTATCACAGCAATCGTTATCATATGTGTCGTGTCACAGTAGACAGTATCATATATGTCACAGTAGAAAGTATATACTGTCCCTTGCAATCAGTGACATATGTATCACGGCAATCAGGACTGTGTGTGCACACTTGAGTTTTGCACCCAGTAAATTGTATCCAAATTTTCAATCTGGGTTGCCCATGGTTCACACACCATCCCCTTACACTCGCATACACCTCCCGCTCTTGCAGATCATCACCCTGACGTTTGTCTACTTTGTGATCTGGCTTGGACTGAGTGTGCTGCTGAGTCTTGTGATGGCTGTGTATCTTCAGCTATCATGGGCATGCCCCCAAATAAGAGCCAACACGCTCCCTCGTGAGGGCTCTCTGCCCTGCTTTCACTTTTATAGTCAAAGTGAAAGTGAAAGTGAGTGTGTGTGTGTGTGTGTGTGTGTGTGTGAGAGTGTGTGTGTGTGTGTGTGTGTGTGTATGTAGAGATGGAGAGAGGCAAGGAAGTGAGGGAAGGAAGAGAGGGAAAGGGAGGGGAGGGGAGGGGGGGAGGGAGGGAGGGGGAGAGAAAGAAAGAAAGAAAAAAGAAGGGAGAGAGAAGGGAGGGAGGAGGGAGGGAGAGAGGTAGGGAGGAGAGAGGGGGGAGGGAGGGAGTAGGGAGGGGGGAGGGAGGGGGGAGGGGGAGGGAGGGGGGAGGGGGAGGGAGGGGGGAGGGAGGGAGGGGGGAGGGAGGGAGGGGGGAGGGAGGGGGGAGGGAGGGAGGAAGTGTGGTGTAATTATATTACTTTCAATCTCCCCTGCATAACCATGTAGATTTGTTGAAGGTGTGTGTTGATGGTATTGGAGAACTCTGTACAATGGTGAGTAAATCTTACTGAAACAGGTCAATGCTAACCTCATTCCTAGGGAGACATGGCAACATTTAAGCCACTTCCAAGTAGACTCTCCTTCTTCAACTACCTCCGATATCTTGTGGGCCAGATGGTCCCTGCAAGTAATAGTCTTCAATTCCCTCTCCTCTACACACTTTATGTCACTCTCATCCCTCCCACACAATGTCACTCTCATTCCTCCCACACAATGTCACTCTCATTCCTCCCACACAATGTCACTCTCATTCCTCCAACACCATGTCACTCTCATTCCTCCCGCACAATGTCACTCTCATTCCTCCCACACCATGTCACTCTCATTCCTCCCGCACCATGTCACTCTCATCCCTCCCACACAATGTCACTCTCATTCCTCCCACACAATGTCACTCTCATTCCTCCCACACCATGTCACTCTCATTCCTCCCACACAATGTCACTCTCATTCCTCCCACACAATGTCACTCTCATTCCTCCCACACAATGTCACTCTCATTCTGCCAACACCATGTTATTCTTATTCCTCCCACACAATGTCACTCTCATCCCTCCCACACCATGTCACTCTCATTCCTCCAACACCATGTCACTCTCATTCCTTCTTCACATTGCAGGGCCCAAAAATTGGGTTGGCGTTTGCAATATCACTGGGGTTCTCAATCATTGTTGTCCTGGGACTGGTAAGTGAATGTAGCAGCTTGATCATCTCTAGCTGGACCAATAGACAGCCCCCTATCACCCCAGTGTAGCCTAAAACCTCGATATGAGAACGCCCATCAACTCCAGAAGACATTGGAAGAACACTTTCTTCAACGAAACCTCACCCAGCTTTTCATTCCTATTACAAGCAATCCAGTCTTGGTACCAGACCCTCCCAAGGAAGAAACTTCACCTAGCTTCCTTCCTTCCATGTGAAGTATTGAGACTAGTTGAAGGCCTGGGAGCGAGCATTGAGTGTGATACATGTTTAGGTATGCATTGTGAAGCTACCAGAAAGATAGGGGCATCATATTTACTGGAGCTAGTGGTGATCCTTTGTTTACCTGCAGGTTGTGATGCTGATTGTGCAGGCAGCCAATTTTGTTGGAGTAAGAGAAAGCAACAGGAGGTCGTATAAGCCCGGTGGCGACTATTAGTCAGCAGCGAGGGATTGATGCACATTCACTTATTTAAAAATCAGTAGTCACATGCAAAGCGTTTCACTTGTATGTGTAATAAGCCACCAACTATAATAATGTGTGTTTGCTTAGTACAAAACAGTTGCATTGTAAATTGTGTGTATACAATGTCATTTGTTGGATTCTGATATTATACAGCCCTTGACCCTTGATTAAAATCTATGTTGACCTATACTGTATTCAAGCCTAATAAACTGCACTGAAACGAGCTGCCCTGCTTTTTGCCTGTATATAGACAGATTTCATTCAGTGATGCACGGTGCGGGCGGGAGGAGCTGAGTGCAGGGCTAGCTAGGGACGTTGTGCATATATTATATGCGCGCGCATATATTCACGCGCCGCGCCGCGATGTTTCATGACGTCACTAGCTGCTCTATTATCTATGCTTGAACGAACCACTGCACTGTTTAACACATGCACAGTAAAGCTGGCCTATGGGGGAGTTTCCTAAGAGTTCGGGGAGGTTCAACACATCCGAATCTGTTTGAACCAATGTTCAACACAGTGAACCTGACTGCAATGTACAAGTACAAATTGTACCTACGTAAGTGCGTACATTGTATATACTACAATGTACGCACTTACGTAGGTACGTATGAACGTGCGCGCGTGTGGTGTAACGCCAACGGGCAGACTATGCCACACCCAATCATTCTAATTTCCAAAGCTACGCACTAGTTGATCGAGACAAGAGCTATACTGTGTGATCGAGACCTCAAAATGGGCTGTAAGTTTGCCTTAAAGTACGCTAGGTTTTCGATGCGCATATTTATAGCAATCACGAAATGACTTGCAAGTCGGCTTTGCAAAAAAAAAAAAAGCTTGTCATTCAGCTCAGTGCAAAATAGAATACGTGTCCTCACGGACAGATCTAGCATTACGTGTTTAATCAGTTTTCTCCATGAAATGAACCTTGTTAAAACTTTTACTTGGCTAGCTAGACTATTCATGATCCACTGTGCAGTTTTCAGGGTTACACCAGCTCACACGAGTTTTTGTTGCCATGCAAATTGTATTACTAATAAGTGACTAAAATGTAACTATAGCAAGAGCTCAGCTTGTGTTACTGCCTGGACATGCAGACAGAAATGCAGTCAATGGAGGCCAAGGCTGATTAAAAAAGTGTGTACTGATGTGGGTACTTTACATGTATGCTAGTAGCATCCAGAATCCAGCTTCTTGTAGCAGGGAAGTGGCCAAGTGATTATGTGACTGTGCACCATCGAATCCCACCTCATATTGCCCAGAATTGATGTTCAAAATACATAGCTGCACCTCACATCGTATGTTTACATATACCTCCAAGCCCTCAACCAAAGGCTGGTCTCCAGTTCCAAAGGCATGCAGGAGATGAAGCAACTAAGACATAATTACTGCTTTTGCATGGTCAAGAAATCTAGATGTCTGAATGCAGTACATTGGTCCTTAGCCAACCACGATCCAGTGCAAATTAAGCTCAGCTTTCAAAGCAGCAATGTAAACACTATTCCTTCTTAGGGAGCTGGTTTACTTAAGACGTTTGACTCCTCTGCAGGTGAAGATTGCTGCAAGAGCTGTTGCTACAGCACTCCATACCTGACACTCAGTGCTGTGGTGTGCATTTTACTGGGGCTAACTGGCTTCACCATTGCAGCTGTGTATGGAACTGTGGAGATGAGTACTGTACCTCACTTGCAGAATGGGTAGGTGTAGCCAGGCACATGGTTTTGCTAAGAGTGCAGTTATCTCTTGCTATGGCAACAAACCCACATGACACACAATGCATTATATTGCTGATTGTTGTTTTAGAACTAAGATAACTTCCCCTGAAACCAGTGTGCAGTGGTAATCACCCATACTATACACATGGCTATTGTATATATACTTACTCAAATATCATTTTAAAAAGCAGTTGCACTGTTGCCATGGTTATTCTGGCTGCCTCCAACATAAACATCTGGTGTGCATTATTAGGCTTTCATTAGCTGAGCTTCAAGTTTGGTTCAAAGGCCCTTGCAAGGAAGAAATGGCTAATTGTGAGGGTATTAGAGACTTATGCAATGAAGCAAAGTATTGTATCAAAGGTCCCTCCTTCCTCCTTCCCTCGCATAGCACTGCCGTAGTCGCACCAGTGATTGGTGCCGCAGTGGTGCTGACGTTCATTCCCCTGGTTTTTGCCACCATCTTGGCCTACTGTATCACTGGCTACATCAGAGATGTTCTCTTCCATTCTGTTGTGAAGTCATGCATTGGATCATCTTGCAACATATGGGTACGTCAGTATGCTTCCATAGTAGTACTGGGACTTAAGTTATTAATTTAACCCTTCCTGTACTGGTTCGTGATAACTGATGTCTGATCAACTAAGATTTAGCTGGAATTGTGTACCACAGGCAGCAGCTGGGACTTAATTAACCCCTAACCTCCCTGTATAACAAACTGACTACACATGCCTTGGTGTCTCTCTTATGTGGTCTTAGTATGCATACAAAGCAGCCATGCAGTTCATGACCATAATAATCTTGTGTTGTACATGATCCTTTTCCAGCAGTTTCCATTATGCTCTCCCTCCCACTTGTGACCTACATATATGAGCAATAATTAGTTGCAGAGTGACTAAATGTTACAGTAGATTTCCATAAAAGCATATCCTGAGGGAGTGGTGTTGAGTCTATATTTACTTAATAAACATTGGAAGAGCATGTGTTGTTAATGTACATGATTTAAACAATGGTGTACCAAAGTCACCACATGGTAGTGATCACTTTTAGAAGGCATCTATATTAAAGTGCATTAGTGAAGTCTGATGGACTTATTTGGCAATTATTTGTATGTCTAGCAGAGGCACACCCACACCATATACTCAAGAAACCTGTGAATCAATTGCAACCAATGAAAAGAAAGAAGAGTCTGGGAACGGTAGTTTTGTCTGTGATCCTATAGTTTCAGGATTAAACATTGACACCCTCCTTCTTGAACCTATTTCATTAGTGGGTAATGAAGCACAAAGTGTGGTAGGTGGTGCTTATCATACTGCAACTGTACAGTGACTGTGAAAAACACTTTTTTTTTTGCAAAACCTTTGAGTGCAAAAGATCATTCGCATTCATCAGAGTGTAGCAGTGTTTACATGATCAAAGGCCTGTTCTCTTTTGTCCACATACAATCTTGTTTATTTCTGGTAATCAGTAACAAATGCCTTGATTAGCTGATGAACTCAATCTTTGTTGAAGCCATTGGTGCATACTATATAATCCAGCAAGACTAATAATTCTATAACTTCGAACAGAAGACCATGATTGCAGTCAGAATCGTCTGGTTTTGGTTGAAGCTCCCACACTTTTCCTTGGTGTGGTTGTTTGGGTATTCAAGATGCTACAATTAGGGGTAGCCTCTTTTAATGTCCATTTTGTAGTTGCTTGGGTGTTACAAGCTATAGGTATCTTAGGGAAGAGTGTGTGCTTTATCTGACAAGATGAAGCTACAGGTATATATACAAGGCTTACTCAACAACTATGTTACAAACAGGTAATAGCTCACTGATGGAGTGTGGAGTTAACTTTGGTGTAAACCTCCGAGTTTGTACACTGTGTCTATAAGATGTGGGCACATAATGGCAACCCCCTGTGCAGTTTATTGTTATCATCCATTGAAACTGAAGTACAAAAAGTATAGTAAACGTTGACTGGTGATAAGTAATAATGAGTTCACAACTGAAAAGTTGGAGCTTAACTGTTTTGTCCTCCCTCCTTCTTGCTTATGTACTTCCTTGCTTATTATTTTCATATAGTTCAACCCCCCCTCCAACACACCCACAAACACACACACACACACACAGGTGATAGTGCTAACGTTCCTCTACTTCCTCCTCTGGCTGCTGATTACTGTAGCGATGGGTGGTATCATGGTGTACTATGTGCAGGCAGGACTCAAGTGCGGGGAGCTGGAAGCCATGGGGAGAATGAACGACTCCTCTGCATGCTTCTCTTACATTGATACAAGTATGTGTAGCATTAGGTGTTTATACCACCTCCTCTGATGCCAATGTCACCTGTCCTAGAAGTGTGTGTAGCTAGCCTCGCTCCCAGGTCTTCTGCTTCCGTGTCTACTGTGTAGTGTATTTACATTACTTCACAACCACTGGTGCAATCGGCTGTCCACTGGTGCAATTGGCTGTCCACTGGTGCAATCGGCTGTCCACTGGTGCAATCGGCTGTCCACTGGTGCAATCGGCTGTCCACTGGTGCAATCGGCTGTCCACTGGTGCAATCGGCTGTCCACTGGTGCAATTGGCTGTCCACTAGTGCAATTGGCTGTAATAGTCACCTGATCCTGGCCCTAGCCCATGTCTGAGTCACATGACCGACTGACCAAGCTTTGAAGCAACTGATACTGTGACAATGTGCTACATACTGTTATTGTGATATGACATTTCTCTTTCTTCTTGCAGGTTTTCAGTACTTCGCTATCTGTGGTGGGAACGGTTTACAAGAACTGTGTACAGAGGTATGTGTGATAAAGATAAAGTCCCATTTGTCATCCAGTTAAATAAATCACGTGACAGCAAAGAAAATAATGTGATATACTTGGTTCTATTAAGAAGATATTATCTTAATCGTGAGATTTGTCATCATGTCACTATTACTGGTTTAATTCACCACTGTCCAATTTTGGACCACTTAGAATGAAGGGTTACTGTTAAAACAAAACTGGATGTAAAAAAGGTGAGGGTGGCAGTGTGCAGTAGCTAAAGTGATCTCAACAGGCTTGTTTTGAAAACAGTAAGTAAAACTGCCATCGATCAAAGATGGGATTGCCTGGGAATGTCAATTTGGCAGGCATCCTTAAGACAGACAGGTAGCTTGAAGCAATCATCTTTGAGTTGCAACCACTGTGATGTTGCAGGCGTGGTCGAGTGGGAGTCAACCAGTTCCCACACATAAGATGCAAGTGTAGGAGGTAGTCTGGAAAAACAGGATAGGTGGGGTGCCAGCTTGTGTGTTTACATCTGGAAGCAGCCAAGTATTTTCATAATCTGTACCCAGGCTGATGTTCAGAGGAAATAGCAAGGTACTGGGTATTCCATCAAACAAGAGCGCATAAGAATGGGCGGCTAGAGGAAGAGCGTGTAACTACGTAAAATTCCAAACCGGTCAGAATTTACCGCCAGTACTAAAAATAGTAACACGTATGCGCAGCTGCTTGTAGACATGTTGCTAAGCACGTGCCGGGTGTTCTATTTTTAGTACGGTTCAATTTTGACCGGACTACGGGCTTCTATTGGAGTTACACACTCTTCCTCTAGCCGCCCGTTCTTATGTGCTCTTGCATCAAATCATAGCTGAGATCTCTACAACATAGTATGAGTGTGTGGTATGATTACTAAAGTGGGTGTACATGCCTCATTCCCAGTCCCAATGTACATAACCTCAGAATGTGACTTTACCACACACTTCTTGTACTTTGACCTCACAGGGTTTGAAGGTCGGGCTGTCCTTCTCCATATCGCTGATCTTTACACTGATTGTCATCATTGGACTTGTGAGTGCATAGCACACGCAGTGAAACCTTAGCCTTGTTCCCAGTTCTTATACCATAGCTGTGGTGGAGGACTGGGAACGAGGCATAGCACACGCAGTGAAACCTTAGCCTTGTTCCCAGTTCTTATACCATAGCTGTGGTGGAGGACTGGGAACGAGGCATAGCACACGCAGTGAAACCTTAGCCTTGTTCCCAGTTCTTATACCATAGCTGTGGTGGAGGACTGGGAACGAGGCATAGCACATGCAGTGAAACCTTAGCCTTGTTCCCAGTTCTTATACCATAGCTGTGGTGGAGGACTGGGAACGAGGTTAGTGAAATCCACTTCATTCTCTGCAAATACTGTATAGGGAGAAATTTTCAAAGGGTGAATTTTCCCATTTGTGTTTTTAAAAGCTTGAATACATATTGATGCTGAATATCTCCAGTTTAGAGTGGTAAAACAATGACGAACATAAGAGTGTACATGGATGTACAACACTTGAGCCACTAAAGACTTTACGTTGTCAGCAGTAAGACACCGTTAGTTCAGCACTAATTCCCAGGGTCTTCCCCAGCTTTAGCTAAACAATGTAAGAGCTGTGGAGGAGCCTGGGAACATGGCCATATGTAGCTACCCCACACTCACAAAATGCAAATTTGATATGCATGTCCTGGACAACAATTACCACAAGTGCAAACTGTTGAATATTGTGACCCTGCAATGGTAATTCGATTACTACATACATGTAGAGAGGGTACTAAGTGAAGGTGGCATATGTACATCCTACAGGTTGCGTTGATGGTGGTGCAGTCAGCCAACTTTGTCAGTGCCCTGGACAACATGGAGTATCGGCAATCCAACTACCCTCGCAACGAGGCCTACTTTATGAAGCGTGTACGCTGAGCTCCTCACGGACAACTAGCTTGCTGGATCAGATACGCAGCCCAATCCTGCTGCCTTTTATATATATACTTCAGTTCTCACTTTTTAAAAAATTATCTCTGACTTGTACATAGTTTGCGACAGTGTTATACCCACAGTTGTGGTACGCATGTAATGAGCTGAAACTTGTGTGCTTGTATTGCTAAGTATCAAGTCTAAACATCAGATGACCCGAGAGCTACGTGTAAATGGTTTAACAGTTTACTAAGCATTTCTCTAATGAGAAAAAGCAATTATGACAGGCGTTTACCTACTTTACAATCAAACAGCAAACATAGAGACTATATGACCTAGGCAACACATAAGAATATTACTCATATCGCTTTTCTACAGTGGTGTTGCCTAAGTAATACATTAACTCTTGTTTTTAGAATCAGGAAAGTCAGTTGTGGATTGTCAATGACCTTATTCAGTAATGTACAATCAAACCCTAATGCAATATGCCCACCTTTGCGCATAAAAATTGCATGGGCTCATAATTGGAAACAAAGGATGGTGCAGAAACTAATGTAGTGCACTGCTGTCATGTTCTGTGTTTACTGCTAGCACCAGAAAATAAAGTTTTACTGACAGATGCAGTACTCGTGGTGGTCACAGCAGGGGGTGAGTGTGTTACTGTCTTCTTGTACAGTCGGATGTGGATGGCTGAGTTGTGCCGAGACTGGGTATGGTAGTCGGTCTCCTGAAATTGAGAACAACACAGAACTCTGGCTGCATGATAAAACACTGTGAGCATATAGCCCTGGGAAAGCGAATATGGACTGTAAATGAACCTAGAACTGAGGCTATGGTATCCGTTACTGTGGCCATGCTCTATATGACGTAATCTTACATCGTCCAAAGGCTCCAAGTCGTCCACCAGTTCAACAGTGGATGTTGTAGCAGAAACCTATGTGTAGAAGACAAATGCAATGCATCAACTAAAAGGTTTTATTTGGGATTGCTTGTGTAGGGAGGGAAGTCGGGAAGAGAACCAGCTGGCTGCATAATGGCCAGGCATCTAAGAAAATCTTGGGGCATACTCCCTCAGAACACTTTTTGAAATGTAGGTTACCGTCTTCTGAGTGCATATTTCAGTGTGACTTTTGAGACACAATACAACTGCAGCAAAAATCTCACTACATTATTATGGTTAAAAAAAATTAAAAAGAGGGGGGGGATGAAAAAAAACAAACATTGGCAACGAACCCATGCAGAGCTTTCACTAGATGGCGTTGTGTTGTACCTACGTACCTCGAGTGTGTGTGAGCTTGTTTCTTTCAGCTGCAGTGCCAGGTTGATAGCTCTGTGAATAGCTGCCCCCAGGCCATGAACGAAGAGTTCACTATACCTGAAAAAGAGAGAAGGAAAGAACACGAAAACTCCTTCACTCTAATAGACCATAGACAGACACCTTTGCAAGTGGCTTGCCACAGTGTGCATACACTGCACATGCATAGTTACCACAGCTTCAAAAATGCAAGTCAGAAGAAACAAAGATCAATGAAATGAAAAACTACCGGTACATCTGGAGTGGCTGAGGGGTCCGACATAAACAGAGTATGTGGGATTTCATCCATGTCAGATCTCTTATATAGGAGTGACCTTATGTATGTACCCTTGGTCCAAGAGCTTGTGACATCTTGCCAGCTGTGCTGCAAACTCAGATTTCCTGTTAACATAGATATCATTAGGTCGTTGGGACAATCTCCTGGGAGGCCTCTTCCTACGAACATCTGTCAAGGGAGTGTGGGAAGGAGAACAGGGTCTCAAGAAGTTTGGCACAGAGTTTTAGACTTAGAAGGAAACTTACAGGAGGATTTCTTTTCCTCTGCTTTTCTGGGGCTCTTCTGTCGTGATGTCGAGCTCCTTTCGTCCTGAGACGGAGCTGCAACTTCAGCCATTGGACGACTACCTCAATTAGAGCGCACCCAATATGCCATTACGTCATTCCCGCCTAAAATCGCTTTGTTATTTACATTCCTCAAGGGACTTACTCTCAGCACATGGCACTCCATTACTGTAGGTGCTCTATGGCCGTTGAGCTATGGCGGATTCACTGTCTCTAAGCAGGAACGTCCAGTCGCTGTTTGAGACTCTGCGCTCCAAGTCCCCGCACAGGGGATCGCAGGCTGCGCAGCTGGCATCAGACCTCTACACACTTTGCATAGAGAGCGTTTCTTCCACCGAACTGGGTATAGTAGAGTAGTACTATACATCGATTATAGGTGACGTGTTTACGTGTGTGTGTGTGTGCGTGCGCGCATGCATAGTGGATGGGTGGACCCTGGCTGTAAGGGAAAAATACTTGTAGCCAGAGCTACTGTTCCCTCCATTCCTGGCTTCCCAGCTGCAGTAGCTTTGTTTACAGAAATGTATCGGTTGCAGCATGAATACGAGACAGCAACCTGCAAGACCAGGGTGTGTTGTGTCCCAGTGAAGACATCTCAGCTGCTAGTAGCTTTGTGTGGCCAGACCCAAGCCTTGGGTCTGACCATGCGAGACTAAGCTGCTAAGCTAAGCTGTTGAATAGAATGCTCCTTAATGAGTATATGAGAAATATTAGGTTTTAGATGCAATTTTTTTTTTTTGCTGTCAAAAAATGTTTGCTTCCAGAATTTCATATAACTGGGACAATCTGCATACATAGAAAATATTTTGCAGTTCAAGCACACCGGGCCACAAGAAGTGTTTTACCTGCTGTGTTTTGCAGCGTACTGCTCCTCTGTGCTGTTCAGCAAGGAGAATGGTATCCTGAGATTTCTGAAGGATGCAGCATTACTGGAGGAGTTTGTAACCTGTAAGGAGAAGCTGCTAGATCTTCTCAGCGCTTTCATTAATATCCTTGGGGAGAAGATTCGTCCCTACGCCCTGGAGATTAAGGTAGGCAGTGCTATACTTCTCCTGGTGGAGAATGACGGCAATCGTTAACAGTCAGTGCAAGATAAGGACTGGGATAATGGTTTAGATTTATTGTGCTGCATAATGACAGTGAAAAATCGAATACAGAAGTTTGTGGCAGCATATCTCTACCAGTGTTACAAACCTCTACAACATACTGCTACTGTACTATATGGACTGTATTTCTTTAAAATTTAAGTGTTCTCAAGCCAATTGTGCTCATCCCTGACATGGGTATATTTTGTCCCTATGACAAATTTTCTAAGTATCCTACTAGGTTCTCTGGGCCCTCTGTGCTGCTGATTCATGCAAGCTGCTATTGATCATTCTGCTCACATTGTCGAGGTTGTGATTAGTTGTTGTTTTTTTCGCTCTTCTCTTCTTTTTCTCCAGGAGGTTTGCGTTATGCTGTTTTCCCGAGACAAGACCAGTAAAGTCAAGAATGCAACCTTCCCTCCTCTCATTGCAGTAAGCTAGGCCACAGTCTAACTGTCCATTCCTTTCTATCTTTGTTTCTACCTTCTATCTCTCCCTTCCTCCCTCCTTCCTCCTCCCTCCCTTCCTCCCTCCCTTCCTCCCTCCTCCCTCCTCCCTCCCTTCCTCCCTCCTCCCTCTCTCTCTCTTAATCTGCAAAGCTTGAGGTTTGAACAGTGTTACTTGGGATCTCTTTCTCTGCCTACCATGCAGGTATTGAAGCTCTGTCGTGTGCAGCCTCCACTGGTTGAATCACTGAAGATCCCTAAACTTGCCGACAAGTATCCTTCTTTAGAGTCAAACAAGAGTGCATGATGACACTTTAACAATAAAAGTGTTATTGTGCACTCTTGAGTCAAACTATCCTTCCTGTATCATGCGAGAGAAGCAACAGTAATTGGATATGTATGAACAATCAATAAACGACACCCTGAATATGCATGCAGGTAGACCTAGATACTACACAGAGTGACCCTAGCCTCGTTCCCAGGCTCTCCCCTCACTCTGTTTTTATTTTTCGTTGGGGCGAGGGAAGAGCCTGGGAACGAGGCTAGAGTCACCCACTATACAAGATACTTTTCATGTATGCATAAGGCAGCGTACATACTCGTATTTCTTGACCGTTGGTAGATATTTTCAGGCATGCCTGCAACCAACCAAGCACACTGCAACAGGTATAGTCTACCATGCACAACTTTTCTCTCCAATCTAGCAAATGTTGGCCAGGAATAGCAAGGAGAGTGGCTGGGCAGCTAGTAGCCACGGCCAGTTGATGTTTCTCAGCCTAAGAGTACTCACTTGCATCTAGTGGGAGCAATTTTTAGTGAGATCCATCCGACTGTATAGGACCAAATAGCACCATAGAAACCACGGTTACAGAGAGCCGATGTTTTGCTGGAATTGACCATGGACCCTTGGCTTGTGCTACCAGATCTCTGACCACTGAACTGTGATCACCAGGCAACCAACCACCACCCCCCTACAGTCCTCTATATGCATGTACCACACTGTACAGAATGCTTCACTCTTATATAGCAACTCACTATATATACCATCTGTAGTTAATGAATCTCATTATGTTAGCTGCATATCTTGTGATGTGTCTGCAGTGAGGGCGGGAATATTCCAGCTGCTGGGTTCTCTGTGTGAGGTGTACCCCGAGCACATGATCACTTACTCTGAGAGATTAGTGGATATCTACATGAGGACTCTGAGGACAGAGGTGTGTGTGTGTGTGTGTGTGTGTGTGTGTGTGTGTGTGTGTGTGTGTGTGTGTGTGTGTGTGTGTGTGTGTGTGTGTGTGTGTGTGTGTGTGTGTGTGTGTGTGTGTGTGTGTGTGTGTGTGTGTGTGTGTGTGTGTGTGTGTGTGTGTGTGGTGTGTGTGTGTGTGTGTGTGTGTATGTGTGTACGTGTGTGTGTGTGTGTGTGTGTGTGTGTGTGTGTGTGTTGGCTTGACCAATAAGAAACTTGCTCTCAGGTTTATTGCAAGTAGTTGGGCACCCCCCCTCCTATGTCCACCTTGCATCCACTTACAAGATAAGTTTTCCCTGTTCTTCGCAGCTCTTTTCCTCCCATGTTTGGGAAACTGAAGAACAAACTGTGTGCATGCGTGTGTGCGTGTGTGTGTGTGCATGTGTGGCTGTGTTACTATATACTAGTTGGCGGCATATTCAAAACAAGCCCATCCTTGAGCAACAATTTCTGGATGCAGTACAGCTACTACAGACAAAGCAGTGTAGTGGAAATTTAGCTCATTTGTCAGCAGACGGTGCTACTCAGATATCACAGACACCAGTATCTGAGATGAGAGTGCCTCTTAAGGGAGCTTAGTCCGGCATGAAGTGATCCTCTCACACAACTTCAATAAACATGTCTGTACTTCTGATGCCATCTTGTGTTGTGTGCTCAGATGCTCTCCAAGAGCAAGAAGAAACCCGAGATGCCTGTGATTGGCGGCTGCCTCAGAGGACTCTGCTCTTACCTCACCAACTTCTCACAGTCGGTCGCAGAAGGTATGCACGTGTGTGCCTGAGGAAACACATGCAGTGCTGTTGTAGTACTGTTTATCTGGCTGTGTGATGGGTGTTTATCTGGCTGTGTAGGGTCTGCCTATGCCCAGGACATTTACAAGTTTACCAGGATGGCCATTGACCCAGAAGTCTCCCTCACCAGATATGAGGTCCCAAGAGGTGCCAGGACAACCACCCTCCCTTTTTCTCCTCCTCCTCCCTATCTCCTCCTTATCTCCTCTATCTTTCTCCTCCTCCCTATCTCGTTTCTCCTCTCTCTCTTCCTCTTCCTCCACCTCTTTCTGCCTCCTCTCCTCCTCTCCTTCTCCCTCAATCTCTCCCTCCTCTCCTTCTCCCTCAATCTCTCCCCGCTCTCTTCCTACCCTCTTCTCCTCCCTCTCTCCTCTATTTGTCTATCTGCATGACCCTCTACTCTGCACAATCCCATTATTGTCACATCGTTCACAGCCGGTCTCTCTTTGATTGCTGGACACGCTGCACAGTTCAAAGAATACCTAGCAAAGGATTATGAGGTATATCATGTGTGTGTATGCATGAATGTGTGGTATGTACCTTAATTTTAGCTCCCTCATGTCTCTTCCAGTGTGTACTCATCCTCCTCCTCTCCCTCCAGCACATGTACTCTTGTCTGTTCCAGTGGTGTGGACATAACAACAGAGAAAACAAACAGATTGCTCTGATGGCCCTAGACGCCTTTCTGCAACAGGTACGTTTATGGCAGCTGCATACCACACATCTGCCATCTTGTGCGCCAGCAGAACAGCTGTTGAGCTAGTCCCAGACTTAAAACTGACGGTGATTTCGTGCCAGATGAGGTCTGGGAATGGGACTACTGTGTTGCTTGCATTTGGTTTCAATTTGAAGTTCTATATATAGAGACCTGCTGATCAGCTCAGGGTGCTTAACTGCACTGATGAGGTTTACGTATTTAGACCGAAACAGCGCATAAAGTTGCACTCATTGAACAAGTTGGCTTTTTGTCTTGAATGTTGAGCAGTTCTCCCACAGCCAGTTATGCTATGTTGAATGTCCTTTTATACTACCGTAGATCGGGAAATTTTCACGTTATAAATAATTCGCGGTAAAAATTTTCGTGTTGATATATTTTCGTGGTTCGTTCGATTCGCAAAATTTTTTAACGGTTGACGGTTACAATATATGACAAGTGCCTGGAGCGTTCTTAGCATTTAGTCTACTACCAGGTATCGGGAGAGCCAGGTATTGCTGGCTGTAACGCTGTGGCTGTCAGGAGTAGTTGTTGATCGGACATTTACCTCGGGAGGCGTGGACATGCACGCACGCTTATTGGTTAATCACCGCCATGTATGATTTTATTCGCGTGTTAAATTTTCGCAGTTGTTCTCAACCGCGAAATTTTTTTTAACAGCGAAATTTTCCCGATCTACGGTATGTAGCTCTAGCAAACGGGATTATATACACATGTCCGGCCAACTGTGCACAAGCAATCAATGAATATATTATGATACTTTAACCCATTATGTCGGCCAACTGTGCACAAGCAATCAATGAACATATTATAATACTTTAACCCATTATGTCGGCCAACTGTGCACAAGCAATCAATGAACATATTATAATACTTTAACCCATTATGTCCGACCAACTGTGCACAAGCAATCAATGAACATATTATGACCCTTTAACCCATTATGTCCGGCCAACTGTGCACAAGCAATCAATGAACATATTATAATACTTTAACCCATTATGTCCGGCCAACTGTGCACAAGCAATCAATGAACATATTATAATACTTTAACCCATTATGTCCGGCCAACTGTGCACAAGCAATCAATGAACATATTATAATACTTTAACCCATTATGTCCGGCCAACTGTGCACAAGCAATCAATGAACATATTATAATACTTTAACCCATTATGTCCGGCCAACTGTGCACAAGCAATCAATGAACATATTATAATACTTTAACCCATTATGTCGGCCAACTGTGCACAAGCAATCAATGAACATATTATGATACTTTAACCCATTATGTCCGGCCAACTGTGCACAAGCAATCAATGAACATATTATGATACTTTAACCCATTATGTCCGGCCAACTGTGCACAAGCAATCAATGAACATATTATGATACTTTAACCCATTATGTCGGCCAACTGTGCACAAGCAATCAATGAACATATTATGATACTTTAACCCATTATGTCGGCCAACTGTGCACAAGCAATCAATGAACATATTATGATACTTTAACCCATTATGTCCGGCCAACTGTGCACAAGCAATCAATGAACATATTATAATACTTTAACCCATTATGTCTGGCCAACTGTGCACAAGCAATCAATGAACATATTATGATACTTTAACCCATTATGTCCGGCCAACTGTGCACAAGCAATCAATGAACATATTATGATACTTTAACCCATTATGTCGGCCAACTGTGCACAAGCAATCAATGAACATATTATAATACTTTAACCCATTATGTCGGCCAACTGTGCACAAGCAATCAATGAACATATTATGATACTTTAACCCATTATGTCCGGCCAACTGTGCACAAGCAATCAATGAACATATTATAATACTTTAACCCATTATGTCCGGCCAACTGTGCACAAGCAATCAATGAACATATTATGATACTTTAACCCATTATGTCCGGCCAACTGTGCACAAGCAATCAATGAACATATTATGATACTTTAACCCATTATGTCCGGCCAACTGTGCACAAGCAATCAATGAACATATTATAATACTTTAACCCATTATGTCGGCCAACTGTGCACAAGCAATCAATGAACATATTATGATACTTTAACCCATTATGTCGGCCAACTGTGCACAAGCAATCAATGAACATATTATGATACTTTAACCCATTATGTCCGGCCAACTGTGCACAAGCAATCAATGAACATATTATGATACTTTAACCCATTATGTCCGGCCAACTGTGCACAAGCAATCAATGAACATATTATGATACTTTAACCCATTATGTCCGGCCAACTGTGCACAAGCAATCAATGAACATATTATGATACTTTAACCCATTATGTCCGGCCAACTGTGCACAAGCAATCAATGAACATATTATGATACTTTAACCCATTATGTCTGGCCAACTGTGCACAAGCAATCAATGAACATATTATGATACTTTAACCCATTATGTCCGGCCAACTGTGCACAAGCAATCAATGAACATATTATGATACTTTAACCCATTATGTCTGGCCAACTGTGCACAAGCAATCAATGAACATATTATGATACTTTAACCCATTATGTCCGGCCAACTGTGCACAAGCAATCAATGAACATATTATAATACTTTAACCCATTATGTCGGCCAACTGTGCACAAGCAATCAATGAACATATTATGATACTTTAACCCATTATGTCCGGCCAACTGTGCACAAGCAATCAATGAACATATTATGATACTTTAACCCATTATGTCGGCCAACTGTGCACAAGCAATCAATGAACACTGTCAGGACATGTTTTAACACATACCAGACCTCATCAGCTCGGATGACTGTGAGGTGGGGACTGCACGTTATTTTATGCACCTGTATTAGAGCCCTCTGTACTGTATCTTATTTTGTGCAGGTGTCCATCCACATTGTTGAAGGAGCCTCCAAGGACCACAAAACAAATGCAGCCATCTTCCGAGAGTTCATCAAGAACTTCAGGGCCATCATTGATAGCAAGACTAGTGGACACAGGGAGCTGGCTGTCGCTATCAAGGGTTACGGTTACTTTGCTGCAGTGAGTTGAACACGTTCATGTGTAGTGTGTACAAGGATTTACATCTTCCCTCCCCTCCCTTCCTCTCTTCCCTCTCTCCCCTCCCTCCCTCCCTCCCTCCCTCCCTCCCTCCCTCCCTCCCTCCCTCCCTCCCTCCCTCCCTCCCTCCCTCCCTCCCTCCCTCCCTCCCTCCCTCCCTCCCTCTCCCCTCCTCTCTCAGCCATGCAAGATCTTTATGAAGCCAGAGGATGTGCACTTTATGTTCACGGAGATGGTACAACGCAGTGAGCAGCTGTTCTTCTCCCCAGTAGAATCGTCTGATGACCGTCTCTTTCACCTTCCTTCCTTTCTTGAAGCCCTTTCCTCCATCGTGAAGGAGATGGAGGAGGTGAGGATGCCCCTTCTTTCTTTCCTCTCTCTCTTCTCCCTTTCTCCATTTGTCTGCCTGTATCTATCTTTCTGATGCCTTTTATATTAATTCTTGTCCATTGGTGGTGATAACTATATATCATAGCTATCAGAGACCATTTTATTTATTATTATTTTGTAAAAAAAGCTAGGCCAATATTCAGAGATGAGAAAGGCAAGAGAAGTGAAAACTTAGCTTCATTTCTTTCATAGCTGTCGGAGTCTTTCCTGCTCTCACTGGAGAAACTTCTGGTTCTGCTCTTTGAGTGCTTCCCTCTCATCCCGCCTGTCCACCACAAGCCAACCTACTACGCCGTGGTGCGGATGGTCATGGGCATCGCCAACAGTAGAACCACACTCAAGACCTTTCTCTCTCATATTGGTGAGTACAGGAGAGTGCATACCCTATAATTCTCAATGGAGTATGTTCCCTCTCTCTCTCTCTCTCTCTCCCTCTCTTTCTAGTCTACCAAGGTCTCATCAGGACTTGCTCCCATCCTGTGGTCATGGATGTCGTACGTATGGCAGTGACTTTCTTGATTGTAATGATATGTGGCAGTCCCTGATCAAAATCAAATCGCTGCGTTCAGAGCGCTGTACTGCTTAACTTCTGTAAGGATAGGGCTCATACCTGTTTTGAAATATCTGACGGGACTATGAAGCGTTTATGAACCAAAGTTTAGCGATGCAACAAACAGTGATGGGATTGAAATATGCGATGGAATAATTTTCAATTTCTATCCAGAACTGCTACATTTTTTACAATAAACATTTCTTCTTGGTACAGTGCTCTGCTTATCCTAGCTTTATTTAATGTGTGTGTTAGGGTGATGGTGGTGTGGTCGTATCAGTGGAAGGGGGAGGGGGAGACCTCCTTGGGGGGAAGAGGGCCTCCTATCAGGACTACGTTGACCTCTGGATGCATCTCATGGACCCCACTCATCTCAAGGTGAGTGCACACCACAGTATATTACAGTGTACCACAATATACCACAGTGTACCACAGTATATCACAGTATACCACAGTGTATCACAGTATATCACAGTGTACCACAGTGTACCACAGTATATTACAGTATATCACAATATACCACAGTGTACCACAGCATATTACAGTGTACCACAGTATATTACAGTGTACCACAGTATATTACAGTATACCACAGTATATTACAGTATGCCATAGTATATTACAGTATACCCTGCTAAGTTCACTGCTAGCATTCTCTCCTGCTAGGGTGTAAGTGTACAGCTGAGGGACCATGGCTCGAGACAGTTGGTTCACCAGATCCTCTACGACGAAGTGCTCAGTGCCATTCTCAGAATTGTGCATCGTCTTAATCTCTCATCGAAATCTCCCCTCACTGCCACACAGGATGTGAGTATGGTAAAGTGCTCTTTGTGTGTAACACGACTCATTTAGGGGAACCAACACTTCTGAGTCCCCGCCCACTTCACTGCTTCAAGTCTACAAGGAAGGCAACATCCCTCCTCCTTCTCCCTTATTCCTCTTCTTCCTCTCTAGGCCTCTTCTGAGTCTCCCACTCCTTCTCCTGATGAAGCTACGTCAGCTGCTGCAACCTCTGATCCGATCTCAGGCCTCCTGCCCAGTGTACCCAAGGACTTCCAAATCTTCATCAACCTGGTAGACCTCTGCAGGTGAGGAGGGGAGGAAGGGAGGGAGGAAGGGAGAGAAAAGGGAGGGAGGAGGGGAAGAGAGGGAGGAGGGGAGGGAAGAGGAAACCTGCATAGCTAGGATTATGAACTATGAGCACATAAGAACAGGCGGCTCAAGTAAGAGCGATAGAATCCCATATCCCAGTCAAAATTATTCAACCATACTAAAAATAGAACACCTGTCATGTGCTTAGCAACAATGGCTTATGTCTACTCGCAGCTGTGCAGTGCGTGTTACTATTTTTAGTACTGGCGGTAAATTCTGACCAGCTTCAAATTTTACAGAGTTACACGCATATATATGTGCTTGAGTATACATGTGCTTGAGTATCATTAGTCAAGCCGCCCGTTCTTACGCGTTCTTGGTATGGTAATAGATATTTCAAATGGCTGCTCGTAAGGCAAGTTTCATTGTACATGTAGAAACTGTCTTCATAACACATGTATACTCAAGCACATATATTATGTATGCACATGCACACACACACACACACACACATACACCCACACACACATACACACACACTCTCTCTCTCTCTCTCTCTCTCTCTCTAGGACTCTCCTTCCAAAGGTCCAACCACTAATGTTTGAGCGTTGGGTGCACATGTTTGGTCGAGAGATGATTATCCAGTCCTCCAGACTCCCCCTGGTCAGTGGGTTCTACAAGCTCCTCGCCACTTGCCTCAAGATCTGCAAGATGATTGGCTACTTCAAGGTACATGTACTGTGTGTGTAGTCCAGTTGAAATCTTCATTTTGGTTGGACTGAAAAGGAACTTCATTTTGTGAGTGTGGTCACTCGTCCTCAGGTAGGAATAGATCCCCTAGTATTCCTGCCTGTCAGTTAACAAAGTGTAGTGTATAAAGCTCATTCCCAGCCCCCCACTTCAGAACACAAACATTTCTGTCCTGAAAATTCCTGATTACGTCATGCTAATGTGAAAAAAGTACCACCCCGTATTTGCGTTCCGGAGCAGGGGAGGCTGGGAATGAGGCTATAAAGTACTTTTTGACAACATTTCAAATACTACTTGAAATGTTGTAAATGAACTTTGCCGGTCGTGTGCAACTCTCCCTCCCTCCCTTATTCCCCCTCTATCCCTCCCTCCCTCCCTCCCTCCCTCCCTCCAAGTGTTCAGCATTCTCTCATAGCACTATAGTTCTCAGTAAATCATGCTGTCAATATTCTTTACACAGCTGCCCAGTAAGAAGATACATGTAGCATCGACAGTTGTATCTAGTACACTGATCTCTTTCCCCTTTGTCATACTTCTGCATACAAGTATGCTGCCAAGTAAACTTAACCCTTTAACACCTAAATTTGTCTCACTTGAGACTACTTTTAGCATACACATGCCTGTAACGCACCATATCTTCATTTCTGTCTGAGCTCTGACTCCAAAACTGAACCCAAGTGTACTTTCAGGCTTAATAAGCAGACTCGTGACCTTAACTGTGCCCACTCATTAATGAGCACGCAATAGTCAGTACTCTCAGTGCACAGTATGAAGTTATCAAAAGTGTACTACATGTATAGGGTTTAAAGGGTTAAGTTAAAACTGAGATGAGCAGTCTTACGTACTGCACATTAACAAACCGCTGATTTGTTGGTCAGCATCATTAGTCGACATGATGTCATAATCTATCTTTCACAGGATGTCAGTGCTGATGGTGCAGTGGGCGGGGATGTGGTTGCCATGGAAACAGATGTGACCGACAAACAAGCCTGCTTTATACTCTTCAGGAAGTTTGTGAAGGAGGCAAGTTATGTGGCTCTCACTACCAGTACCACCGTCATCAACGATCCAGATTTGTGACTCAATCTGCTCCTACTTTCCTAGGTGCTGGTGCGTATGCGACAGTACAAGGACGACCTGCTGGCCTCCTGTCTCCAGCTGCTGCTCTCTCTCCCAAATGAACTGGTCAGACATGAGTTTCAGGCACTCGTTCCAGCACTGCAGGTAATGCATTACATGGGTGTATTTCAGAACAACATCAGTTTGGGGATTTCTTTACCACTGTCTACATATGAATTTATGTCTCTTTCCCCCTCTATCCCTCCCTCCCTCATTCCCCCTCTATCCCTCCCTCCCTACCTCCCTCCCTCCCTACCTCCCTCCCTCCCTCCCTCCCCCTCTATCCCTCCCTACCTCCCCCCTCCCTCCCTCCCTCCCTCCCTCATTTCTCCTCTATCCCTCCCTCCCTCACTCCTCCTCTATCCCTCCCTCCCTCACTCCTCTTCTGCCCCTCCCTCCCTTATTCCTCCTCCCCCCCTCCTCTTTTTCTCCTCACTCACTTCTCCCTTCGTTCCTCTTCTCTCATCCTCTCTCCAGTCCACCTTCAAACTAGGCCTTAGCTTCCTCCCTCTTGCCAACGCTGGTCTGGATGCCCTTGAAGCCTGGAATGCTGAGCTACCAGCCGAGCTACTCAAGCCTCACTTTCGGCATATCCTCCCCTACCTGGATGACTACCTGAAGACTCTGGGTGTAGCAGGTCAGTCACAGTGATCAGGGGAGAAAGAGAGGGAGTTGGGAGATGGGGGGGGGGGGGGGGGGGGGAAAGATGAGAGGAGAAGGGGGAGAAAGGGGAGGAAGATGAGAGGAGGAAGGGGAGGAAGATGAGAGGAAGAAGGGGAGGAAGATGAGAGGAGGAAGGGGATGAGGCTTGGATGCAGAGACAGCCAAACATGGCTATCATATACCAGGAATTGAGCATGTGGAACTGACTTTGAGATTTGGATTCCAATATCCTTTAGATTCCCAATCTGAGGGAGGTGGTACAGTGACTGTACACTCTCGGTCCTCTCGTGGGGGGCGTGTACCAGTGAAGGTCATCGCACAGTGGAAGGAGGGCATTGAGGTGGGTATTTGGTCACGACCAGTGATGTTAAGTGACGAACATGTCGACGTATGACGTGACGTACGACTATTGTTTGAACAATTTACATAGCAAAAAAGTTTATGAGAATGGATGTTTTGGCCCGAGATCCTTCATCAGCTAGAAGACACTGAAGTTTTCATGAACATTTTTTGCTATGTAAATTGCTCCAACAATAGTCCTACATCATGTCATATGCATACATAGCATTGAGCCTGTACGAGATTATGTCAAAGTACCATATACGTTGAGATTATCATAAAAGCATGTTATTTATTGTGGTTTAAATTTTTGCAATTTATAATAGCACAGTGTGCATGCCGCATGCTAATGTGTGTAGTACACGTAGGGACAGTTGGCTTATCACAGTTATTAATTTTACAAAAGCAGGCTGACTTGAAAAAATTTATCCACTGTGAAAATTTTAACGTAATGGTACAAATGGGAGTCTGTTTTTGTAGTATGACAATTTTAGCACTAGGCCATTTTTTGTACTAGTGTGAGATAAACTCGCCATTTTCTCAGGGTGCCGAAAGCCCTCTGAGCAAGGTTCGCAGCCGGATTGTCCACTTCTTGGGCTCACTCGGAGGGGAAATCAACGCTGGCCTTGTGGAGAGTGAGTCAGCGGCAAGCTATGCTGCAAAGGCTGTTGCCTGGGACAGCAAGAAACGGCTGGAGCTTGCCCTCCCCTTCCAGGACATGAAACCGTCCTTGTTCTTAGGTCAGGACAAAAGCTGTCTAGTAGTGCTGGTTTTGGTTAAAATAAAATACACCTTTTTGTATTGTTAGACATCATGTTTTTATCTGTATTCCCTGAACCTGTCCTGTAATGCAGACCCATTTCTGCCTCGAGTGTGTGAACTTGCTGTGTCTTCTAGTGACAGACAGACCAAGGCATGTGGACAGATGTGTGCAGCTGCGTTGGATATGTGAATGGTTATTGACCGTGTGCAATACACATGTAGCTAGCTGTGTACTTTATTATGCTTTGTGCCTCGATCAACATCGATCATTATCAATCTCCAGGTTGCAGCCTGCGAGCTCCTCCATGCAATGGTGTTGTTTCTCATTGGGAAGAGTGCACAACCAGCTGCGCAGAAGAAGGTGAAGGTTACTGTGAATGGGAAAGATTCACAATCATAGCTAGCAGCAAGTTGTTTGCTGTCATGATTGCCTTAGGAGCCAGAATTGTGTGCTTGTGTATGTTAGCACACTGGTTTGCCTTTGCCCTGTAGAGCCCGATGACAAAGTTGTATCGGAAAATATTCCCATTTGTGCTTCAGTTGGCCTGTGATGTGGAGAAGGTGAGTTGATTCTCATGGCTGCTACTCCCTTACGTATTGACTGGCAATCATTGATGTGCTCCTGCTCGTGGCCATCAGATGTAGCAACTCTTCTATTGACAACCTTACTCACACTCACGGCCGCCACACATAGCAGCTCCTTTACTGACAAGCCTGCTTCCACTGCAGGTAGCTGAGCAGCTGTTCCACCCTCTGGTGTTTCAGATGATCCACTGGTTCACTCGGAACACACAGTACGAGAGTCCAGACACCATTGCCCTTCTTGACGCTATCCTGGTGAGTTGGAGTATACAGTGCATTAGCCTCGTTCCCAGACCCTAATCCTCCTCCTCTTCGGGCCTGGGAACGAGGCTAACAGTACATATAGATATGAGTGAAAAGCAAACCGTCCTTACATGTGCTACATGCATTAGTATGCAATGTGCTGACTGTGCTATCATGAATCATGAAAATTAAAACGGTAAAAATTTCATGCCACACATTCTTTTTTCACGAGATACTATCTCTGCGAAAATTTCACCATATATGGTAGATACTCAAGACAATCATACCAAGTTTCGTATTTTTGTGTGGTTTATGTCAATATCTGTGGCATTTCTACTGATGTATGTGATTCTCCCTCCCTCCCTCCCTCCCTCCCTCCCTCCCTCCCTCCCTCCCTCCCTCCCTCCCTCCCTCCCTCCCTCCCTCCCTCCCTCCCTCCCTCCCTCCCTCTAGGATGGGGTCATCCACCCAACAGACACCTCTTTACGGGACTTTTCTGCGCTGTGTGTGAGGGAGTTTCTCGTGTGGTCCATCAAGCAGACCACCAAGAAACAGCAAGAGAGAAGCCCCATCAATACCAAGTCTCTCCTGAAGCGACTGTACAGCCTTGCCTCCCACCCCAGCGCAGCAAAGAGGCTAGGCGCTGCCCTCACTTTCAACAGCATCTACACTGTGTTCAGGTAAGAATGAGGTTGCTATATTTTTCTCATGCTATCATTATTTCCAAGAAGTTTAGCTTTATGTACATACCTAGTGGCACAATGACCAGAGCCAGGGTAGAATGACACATTCAGGATGTTTGGAAGTGGGTAGAAGAAATCACCAGTCTTCTTAAAGTGTGGTATAGCAAGCAAGCACACAGTATGTCAAAATTACATTCTGTTGGTGTGTTCAGGTGTTGTGTTTAGTTGGTGGGAGAGAAGGGCTAAATATATCTTTTTCTTATTTCCATTCAGAAATTTTTGAGAAATGTAGTTGGTTTGTGATGCTACTGCTAAGCAAGTTGTAGAGAGTGAGAGACCTGATGGAGAAAGCACTTGTTTGGAGACTGGCATGCAAAACATATTAGCCTCGCTCCCAGGCTATCCCTGGTGGGAACAAAGCTGGAACATATGAATTCCTCTAAGCATACCTTCCCTAGATGCTGTGAGGTTGCTGTGAAGTAGCTCTAGTGACCTCTTGGGACCTCTCTGATTAGCAAAAATCTTTCAAGTGGTCTGTCACATTTGATAGCAAGATTTAGAGAGGAATATCCCAGTTCCTTACCTCTATGTGAATCCTGTCAACCACTTGCAAACTGTAGTACAGCTCATCTCACCCATATGCCTCTCACAGAGAGGAGGGTTCTCTGGTGGACGTGTTTGTCATGGAGATGCTGGTGGTGAATATCAACAGCTTGAAATTGGCCCACAGAGACGACAAGTCTCTCGGTAGGTACTGGGGCATATGGTAACCTTAATGACTGTGTATAGTTTATCTCCATATCAAGTGTCCCAATGTTGCAAAGGCTATGTTGTTTAGCAAGAGCGCATAAGAACGGGCGGCTAGAGTAAGAACGTTTAACTCCAATAGAAGCCCGTAGTCCGGGCAAAATTATTGAACCGTACTAAAAATAGAACACACGGTCACGTGCGTGCTTAGAAACAATGCATAATGGCTTATGTCAATGGAGCATGCGCAGGGCGTGTTACTATTTTTAGTACTGGCGGTAAATTCCGCCCGGTTTCGAATTTTACGTAGTTACACGCTCTTACTCTAGCCGCCCGTTCTTATGCGCTCTTGTGTTTAGTCATGGTTCCATATTTATCTTCAGGGACACAGGAGCAGACCTGCCAGGCCATTGGCCACCTTGCCAGGATCATTCGGGTGAAAGCCCCACTGCTGAACAACCCCAACAAGAACAGGAGAGTACCCAAGTATGTATAAGAGAGCAGCCTCATTTCTACAGGCCTTCACTGTACATACATCAAGTTGAACCAAGCCTGCTATCACTTTTATAGTAAATGCAAAATTAATGATAAAAGCTGGAGTTTTTAGAATCTTCTTTTTCTGGTTGCAGAGGCTCAACTGTTATATATACTCTTCTCCTTCTTCTCTGCTCTTCCTCCAGAGGTCTGAAGGTGGCTGAAATGGCCACTCTCTTGAGCTGGCTGCTGCTGCAGTGTGGCTCCCCAGAGACAGAGGCCCGGCAGCAGTGCATGACCCTCTTTGTCCAGTTTGCACCACTCATCCCAAGTGAGGAGATCCCCTTAGTCTAAGCTGAACTGTTGCTTCAAGTCTTGCATTACTGTGTCCCTAGTTTAATAGTGTCCTATAGTAAGCACTCTACATGGTGGTAGTTTAAACATTATTGTATAGGATTTTGTTATTGGTAGCTAGCCTTGTGCCCAGGCTAAGTGTTTACTGCAGTGAGAAACACCAGGGACTAAGTGGTTGTTGTTTCCACGATACCTGACCAACTGCACCTTCTTTCCTGTGCACCCAAACATGAAACCAACATTTAAAATGAGAATTTCCCCTGCAATATTATTCTTACCCAGAGGTACCCAATGCAAGGACTTGGATCAGAAAGACTATGGAATCAGAAGGAGGCTTTTACTTTGTCAGCAGGTTTGGTACCTTTGGAAGCTGTCATTTGCTTTGATACTCCTTTCCCACCCTTCAAGCAGGCATCTTGCATTTTGTCATTTCTACAGACCTTTACATTATTGACATTTAACCCTTGATCTTTAACCTTTTCTTGTAATTTTCATAACATTGTTGTCTGTCTGTGTTTGTTAGGTTTGAGAAGGGTGGTCATGGCTATGGTGGGATCCAGCGGCAGCCAGTGTTGTCAGGAGGGACATTTTCCCTGAGTGAGAGTGTTGCCTGGCTTGAGGGTTTGCTGGCAGCCCTCGAGTGCTACAACTGGGTGCTAAGGGAGCAGCTGATTGCTCCCAGTGAGGTCCTCCAGTGTAAGTGAAGCTACCAGATGTGATTTCAATTTCAATTTACTAATAAAACTTGCATAACATTATGAAAGTTGTTGGTCAAACATAGACCTACTGGGATATACATGTACAAGGTTCAGAATACTTGGATTCGATGGTTATCAAAGTCAGAGATGAGTATGTCGCCATCTTCAGTGCTGTGAATCCAAACAGGGTATTTGAACTGACCTTGCTTATGTCCTTGACTACCAAACGATGTGACAAACTTGCCTTCTGTCGTGAATACACAAATGCGATGGTTCATGTTGTCACATACATACACTTTGTTTCCAATCATGGAGATGCTAATGGGGAATTGAAGCTTTCCAGGATCACTGCCCTGGCTTCCAAACTTTCTTAAGAACTTCCCATCTGGGGTAAGCACCTGGATACGATGGTTTTTGTAGTCAGCTATGTATATATTTCCAGCACCGTCACATGCTGAACCTATGGGACATTCAAACTGTCCGTTTCCATTGCCTTGGGTACCTAATGTACCATGAAGGGTCAGGTCAGTGTTGAGGATTTGTATTCTGTGGTTATGTTGATCGCACACGTACAGTCTCCCATTTTTTTTGTTAAATGCTATGCCTATGGGCGTGTTGAACTGCAAAGGACCACTGCCCCTCACCCCAACAGTTGCAATGAATTCTCCATCCGAAGTGAATTTCTGAATGCGATCATTACCTTCATCCACTACATAGACGTTGCCTTCGTTGTCCAGAGCTATACCACGAGGATTAGTGAATTGACCTTCTGCAGACCCTTTGCTCCCAAATGATTGGATCTTCTCTCCCTGTGGAGTGAGAACTGAAACACAGTGTCCAAACGTTTTTGCAACTACAATGTAGCCTTGCACATTAGTCGCAATTCCCTGTGGTTTCTGTAGGTTTTCAATTGTTCGGATTGGATTTTTGAGATCTTGTGGTGATGGTAAGGAAGTGACTGTAAATGGGCTTCCTTTGATGTTCTTCTCCCTGACTTGGATTTGGAGACTGTGTTTTCCTCTGGTAGCTGGGGTGTATTTGATACAGTATGTGTATCGGTCTTTCCTTTCCACCTTACATTTGATAGCAATGGCATCTTTATGAACTAGCTGTGCAGTGAGACAGGGGACCGGTGCTTCACACTCTCTGCTATCTTTATCCCTAGTATGCAGTGTAACGGTTGCTTCCTCCTTAACAGTTGCCACCTTATGACCATCTCCAGTGACAAAGCTCTTGATGCAGCAGACAGAGTGACCTGTCACTACTTTAACCAAGCCCTGGCAGACTTGCTGGAGGTCTAGTGTATCATCCGTGACTAGGACCATATTCGCTTCCTGTTCTGGGGCTAGTACGCTTGGGTTGAACTTGTCAATGATCTGCTGCACCTGTTTGAGCATAGTGCTTTTTGTTGCCAGTAACTCTCCTTCAGTGCTGGTTTTCAGAATGCCCTCAACATAGTCCAGGCAGCTACTGAGCTGGGTTTGGACTAGCTCACACTGATCCCTCTGTGCAGCCAGGCCTTTGAGCTTCTGCTGTGTGAGTTGGTCCAACTGGCCAACAAGCTCTGCTCTCTGCTGCTCAAGAGCTTGCAGCAGACGGTTGATTTGTTTGTGGATATCAGCTTCAATGGCCATTCTCTGGTCTTCTATATCTTGTTTTCTGGTGTCCATTGACTGAAATGCTTCATTGACAGTGGCTAGGTGTTGTTTCAATGGCTGCAGACTGGAGACTATCTCTCCTTTGTGTCTCTGGAAGGTGTCGGTGACCAGGTCGTAGTTGTGTCCCCGGTGGAGACGTATGGTGCAGTCATTGCAGATGAGTTCTCCGCAGGTCTCACAGTAGATCTTGAGGATGTTGTCTGAGTGCTTTGGGCAGTAAGTGACTGTTTTCTTTGAAGGCATAAGATCAGCTGCCTCTCTCTGAATGTCAGTGAAGCTTGCTATTTTGTGGGTTTTAAATTCTTTCCATATTTGGTGGATCTCGGTACATTTATTGCAGACAAACTGGCCACAGTCACAACAAAAGCCAGTTGCATTGTGCTTATCACATTTCTCACAACGCATTTTCTGTGGCTCTTTGGTTTTAGATAGCATATCTTGGATCTCAAACAAATGTTCAGCGTGGAAGTCGGTCTGCAGCCCTGAGACCCCAGTGGGAGGTAGCAGGGTGGTTCGGCGACATGTTGGGCAGCATAGGGTGTGTCCATCACGATCCTGGACCACTAGACGTTCGAGACATTTCTTACAGAAGGAATGGAAACATGGCAGCAGTTTGGCATTGGTGAAGGTATCCAGGCAGATGGAGCATTTGAGCTGGGCTGTGACCTTCTTTAACGCCTCTTCAGCAGCACTTGACAGCTCAACCATTGTTAGCCTATGATTAAAGCAGAATCCTTGCCCTTGTTGCAGATACCGGTTTTCATGTCTAGAGTTGGGTAAGGGTATACAGGTTTGTCTCCTTTACTACTAGGTGGCTATATTACAAGGCATACTGGTTGTTGTTTTTTAATGCTACCATTCCACTTCCTGCAAATGAGAGGCAATTAACTACCTAAAACTGTGTGTGCCTCCTCGTTAATATTTCTCTTAAGAAGTGTCACTCTTTTATAAAATAGATAGAATGTTCTAAATGTAGTATTAAGTGGAGTAGCACAGTCTCATGAGAGCAGACAAGGCGAGACTGACAAGCAGGGCTGCTCACAGTCCTCAAGTAAGGACTATACCAGGCTGCTTGTAGACAACATGTGCTAGTTTCATGACATTTCAGCCGTAGTGTATGCTACTTGGGGACGACAAAAGGCTGCATTATTTCTTTTAGTGTCAAAATATTCCGATCTATGAAAGCTACTTACATGCACTCATGAAAAAACAATAACTCTGTTTACTCACCTTCGATAACTTGGGTCTCAGTTATAGATATTAGTAATTGCAAGCTCTATACTGAGTGTGAAGTTACCAAAATATAGTCTGGGTCACACACAACTCTGCCTGCAGTTCACATGCTACAAACTCTTTTAGTCTAATGAGCACTTGGAGGGTGAGCGAACTTCTGTGCAGTAACAACTGGTGACACAACTGGTGACACACCCTTGTTTATCTCGAATAGTAGTATTATTCATAATGTATAGAGTGCAATGAATAATAGAGATTGGATAGATACTTTCCTTAATAAGTTAGGGAAAGTAACTGTCCAATCAAATGAGAGCTGTTACATTGCTTAGTTTACTATTAGCTGACTTCTAAAGCACATTGTGCCATGAGTTTGTAAATAACGACACACAAGGCGCTATGGCTTCTATGTCTCTCAGTGCCACAGATGGCAAGAATGAAATGAAAGAAGAAAAGATTGTGTAAATCATGGTTCTGTACTTCCTTTTCTCCTTTTCTTCTTGACATCTGGCAAATTCTGGGGCATCCAATGTTACGCACCAACTTTGGTGAAAGGATTGAGTGGTTGTAGCGACGAACTCTGATGGCATATTTATCAAGAGCAAGAACTATGAATAAAAGCTACAAAAAGCACTCTAAGGATGGATTAGCACATAGGGTAGTCGACTAAGTTGAAGTCATCTGGCTAGTCTAAATTGCTTCTTATGACTCATCTCATAGGCTTTTCTTGTAAAATGCTAGTTTAATACTGAGTCGAGAGGCAATTTTAATTTGCCAGACAGCTTCAGTTTTATTAGTGCCCGTTGTGATTAAGCACTGCTTGTAGCTTGTAGCCACAATTCTTGCCCTTGGAATGCCCTTTAGAGCACACTATAAATTGCTATCTTGTGACTAACCTGCCTCTTTCAACGGCTGAGTATGTCCCTGAGCTGGTTGCATTTAGCAAGGCTACAAAGCTTTCAGATTCTGTTGCTCACTGGCCACGTAAAGAAAACTACCACCCCTGAATATGTCCAAATCTGGTCCTCTTAGTGACTGGGTCTTGGTGGTGACTGAACATAGTGTCATGTCCATGGCAGAGACACATACATTAATTGTTAAGTGTGGTCACAGTTGTGGTGGACAAAGCAGACGAAATGAAACCTAATATAATTTTTCGCAAATTGTGTACAGCTCATAATAATATATAATAACCTCTGTAACAATACAGCAATTGAAATCTTTTTGTACAACTAATAGATTGTATGTGAGTTGAGTGTGTTTACATGTACATAAAGTTGAAATTAGCAGCCAAGATACGCTAGGATACATAAGTTGGAAAAAATGGGTATTTCAGCATTTTTGGTGACGTAAATCCAGGCATTTAACCGATCTACTTTGCCTATATCTCGTAAACAGCAAATAATAGCATCTGTATTATACGGTAAGAGTATATGAAGGCATGCAAGTTCAAAATACTTGGATGCGGTTGTTTAAAAGGTCAGAGATAAATATGTCACCGTCTTCAGTGATGTGGATCCAAACAGGGCAATTGAACTGACCTTGTTCGTGTCCTCGACTACCGAATGACGTGACAAACTTGCCTTCTGTGGTGAATACGCTAATGCGGTGATTGTCCCTGTCGCATACATGAACTTTGTTTCCAATTATGGTGACGCTAAAGGGATTGTGAAACTGTCCTGGACCACGGCCGAAGCTTCCAAATGTACACAAGAATCTTCCCTCTGGGGAAAACACCTGGATGCAATGGTTATGACAGTCAGCTATGTATAGATTTCCCGAGCTGTCACAAACCAAACCTGTGAGACATTCAAACTGCCCGTTTCCATTGCCTTGGGTACCTAATGTACCATGAAGGGTCAGGTCAGTGTTGAGGATTTGTATTCTGTGGTTATGTTGATCGCACACGTACAGTCTCCCATTTTTTTTGTTAAATGCTATGCCTATGGGCGTGTTGAACTGCAAAGGACCACTGCCCCTCACCCCAACAGTTGCGATGAATTCTCCATCCGAAGTGAATTTCTGAATGCGACTGTTGCCTTCATCCACTACATAGATGTTGCATTCATTGTCAAGAGCTATACCACGAGGACGAGTAAACTGACCTTCTGCAGACCCTTCACTCCCAAACGATTGGATCTTCTCTCCCTCGGGAGTGAAAACTGAGACGCAATGTCCAAAGCGTTGTGCAACAACAATATTGCCTTTCATGTCAGTTACAATGCCCTGAGGCCTCTTTATGTTTTCAATCGTTCGAATGGGACTCCCTAGGTCTCGTGGTGATGGTAAGGAAGTGACTGTAAATGGGCTTCCTTTGATGTTCTTCTCCCTGACTTGAATATGGAGACTGTGTTTTCCTCTGGTAGTTGGGGTGTATTTAATGCTGTATGTGTATCGGTCTTTCCTTTCCACCTTACATTTGACAGTAGTAGCATGTTTGTTGTGAACTAGCTGTGCCTTAAGACTGGGGACTGGTGCTTCGCAATGTTTACCGTCTTTGTTTCTAGCGTGCATCATGACAGTCACTTCTTCTCCGACCGTTGAAATCTTCAGACCTTTTCCAGTGGCAAAGCACTTTCCAGAGTAGACGGGTAGGGTCACGGCTCCAAACATTTGGCAGGCACAGCGGAGCTCAAGGCCATTGTCTGTGACCAGATGAAGGTCTGCCTCTTCCGAAGCTAGTACGCTGGGGTTGAACTTGGCAGTAATCTGTTGCACCTGTTTGAGCATGGCTGTCTTTGTTGCCAGTATCTCTCCCTCACTGCCGGTTTTCAGAATGCCCTCAGTGTAATCCTGGCAGCTACTGAGCTGGGTTTGGACTAGCTCACACTGATCTTTTTGAGCTGCCAGATCTTTGAGCTTCTGATGTGTGAGTTGGTTCAACTGGCCAACAAGCTCTGTTCTGCGCTGCTCAAGAGCTTGCAGCAGCTCACTGATTTGTTTGTGGATATCAGCTTCAATGGCCACTCTCTGTTCTTCTATATCTTGTTTTCTGGTGTCCATTGACTGAATTGCTTCATTGACAGTGGCTAGGTGTTGTTTCACTGGCTGCAGACTGGAGACTATCTCCCCTTTGTGTCTCTGGAAGGTGTCGGTGACTAGGTCATAGTTGTGTCCCTGGTGAAGACGTATGGTGCAGTCACTACATATGAGCTCTCCACAGGTCTCGCAGTAGATCTTCAGGATGTTTCCTAAGTGTTGTGAGCAGTACATGACCTTTTTTGTCGGAGTTACCAGTTTGACTGCCTCAGTCTGAACATCCTTGATGGTCACAATGTGGTGGGTGCTTAGGTCTTTCCACATTTCATGCATCTCGTTACATTTATCACAAACGAATTTTCCGCAATCACGACAAAAGCCAGTTGCATTGTGCTTATCACATTTCTCACATTGTATATTTTCCGATTCCTTTGATTTGACGAGTGTGTCTCGAATCTCAAACAAATGATCAACGTGAAAATCAGTCTGCAATGCCGAGACTCCAGTGGGGGGCAGCAGGGTGGTTCGGCGACAGGTTGGGCAGCATAGGGTGTGTCCATCGTGATCCTGGACCACCAGACGCTCGAGACATTTCTTACAGAAAGTGTGAAAGCACGGAAGCAGTTTTGCATCAGTGAATGTCTCTAAGCAGATAGAACATTCAAGCTGGGCTGTGACCTTTCTTAATGCTTTGTCAGCGACACTTGGTGTCTCAGCCATTGCTAACCTGTGTATATTTGATGTAAATATAAAAGTAAGCAGATCAGCCCAGTAATGAAATCATACTTGTTTTACACTCAATAATTTCCTTGTATATAGCTAGCTACAGATACTTACCTCAACAATCAGAAGGAGTACTAAGATGAAATCATCCGCAATAAAAAATTCTCTGTCACAAATCTCACTTCCTATTACAAGTTTGTTGCGGCTAACAGTAGCCACTGGGGGTGAGCTAACCTCTCAGAGCAGCAGTAGCAACTTTTCTACTTTTATTCATTGCTTCCCCCTGCTTCATGTTATTGCCTTATATGGAGAACATGTATTGTCCAAGCCAAACTGATGCAGGTGATAGTTAAATTTGTGGCTATGTGACCACATCCCTTGTGGTAGGGCTGCAACCAAAGTTTTGATTCCCAGAAATGATAGTGATACAGCTGTAGTGTGAGTAAGGGGTGAGGCTACCGTAGTAATTAGACCTTGGCAACCACATGTCCCATGACCATTACCATGACAGCAAAACGTCTGCAGTCAGCAGCTGAACATGAAGTTATAGCATACCATGATAATGAGCCTATAGACCAGCCGGATGAGCCTCCACATACTCATCGGCTTTACTTCAGAAAGCTCACCCGGCTATACTAAGTCCGTCCCACTAGCCTAAACAGAGTCTGACAGTCAGTTGTGTGTTGCCTGTTGAAGCGTTTGTGCCTGGGATCAAGGTTTTTGATTGGCTGAAATAGTAGTGTGTTTGATTGCTTCATCACTTCCTTCCAACTCTTGTTTGCTTGACTTCAACAGTCATATTGGCAGCCACGTGTTCTTAGTATCATTGATGTGTGCTGTTAATTTTGCAGTTCAGAGATCACCTTGATCCCTTGATTGGCTCTTAAAAGGACATTGATCACTTGATTTCCATTTTGATCCCGGTTGCAAACAGTTCAACAGGTGACATCAAGTGACTACCCCTTGCCTGACTATCAGATAGGGGTGTTTGTCATAACAGTCCTTCCCCCTCCCTTGGTCTTTAAACACACACACCCAACACACACATACACGCACGCACGCACACACACACGCACGCACGCACACACGCACGCACGCACACACACACAACACACACACACAACACACACACACACACACCGACACAGTAACCCCCAAGAAAGCCTCTGACAAGCCATCATGTCTTCTCCAGAGCCTGGAATTCTTCATCACCCAGCTATCCCTCAGGGGTATTGAGGCGGCAACCCAATGCTACACCACCTCTTACTCCTCTGTCCACACACCGAGGGAGGAGGAAGAGTACAACAGAGCCAAGTGCACAGTTGTACTAAGAGTGTTGAAGTTTACAGCTGTACTACTCACTCACCATCCCAAGGAGGCTTTCAGTGTGAGTGCACATACCAAGTTCACTGTGTTCAGTGGAGTGCTACTTTAGCCTCATTCATAGCCTCCCATCTGCTTTTCCATACTGCAAGCGACAAGAAGCTGGATAGGGCCTGGGAATGATAGGGCCTGGGAATGAGTGCTGTATCATGCAGAAGGAGATGTTTCTTCCCTGCAACCAATAACCTCTTTGTCAAGCTGTTTATCTGAAATTGTAACCATTGCCATTTCCCTATCAAATAAGTATAAATAGTAGGGCTAGTAGTATGTCTGGATTACTGTGGGGACATATCTTGACTCAGTACTGCCTCACTCTCATTGTAGTGCACTCCCCACACCTTCTGGAGCGACCAGCTGCTACGGCTGGTGGCCTGCTGTTGCCTTCGCCCTACCTCTGTTGGGTTTGACACAGGGGATACAGAGGTCATGCAGACACTGCCAAAGGAGGTTTGTGTGTGGAGAGAAGCCAGTGTGTAGTAACACACTGCTTTTAAATGTATGCATATACAATAGTTACTGTAATGTGGCTATGGTAGTCAGTTTACTGGTACAGTCGGCAATCTCTTCGGCAATCTCTTCGGCAGTCTCGTCTTTACTCATGTTTCATTGTTCATTTGTTAAAACAATGTGATCCATCATTTTCTCCAGGCACTAGAGACTTTGAAGGCTTTTGCTAACCACTTTGCTCCAGAGTTGAAAGCTTCATTCATCGACATTGTTGCTTCTGAGATTTCACCAGGAGGGTGAGGAAAGTTGTGTTTCTTATGTTAGTAAATTATGGAATCAAATCACTTTTTCTCTATTTGAGTATGCATTATATGTTACTTGCAGATCCTGTGATCTGATTGGTCGACTTCCTCTGTATCTCCATGGTAACAATGAGCAAAGGTGTGACCATGACCAGCTGAAAGGCACTGTCAATGGCCACCTCCTGCTACAGAAGGCAGGGCTACTTGTACCAACCCTTGAGACTATGGTAAGTGGAGTAAGTTTGAGGATTGTACATGTAGACACTGCGTCTGCCAGTTGTGCTAGTCAATTGAAATGTACAATGAAAAACTTCTGCTCAGAACAGCCAAATGTATAAATAAGCTCTTCAACAAGATTTCTTATCTGTTGATTCCAACACTGAATTCACAAGAAAAATAACCAGTAGCTTATCACTCTCACACTGAGGGTGGGGGGGGGGGGGGAGGAGGTGGGAGCCCGGGGGAAAGGTAGCCAGTGCAGTGGTTTCTGAGACTGAGGAAGTGAAGAAGGTAGCCAGTGATTTATCACTTCCGAGACTGAGGGGGTGGAGAAGGTAGCCAATGGTTTATCACTTCTGAGACTGAGGGGGTGGAGAAGGTAGCCAGTGATTTACCACTTCCGAGACTGAGGGGGTGGAGAAGGTAGCCAGTGGTTTACCACTTCCAAGACTGAGGGAGTGGAGAAGGTAGCCAGTGGTTTATCACTTCCGAGACTGAGGGAGTGGAGAAGGTAGCCAGTGGTTTGTCACTTCCAAGACTGAGGGAGTGGAGAAGGTAGCCAGTGGTTTATCACTTCTGAGACTGAGGGGGTAGAGAAGGTAGCCAGTGGTTTGTCACTTCTGGGACTGAGGGAGTGGAGAAGGTAGCCAGTGGTTTATCACTTCCGAGACTGAGGGAGTGGAGAAGGTAGCCAGTGGTTTGTCACTTCCGAGACTGAGGGAGTGGAGAAGGTAGCCGGTGGTTTACCACTTCCAAGACTGAGGGAGTGGAGAAGGTAGCCGGTGGTTTACCACTCCCAACACTGAGGTGGTGGAGAAGGTAGCCAGTGGTTTATCACTCCCCACACTGAGGGATGATCACGAGGGGTGTTGGCACCCTCACTGTTGTGACTAGGGTTGCAGCAGATACTTATGGTAATGCCCACAACACAGCTTAGCCGTACTTTGGATGAGTAGATCAAAAGCCATGGACTATATTGCAGTGATAAGTCAGTCACTTGTGGTCAGTAGTACTACAAACACTCTTTAGTTGTTCACTTGCAAGGATTCAACAAGACATAGCAAAATACTCCCACTAGCCCTAGTTTTTTTTGTATATGTGGTACAAAATTTGAACCTGTCTATTGACAGAGATACAAGTCAGAGGCTTGAATTGTTTTACTGTAAACAAGTCAGAGGCTTGATGTTATTTACTGTAAACAAGTCAGAGGCTTGATGTTATTTACTGTAAACAAGTCAGAGGCTTGATGTTATTTACTGTAAACAAGTCAGAGGCTTGATGTTATTTACTGTAAACAAGTCAGAGGCTTGATGTTATTTACTGTAAACAAGTCAGAGGCTTGATGTTATTTACTGTAAGCGACATTAGAATTCTGATGTTTTTGCTGAGAGAGTGAGAAATAAATCCACAGGCTCTAAGAGAGTAAGAATCAATTGGAATTTGGCTGAGGTCTCTAGGCAATGCTGTTTATGTACGTAGCTTGTCTTCCACTCCTCTGCCAGGGATCAAGTGGCTTAGTGGTAAGAGCGTCTGACTAGTATTCAGAAGGTCTTGGGTTTGAATCTCAGCTGGATCCTGGAGTATTTATTTCTCACTCTCTCAGTGAAAACCTCAAGGTACATGTCATTGATAAATGTAATGTAGAAGTCTGCTATTTTGTAGTCTACAGTATTTATACCCTCTTCAATTTCTTATGCTAGTATTTATAACAACAGTGACACTAACAACGCTATGTATGTATGTATGTACTGCTCAGTGGCATGACAGTTAAGATTACATTCAAGCCCCACTCCTGTCTGGACTATACATTCCAGTATGGCGTCTCCTCTTCTGCTTGGAGATTGTGATCTCATGCACATGCATCAACCATATTGGATTTCTTTGTACACATACTTTCTTAGTTGGTTGAGCATAAAATGAACTCAATGGCACATGTTATGGTAGCAGTACAGCTAGTCCTGGGCATTACTCTCTGCCCACAGGAACCTGTCGTCCCTCAGCAACCTAGCAAGCCGCTCATTGTAAGGACGGTAGAACAATCTGAGCAGCTCTTCTGTCTCTGGTAGCATCTGGAACTTGTCATGGTACTCCTTTGACTTGATCCAGCTCATTTCATTAGCCCTCCTCCACAAACGATGGAGATCAGTCTTCTCCAATGGTCTCAGCCCCAGGAACTTCCACACCATCACTGCACTGTGGTAGGGGTCCCCATCTAGGTCTTCTGTCCTCAGAAATAAGAACTGCTTCATGGGAAACACATTCAGCCACTGTACTATGTGGAAATAGTACATTCCCAGCCCCACCCGCAGAGGAAAGCATGCCTGCTCACTCCCAACCCCCCTGGTGGCCCTCCTTACACACTCAAACTCTGATGCACTGCTTTTTACACAGGTAACATACTCTCTAATCACTCGCACAGTGTAGTTGTGAAATATTTCAGGTGCGAATTTCTTGTACTTTTGTGGGACAACCACTTCTCCCTTGGAGTTTCTCCAGTTATGATTGGCACAGAAATACCAGAAATCGGAGAATAGTCTTCTCACTGGATCACGCATGATCACAATGAATTTAACATCAGGTGTAACAGTGGAAATCATTTGTGAAAGAAGGCACGAATTTGCATCATAGCTATGCGTTTGTGTTGTGTCAGTGTTGACAGAAGGAACAGATGCCCACACGGTAGAAGCACTTGCATCCAAAGTGAGAGCATAGGGGTGAGCTTTGATGTATTTGGATGCACTTAAGAACTGAAGAAGGTACCACAGAGTGTGAACCACTTTGTGGGGATACTTCATCCGGTTCTGCACAACTGTTTTCCAAAAGTGGCCCTCCTTATGCAATGGTTGGGCTAGGCTTGGGTGGGCTGTGATGATTCGATACAATGTCGTGGTAGCACACTTTGGAAAACCAACTAAAAGAACACTTGGAAGACAGTACAAGTTATTCTTATTTCCACCATTTGTGTTCCAGATATTCTTTGTTAACCAGACTGCTTGCTTGTCGGAATACACTGGGGACTTTAGCACACTGATATTTGTTAGTGTCTTGAGAACATTTTTAGGAACAGTCATTGTAGAGTACCAGCAAGGGTTTCTGAACTGTGGTGAATACTTTGCTGGAACAAACTCCTTCAGGGCTCGTGTATAGGTGTTCAGAGTCTTGTGGAGCCTAACTGTTGTGTTGATGCCCTTGTCTTGCTCAAATAAGGACCTGGAACAATAGTGGAGATCACTTTCAATTAATCGATCCAGATAGCTGAGATGTTTGACACCTGTGTATAAAGAATGCTATATGTGATCACCCCAAAGCCAGCCCAAATTGGTGCCATTTCGCCTACTCCCGTTTCGCCTACTCCCATTTCGCCCCCCTACTTATTACCGCATGGTGCCATTTCGCCTACTCATGCAAAATGTGACCAAAACAATGTGAAACAAGCTGTACAAGTTTATTTATGTATTTGTAGACATGTATGTATGTATTTGTAGACATTTTTGAGTAATTAAAGTCAAAGACTAGGTTAAAGTGAAGTTAAAGACACTTACGGGACAACCATAGTTTCAATTCCTTTTGATGAATAAATTAATGCACATCAAAAGACATAAGAATTACCGGGTATGATCCTTTTAGACAATGTATGCATGTATGTATGTATTTGTAGACGTTTTGCATTTGTAGGCGAAATGGCACCGAGCGGTAATAGAAGTAGGCGAAATGGGAGTAGGCGAAACGGGAGTAGGCAAAATGGCACTAACCCGCCAGCCCTCCTGTACATGTTAGACTTATTTTTTGCATGTACTATCATAGTGTGTGCAGTATGAAACTGCAAGTAGTAGGTGTGATAAAATCTAACATACTAGCATTGCCCTGTCCTCCAATTAACTGAGTAATGAGCTTTTAGATCTTCATGTGTCTCAGCCATGATGAAAAAAAAATGCTTCACTAAAACGGTACGTACTTGTTTAGATCTTTTTCACACATAGCAGTGAAGCCATGAGTAGTAAGTGCAAAAAGAAAAAAGTCTAACATACTTCATAGCCATCGTCGCTGTCCTTGTTAACTCACTAATAAACTCCTAGACAAGGAAAGAAAAAAACAAGGAAAGAAAAAAAACCCTTGTTACCATGGTGATTGCTACAAAAAGTTGATAGTGCTTGTAGTGGTATCAGATTTCTAAACGTTACCTGATACTACCACTATACGTACTGTTACTGTTACAGTAGTAGCATCATACAAGACTTACTTCCTCCAGTCTCGCTGGACCACACCATTGCAAACCACACCAGACCTCCAGCCAACAGACTAGCAAGAGCCAGAAGGCTTTTCACAGCATGCATACTAACCAACCATGACATCTTGGCCTTGATCACAGAACTCAGTAGTGGCTAGACCAGCTACATGGACTTTTGGTGTACTTCTATCTCTTGCACCCAAGACCTGAGAGAAATCTGTGGGCACATAGCTACTAGCTACACCTGCTAGAGAGACTAATTTCTACACTTTGCCTGCAAGCACAGCAGTAACTGGAAAGTGTTAAAAATCTCACCATTGTTGGAATTTAGCTAGTGAATTAGCAGCTTGTACAGTAAGTTGCCACATACTCTCGGTATGGTTGCACACTGTCTTTGTAAATTTACTACAGCTATCATAGTACTTGTCTGCACAACCCACATACTACATTGTTGACGGCTCATCTGTGCACTGTTATGACTCACAACACTGCAGCAACAACTAGTAGTGAGCTAAGGTGTCTGACTCGAACCCAGGATTTCCGTTCCGGATTTTATCTCGCAGCTTTGGAGAAATTAAATTCTCCAAAGCTGCGAGACAAAATCCAGGATGGAAAGCCTGGGTTCGAAGCTAGTGACAATCGGTTCAGCTGGTTCACTTTACGTCCAGTAAATGCAGGCTTATGTGTATGACCGAGGATCCTGTCATAGCCGTTGATTGTCAGTTATCATGCATACAAGTGTTACCAAAATCGTACATACAAAGCTGTTATGTTGCAAGTAGTATGTACAAAAAAAAAAACTCAGAAATATTTTGCTGCATGCTTTTGGTAGCTGCTATTGCCATGCTCCCTGGCTGAGCTTCCTGGCTGAGCTCCCTGGCTGAGCTTCCTGGCTGAGCTCCCTGGCTGAGCTCCCTGACTGAGCTTCCTGGCTGAGCTTCCTGGCTGAGCTCCCTGCTGGCTGAGCTCCCTGGCTGAGCTCCCTGGCTGAGCTCCCTGGCTGAGCTCCCTGGCTAAGCTTCCATGCCTGCACAATCACATATCTCAATGAAAAGGACATTAGAGTGAATATTTCGATATACTTAGTAACCATTTTTGTAGCAAAACTTCTTGCATCTCTTAGCGTATGTACGCTATGCAGACATTGATTGTAACCTATCCATCCCGATACTTGTTGTTCACTCTTGACTTCCCTCTCTCTCCATGTGTGCAGGGCCACTCTGCAGATGACGTAGTCCTTAAGCTGTTGGACTTGGTACTGGGTACATTGAAGCCTCTGGTATCTCAGTCCCCAGACAGTAGCACTGGCAGTAGTGGAGGTGGGAACCTGCTGAGCCCAGCTAGTGAACAAACCACAGGACTGCTGCTGGCTCTGGCTCTCGAGATTGGTGTAACTGTGAGTTGTAACTATGTATACAGCTGTATAGCTTTCGGGGTGAATGTGGGTTGCTGGTGGCTTAGTGGTGAAAGTGCTGGACTGTAAATCGAAAGGTCCCAGGTTCCAGCCCCACTTGCAGCAGAGATTTATTTCTCTTCCGGATGCACTTGGCCCTACCTCAAAAATTGAGTAGAAGGTTTTCCTTTACCTCCTTTGAAAGGGATGTTAAGCTGTCAGTCCTTGGGAACTCCTAGTACTTGCCTGAGTGCTATTGGAATTTCTCTTGTTAACTGGCTTATCCCAGATAAATAAACAAGACTGATCGCGTGGTATCTCTCTGTTTCTTCCACGTTAGCCTTCTACATTGGTGGATTGCTTGCTGGACTACAGTAGTGGTAAGTTTCTTAATTAGCAGGCAAAATACCGTAGATCTGGAAATTTTCGTTGTAAAAATGTTTTCATGGTATATCACGAAAATAAAAAAATACGAAATATATTTTACAACAGATAATCACTGCAGTCAGCATGCAACACGTAACAACTTTCTGCTCAATGTCCGATAAAACCGTCTGTCTTTACTGCCACAGTACATGCCTACAGCGTTCTTCGGTTCTCTTTCGCACGCAAGTACTTCACCATTGGACCAACAGCTGTGTGGCAGCCACAAACGCAGCAAACTGTTCGTACTCCACGATTTCTTGGCGTGCATAGTCTCATTCCACATCACCAAACCTGGGAACGTAGAATCGATTTAATACCGTCAAAATATTTTCATGGGTGTCCTAGACCACGAAAATATTTTTACATGAAAAATGAAAACACGAAAATTTTGCAACACAAAAATTTCCAGATCTACAGTAGCCTCATTGTTTTGTTGTATCTCTGTATGCTACTCACCCCTCTTCCTCGTTCAAACAGACTGTGCTGGTCTGGGACTGATGTTATACCAGTCTTTCCCTTACCTCCTCAACGCCCACTTTGTCACCCAACACCAGCTGTTCCTCTCTCACCTCGTGGAGAACAGCTGCAAGAAACCTCAGACTGTGAGTGTCTACCGTACGTACTGTGGTAGGTACGACTGTGAGTGTCTACCGTACGTACTGCGGTAGGTACGACTGTGAGTCTCTACCGTACGTACTGTGGTAGGTACGACTGTGAGTCTCTACCGTACGTACTGTGGTAGGTACGACTGTGAGTCTCTACCGTACGTACTGTGGTAGGTACGACTGTGAGTGTCTACCGGTAGGTACAGTGTGGAGATAACAAATAATGCCATGGCATGTTATGGTGGGTCTTTGAATGGCTGAATCAATTCTCATCTCAAGTTTTGTGTAATTGTAAATATACGTACGTAAATATATGAAGAAACAATGTGTTCATGAAATGTTTAAATGGCATGTGACAGTTTTCAGAAGTCTTCCCACAATTACAGGTATTTTGAACAATTAATAACTAGGCAAATGCTGAATCACTTCGGGTGAGCCTGAGTGAGCTACACGCTGTTGATATGGTAAACCATGCATGTAGCTTCAGCAGCAGGGTTTGTCATAGTCTTGCAAGCTGCAGAGGGTTCAGCCTTGAGCCTTGTCAGGTGCATGCAGTGTACAAAATGCACACACACAGGGTGTATATACTCGAGTACAACATTGGCATGTGACATCAAGCGTACCTATGCAACATAAGCTTATATCTGCACATAGAAAACTATACTAGTTGATGTCCTACATGTCTGAAGGTTTGCATACCTGTTTCTACACATACTGTCACTGAATCCTGAATATCTAATTAGCAAAGACAACAAAAACTGCCCTCAGGAGTGCCATATATTGTATCTTCCAAATCTTCTGCTATGCCAGTGCAATGGCTACTGGTAATGGCCCATTGTAATACAGAGAAATATAAGAGTCGAAACTGGTCTATGAGGGATAGAGTAACCACGTTGTGCCTACAGGCGTGTCGCAGGGAGAGTGGGGAGATTTAGTCTACCAGGGACTAGCTGGGAAGAGAGAAAAGAGGCTAGATTCAGTCAGAATGCAAGCATGTTGACTTTGAAGGTGCTGCATATGCACTCGCCCCTATCTGTTAGGTGTCGGCAGTGTTGAATGGCTTTCTGGAGCATTTAAGTCGTGACAAGTCGCTGAGGAAGTACCATGGCTCCCAGGTGTGTGGGTGTGTGCTCTCCCAGTGGAGCAAGCTAGGGAGTTGGTGGGGAGAGAGATTCAGTGCAGACCAACGACTGGGAGCCATCAACCTACTAAAGAAACTGCTTTCTCTGGAGCCAAAGGTACGTCCGTGCTTGGTAGTTGAGCAGGAGAGAGAAGAGAGGGTGGGAGACAGGATGTGTGACATATGAAGTACGATAGACAGGTTCAACAGTATCCTCTCCTCCTCCTTTTCCCAGCTGCTGACCCTGGCGAGTCCTGCGGAGCTGGAGCCGGTTCTGAACATGTACCTCACACTACTGGAGGAGACAAAGAGCTCCCTCACCTTCAAGGTAGCGTGGGTGAACTGTAGTGAACAGTTGTTGGACTCGCTGAGCAATAAAATTACCCTATGCACGCATGCACAAAGTGAGATTAAGTGTCCATCTGTCAGTCTGCTATCAAAAATCTGATAAAATCACTCAACCAGCCGATTTAAATGACGTTAAAGCATGTGTACCTGAAAATGGCTGAAGCGGCCCTATTTTATCAATTTCTTACGTAATATCAACCAATTATCTCTAAATTGTCCCGTACCTCAAATCACAAAACCTCAGTTTGGGTACAAGACTGCAAAGGAAATTGATTACACTCATCTTAGGTATAATGTGCACAAACATAAGCTACTACATTCTTTTCGGAAAGCTACTTCAAGGAAGCATCAGTGGTGGCGGAACATGATCAGGATTGGGGGGGGGCTGAGGCGGTGTAGCCGCCTAGTTATGGCTGCGCAGCGGCCGTGGGGGTGGGTGCGGGAGGGGGGTTCAGGGTGAGGGAAGCTCAGAGGATGTACCAGGTTCAGGATGGCCCAGGAATCACTTACCTGCTATATCGGTGCAACAGCAATTACAATAAACTCGCTCCAGATTTAGCTATAAGCAGCGCATATAATTATATGTAGCCTCGTACCTGTCCCTGCAGAGCAAGGTCCTGGAGGTTTTGCACCACTTCACTGATCTACCCGAGGAGCAGCTGAAGAGACTCAAGTGAGCAGAGTTAGCAGCACTGACAGTTATCACCTTTTGTATACTGCTGTTGTCATAAAGCTACTCTGTCTGGCATTACTTTACCATCTCTCCCTCTCTTCCCACCCCTCTCCTCTTTTTCCTCCCTCTCCTCCCTCTCCTCCCTCTCCTCCCTTTTTCCCCTCTCTTTCCTCTCCTCCCTCTTACTTCCCCTCCAGGGCAAGCATCAACAAGCTGATAGCACAGCAGTTTCCCCTCAAGTCAACAGAGTTTCCTCCTGGCAGCCCACAGTTCAACGAATACATCTCTGTCATTGATAAGGTGAGCAAGACAAACCACCCGCCGGAAGTTTTCCTTTAGAACCCAGCAGGTTTTTTCACTCACCAACCGAGAGCCTTCGTGGTGTGTTCTAAATTTGTAGATTCCTGTGTGGTTGGGTATGTATCTCCACGCCAGTTTTTTCACTCACACCAACCAAATAGTTCCTCTCGGAATCAAATTTTTCAGCCACTGTACGTACATCGGTGATTTTTACAGATTGATTGGCAATTGTGAAAATAAAAACTGTGAAAAAATGAACCAGGCCAGAAATTTTGAAAAATGTACGACGTGATAGTCTGTGACCATCGCCTCTACAAGAAAGGAAGACTCCATCATTTTTGTAGCAACTTGGCTCTTCGCTTTGTCGTCATTGCATGACGTCGGTTTTGACTGTGACTGACTTGGGAGGCGCCAGGTTTTTACATGTTAAGGAAGAGGCGTGGCAATCATTTGGTAGGGGTGTGGCTTGAATGGCTCGCATTCCATGAAAATAAAAACCACATAAATTTCTGGAGTGTCTGGAGGCATTTCTGCAAAATTTTACACCAGCAAAAATTTCCTGCTATACAGTATTACCTTTGCCTCCACTTTCTGTCCTCACTTAGTCCCATTCCCTACATTGCTATCCTGATGCCCTCCTGGCTGGCTGCACTGTACTATCCTGATTCCACTTTGTTTCGTCTTGGTTCCATTCCAGCTGCTGAGTGCTCTGATGGTGTCTGGCAGTCTGGTACTTCTTGAGCTGCTCATCAGCATCATGTGCCGCGAGGAGAAGCATGTGCACGAGGAACAGATACAGGCCAGCCTTGTCAAGTTTATCACTGAGTGAGCATCGACAGCTGAACATTATCTGCCCTATATTTATACCTTAGTTGTTACCCATTCCTCCCTGTTCCTCTCTCCCCTCTCTTCCTTCTCTCCCTCCCTTCTCTTTTTCCCTTCTCTCCTCCTTTTCTCCCCTTCTTCCCTTCCCACTCCTTCCCTCACCCCCCCTCTCTCTCTCGATCTATCCCTCTCTCTTTCTCTTCACCTTCCCATTCTTCCTCCTCCCTCCCCCCTCTCTCTCTCTCTTCACCTTCCCCTCCTTCCTCCTCTTTCCTCCTCATCCAACAGTCTACCCTCCAGTGCTGCTAAGTTAGCCATTGACGTGTCCTACTGTGTGTTCACCAATGAGCGTGGGTACCCCCCAGGGGCCAGGAGGGGTGCAGCCGAGAGAGTGTGCATGACACTTCTCAGATCATGCAGCGAAGTGGCTCTTAGAGAGTTCTTCCTGGAGCACGTCGGAGAGATTATGGCTACCATTGAAGCCAACCTGTCCAAGGTAGAAGAAGACAGAGAAATGATTTTGTAGAAAGACTCCGCTGTAAACATTCGAAACAATGGCTAGTTTGTGACAACTTCTCCTCTCCCTCCTTCCCTTCCCTCCCTTCCCTCCCTTCCCTCCCTTCCCTCCCTGCTCTCACTCCCCTCTCTCCTTCCTCTCTCTCATTCCTCTCTTTTCCTCCTCCCTCTTTTTCCTTCTCCTCTCCTTCCTTCCCCTCCCTCCTTCATTCCCCTCCCTGCTCTCCTCTCTGCCTCCTCTCTTTTCCTCCTTCCTCTCCTCTCTCTTTTCCTTCCAGTCCTCCCTGGAGTCCCAACTTGTCTCAAAGATCTGCTGCTTCCAGTTTGTTGAGGTGCTCTACACCCGTCTTCCTCCTGGTGCCCTTAACAACCTTGAGAGCAAGATCAACATGGCCTACTCCCGTGGCCAGGCCAAGACCGGCAAAGAGATGACACAGGCTGTGACCAAGTGTGTTGCAAGAACATTATTCTGACATACAGCCACATCACAAACTCGCCCACATCCACATGTAGTTTGTAGTATACTGAAGTATACAAGATTTCTTACTTATTGTTCAAGATTTCTTACTGGTACATGTACTTACTAATGGTGTAGGCAAATGTTACCCTCTACATGCATGCACACACGCACACACCCCCCCCCCCCCCCCCCCTCCCCCACACACACATACACACACACACACACGCGCACCCCCCTCCCCCCCCCCCCCCACACACACACACACACACACACACACACACACACACACACACACACACACACACACAGAGCTGCCCACACTGCCAAGTCAGAGGATCTCCATGGCGACAAGACTCTACACGAGCTGAGACGAGTGTACCACTGCATGGCATACAACCTGCTGGTGGCAGTCATCACCTGCACACAAAACAAGATGCAGTTCTACACTGGCTTCCTCTTCAAGGAGGATGTGACAAAGGTCAGTGACATGGCTACCAACTGACGTCTTGGTAAACGACTACTGAATTAGCAGCTGTTTCAAGTGTACATGTATTCTGCAGGCCATTAGCTGATGGATGGTTGGGTGGATAGGTAGGTAGATAGATAGATAGATAGATAGATAGATGGATGGGTGGATGGATGGATGGATGGATGGATGGATGGATGGATGGATGGATAGATAGATAGATAGATAGATAGATAGATAGATAGATAGATAGATAGGTACTTAGTAGCCATTACCATGGTAACAAGTTTTGCTGCACTCATTATTGAGACTCATGGAGGGTCTAGGAGTAACCTCGTTCCCATGCAGGCACTCCCCGCTTAGACCCTCCATGAGTTAGCGGGGAGAGCCTGGGAACGAGGCTGGTCTGGGAGCTCATTAATCAGTTAACATTAATAATATAGTTGTGTGAAAAAAGATATATATACATGTATGTACGTAAAACATTTAGTAGTTTCTTGATTATATGTATAGACTGAGCAATGTATTGTATTTTCCTTCACATCTCACCCTCCTCTCTCCGCACCCTCCTCTCTCTGCACCCTCCCCAGGGCCAGTTTCTGTGGGATAATCTCATGGACCATGACAAAGTGTATCACTTTGAGGTCGAGTTTGAGGTGAGGATCTCGGAACACCCCCACTGTGGGGTCTGACAAGATATATAGCAAGGTGACACTGTATTACAGCCCATTGTGTCCTGTTTCTAGAGCCCACTCGATCGTAAGAAGCAAATGACAGCAATTCGTGATGAGATTCATGCCGAGGGATCAAGAGAGTCCTCCCCCATTGCCTCCCCTCCACGTACGTAGGTTATGTGTCAGTCACCCATACTGCGCGTTATGTGGAAGTCACGTGTGGATCATGTGGATGTCATGTGTGGATCATGTGGATGTCATGTGTGGATCATGTGGATGTCATGTGTGGATCATGTGGATGTCACATGTGGATCATGTGGATGTCATGTGTGGATCATGTGGATGTCATGTGTGGATGTCATGTGTGGATCATGTGTGGATCATGTGTGGATCATGTGGATGTCGTGTGGATCATGTGGATGTCATGTGTAGATCATGTGGATGTCATGTGTGGATCATGTGGATGTCATGTGTGGATCATGCGGATGACATTGTCATGTTCAGTTAATTTAGTGGAGTGGTTTGGTATGGACACTTAATTCTCCTCAATGTGATGAAGCCCATCCCCTTCCTTCCTCCGTTCCCCCGCCCAGTTCCTCCGCGGTACCTCTCCTCCCAATACCTGGCAGACAGCAGCCTGAGTGCTGACATCTCCCAGTTTGACTTCTCCAGTGGCACACAGGTATAATGTAGTTGCAATGTAGTTGATATTTCTAATGCTCCTACTATAACATAATAACAATTCCAGAAACTCAAATCTTCTGTCAAACCAACAGACAGTAACTATTATCAACATTCACACCAGAAGAAAGCACTCTATTAAATGACCACCATTGATCGTAGCCAACTTTGATACAATAGAGATTACCCATTTTTAGTTTTCTTCCATGAAAACGGAAAATAGTGTGAACTAAAACTGATTTGTTTTACATGACACCGTGATTTCTTGTAAAGAGCAGCTGTTTGGACAACATTGGTATATACGCGTTGGTCACCCGTAATGCAATTAAGACAGTCGTGAGAACAAACATTTTTCAAGGTCAATCTTCCAGAATTACTACGTATTGGTCGGAGCCGCTCCCATGTTTGGCTGTGGTTTGTCTGTTTGCTGTCACTCGACCTCATATTTCACTCGTTCCCCAGGCATTTCCAACAGTGAACATTGGAAGTCAGCCAGATACAAAGGTATGAATAATGGATCCCGCACCAGGTAGCATCCCTTGCTCATTACCATGAAGAGGCAGACTTCAAGGATCTTCTCCTTTTCATTGTGTTGTGATGACTATATGGAATCCTCACTCCCTCCCTCTCCTTCTCCCTCCTCTTTCTTCCCTCTCCTTCCCTCCCTCCCTCCCTCCCTCCCTCCCTCCCTCCCTCCCTCCCTCCATCCCTCCCTCCCTCCCTCCCTCCCTCCATCCCCCCATAGGAGACATCCTACGTTCTCTCAGAGGAACAGATTGAACAAGATGAACTGAACACACATGAGTGCATGCTGCCGCTCATGAAACTGCTAGATCACATGGAGCACAACAAGATTAACCCTGTTGTACCCAAGGTTGGACCATCTGTCTGTCTTTCTGCTTGCTTGTCTGTCTGTCTTTCTGCTTGCTTGTCTGTCTGTCTGTCTGTCTGTCTGTTTGTTTGTCATCTACCTTGCATGTGCTAACGTAATTGCTAGCCTTTGTCCCTAACCT
>OX422195.1:3363065-3398065 GCA_949130485.1 Agelas oroides
ATAACTGAGATCACAGACGATCACCAAACCCCACCTGCAAGGAGAAAAGGGAGTGAAACTGAATCTACACTCAATATTCTACAGTCTCACGAGACCCTTCTTGACAGCTCAATAGATTCACCCATCCACAGTCGTAGAGGTATTGGTAGCAACACCGAGTCTCAAGAAGACCTACTGGAGGATACCAGAATCAGCCTCAAGGAAAGACTAAAGTACCACGAGCTTTCAAATGAGAGTGAGATAACCATCCTCAATTCTTATGAACTCAAAGATGATGCTGAGGAGAGAACCATTCTTGGATCTCAAACCAATGGTTTCTCTGTAAATGAGAGGGTGGAGAGGGTCCAGTCGATGGTGGCACCCCGCTCGTATGCCACACCAGAGAAGATAATACTACATGATATTGAGGAGCCAGATGTGGATAGTAACAATGAGTGGATGGATACACACTTTCCCGCTGGTTCCAGATCTGTCACTATTCCCCGAGGAGACAAAGGCTTTGGGATCATAATGGTGGAGGAAAAGGTGGGTGTGAGTTTCCTGCATGTGTGTCGTGATTTTGTGGATGTATACTTAGATAATGTAGGTTGCAATCAGAATATTATGCTCCAAAATCAGAGAATTATGCTATGCTTTGATGCTCACAATTTATGCCAATTATGCTCCACAAATAAGCCGTTATGCTCCAGAAATATGCCAATATGCTTCTCAGCAAAACAATTTTTTTTAGGTCACAAAAACACATTTTCACATAGAACAGTTACAAAACACATAGAAACTCTTGGAGGCATCTTCCCCCGAGTCTTCAACCTCTTCTCCATCGCTCGAGACTGTGGTAAATCTTGTGCCAGAAGCTAAGCTATCAGACAGACTACTAATACTACAACCGGGCTCGTTGCGTTCAGCCATTTTTTCCTATCGAGTCACATGGAAACTGCACATGCGCAATACGCATGGGCTAAAAAGAACCGAATTATGCCGGCATTATGCTCAATGCTTTGAAGGGTCAATTATGCTCGAAATTATGCCAGCATAATATTCACACCCCTATCAATGCAATGCCAATGTGTACAATGTCATAGTATGATCAGTGCAAATATTTTAGTACACTTACAATGTATACTAGATTAGTATAAACTACACTGTAACTACTGTTTTTCTCAGGATCCAAGGACAGGAGACTGTGCGATCTTCATCCAAAGAGTGGTGCCTGGAAGCACTGCAGAAAAGGTGACTCACTGTAATCTTATACCTTGAGATACAGTGTGTATTGTGTATGCTGGCACAAAATGAGTAATGTGTAAGTAGTCTTCATGTCACTTTAATATACTTCACCTCTTAATTATCAGTACTTTTGACAACTTAGTTGATGGATACACTTTTGCTTGATCTTTGCAGTGCAAAATGGTGGCTAGTGGAGATAGAGTACTGGCAATTGATGGACAGATCCTAGATGGGGCAGATTATCTCATGTAAGTTATGGCTATACGAATGTCGTTTGCGGTGAAAACTATCTGTTGTTAGTGTGGTGAGACGAAGTCGATCTGTCTGACTCCATGACTTTCTCCCTCTACTATTCAGAGCTGAAAAGTACATCAAAGAAGCAGAAGATGATGTATTTCTGGTCATTGCGCCAACCTCTTTCAGAACAAATCACACAACTGAACATTCACTACCTCAGTAATACCTCAGATGCTGGCATCAGAGTTTGTACTCTTCTCTTCATCTCCTCTCAACTTCTTCCTTCTCATGTACACAACTTAAACCTTTTCTTAAACCTCTCCTTATTTTGTATGTATATTAACAACATGTAACATATTACTACGTATATTGTTGTAAAATTCATTGAAGCACGGCCTCATTTTAATCCAATTATATCATTATTCTCTCACAAGGTAAACACCACTCAAATTGTGTGGTGATACTTAAAATGTGCATGGGCATATCCTTGTGCCCTGCACCTGTGGGGGTTTCCCCCACAAGCTCTGGGAAATAGGGGTGAAGCTATTGTGCTCTAGTAAGGCATTTGTTATAGAGGTCATACGTATGGGTGTAGCAGTAGGTAAACCATGCACAACATCACATATGCTATTGTGTTCTATTACAATGTGAGATGCTGAATCTTCCAGGCATGGCTTTCAAGTATCACGATCTAGATTATTACAAAACTTGTTAACAACAATAATACACAGAGAAGACAGTGGAAAACCATGCTCAACTCGCAGTGTGGAGAACTCAAGGCTGCAACATCCCACCATCAAGTTCTACACCATATTGGGACAGCTACACCTGGCAGTGTTATCAACCATCATCTAAGCAAGCAAGTGAATGCAGTCCTACTAGTGTGGTGATCACTGCAATAATTTTAGAAACTGAGTGGTCACCCTTCAACAATGTATAAGCAGAAAAGTGGCAAGCAAATGTTCTCAAATCATGAAAAACAGCAAATTGATGTATATTTTATACAACAAATCCAATTACATGACTGAAGAAGTTTTGTAATTTTGAGATTTTAGGTCACTTCAGCCCTTATTAGTATGTATATTAAGTTGATCAAAAGGATAAAAATAATTAAATGTACACTAATACTATAATAGGCATGCAAACACACTATACAAGTATAAGCTTATGACAACAGGTTGATTCACTCATCCAATGCTCGAGCATTCCTTGTCTTTTTCTTGCCACACATTCCCCAACACCTACCAGTCAACCACATCAGTACTTCCACCAACGACAGAAGGGTCAAACCTAGAAAGAGGCCCGAATTCCCTCCAATGTCAGAGATCAAACTAATTGGGGTGTATGAATCTTCTGTTGTGCGTGTTTCCACATTCAGAGTCTCATAATAAATATATACTCCTGAAAGTGGTCGATTACCTGGCCTAGTGTGCCAGTTTGATTGTGAGTAGCTTATTGTAAAAGAATGAGTAGTAAAGTTACATGCTGGTGGGCAGTTGCAGGTTCGATTAGCTGAAAAAAGTTCATCTTTTACACAACAAATGTCAGATAAATTGCAAGGTTGCATTTGCTGGTATTTAGATGTGACAGGTGTGGATATTAATGGTTCAGTACAACCACAAGTGTCTGCAACACTTGTGTGAAAGCAGTCATCTAGACAAGCAGCAGTAGAGTAGGGATATTCTGTGTAGAAGTTAAAAGTTTTATTATCATTTGTATCGCTGCATTGGCGGGAGGAAAAGCGTGTGCCTTCAATCGTCCTGACTTCTTTCATACCAATGTAAACACTATTACCTGGAGGTACAGATATACCTTCTGTACCAGGTCTAGGGGGTTCATTTGGTTCATGAATTACTATTTTCATGCCAGTGTCTCCAAAGAATGAAGCATAGTAGCTCATCATGAGGATCAAGTACTAGTCGCAAACCTTGCATTGCACCAGTTCCCTTTACAGTACGGAATGGTTCATTGCTATTGAAAGTATAGCACAGACCTCCAATAGTTTGGGTGAGCTCAAAATCTTGGAAGTCACAATCTTGTCCAAGAAATTTACAGAAGTCATTGCGAAGTAAGTTTACTTCCTGAGTGGTCAATATCTCTGAAATGTTGTTTCCAGTTAGTGCTGTGAGATTTCCCCACCCTCCATTGAAATTGTTGGTAGAAGCCAGCACTGATGCAGCTGACTTACACTCTGTTGTATTTACAAGGCCAAGACTTATAACGTTACTCAGGTAGACTAAGCCAGGATCATTCGGTAGAAGATCCACCACCTTGTCTTGCCGAAACAAGTTCAGACTACAGAGTGTCACAGCAGGAAACCTCAGTTCATCCCTACGTTCAATTGAGATTGTAGTTGCAGTTGGTTGACGGATAAGGGTAGCAATGCGGTCGTAGGTGGTATAGGCAAATCCTCCAGATGCTGCTAGTAGAACCACAAGCCAGATAATGCATACAACATATGAATTGCTTTTCACAAAGACATATGTAACTGCACTCAGTGATGAATCCTCCAGCCACTTGACTCCCTCTTTTTCCTGCTGCTGTGGCTTATCTGATGGTCGCTTTGTTTCTATCCTTGTCTGTTCCTGACCCCAATTCTGCTGTAGTACTTCTTTCTGCTGGTTCAGAACACATGAATGTTTTATTCCTTCATGTTGTTCAGTTGGGCTCAACTTTTGCATTTCCATTTTGATCGCTAAAATTGTAGTTAAAATAAAGGTTGAATGATAAATCAATAATAGGAAACTAGGCCAATGCACTGCACACAGCATAAACAGAAGTAGATATGTATTTCATACCAACACGGTAAGATCTTCATCTCAAAGGGTTTCATATGACCTTCACCTCAATGAGTTTCATACCAGAGAGTATGTCTTACATACCTTCTGTAGTACTACTTCATACCATGGATGAGAGAAGATGTTCGTCACACCAAAGTGGAAAGTGGGTGAAAGTGTGAGATTGTGCCATTTCCAGGTGGCTGATAGGCAGATTGAGAAAATGCACATTTGCACACCTGTAGTTTTGCAAATTTGTACTTTAGCAAATCAGATTCTGTACTTTAGCAAATCTGCACTTTTGCAAATCTGCACTTTTGCAAATCTGCACGTAGCAAATCTGCACTTAGCAAATCTGCACGTAGCAAATCTGCACTTAGCAAATCTGCACTTAGCAAATCTGCACTTAGCAAATCTGCACTTCTGCAAACATGCACTTAGCAAATCTGAAACCTACACTTCTGCAACTTTGCATTCCTGCGTTTCTGCATTCTCTGTATAGAATTTATTTTTGCCTTCTCTATGCATAGGAATTTTACGGTACAAAAGTCAGTCCAGAAATGTCCATTCCCAGGCTTGACTTAGAGAAACATGACTTCAGAGAGCAAAAATAGTCTTGTTTCTAGCGATATACCAAAATGGAGAAGCACAGGAATGTGAAGTGCAGATTTGCAAAGATTACAGATTTGCTAAAGCACAGGAATGTGAAGTGCAGATTTGTAGAAGTGCATATTTGCTGAAGTGCATATTTGCTAAACAGGTGTGCACACATAACAATTTCTCAAACCTGCCTATTAGCAGCCTGGAAATGGCACAATCTCAAATGGCCATCAAGGCACTTTTCACCCACTGACCACAATCTGCTATGCCACGTCATTCAATAGCAAGGACAAGCTGAATACACAATGCATGGATTATATTGCTATAAAGGAACACTGATTCATGGATAACATCTACTGATACAAGAGCGCATAAGAACAGGCAGCTAGAGTAAGACCAATAGAAGCCCGTAGTCCAGGCAAAATTATTGAACGATACTAAAAATAGAACACTCGATCACCTGCTCTAGCAACAATGGCTTCCGTTACACAGTCTCCAATTTCAAAGGTTACTCTTCTGTTTAAGCTGACAAGATTGATGGGGGATAGGTTAAAAAGGTTAGGCTTTGTGACAGCCGCTACTTCATATTCAATCACTCAAAACACAGATCACCCAGTAGATGCTGCAGAACTGGAAGCACACAAGATTACTGCGTGGAGAGTATTCAACCCATACCTATACTGAATGAACTCCATCTGGTAGCCAGTAGACCAGATATGGATGAAGTAGCAACGAAGCTACCAACCTTCAAATCGATGAGAGCACCTCTTTATTGAGAAAGGTGTAAACGGCTTCCCTTTGTGCCACAGACACGAGCTGAGGTGTATTTTGAAGGTGAATGGGCCCAGACAACAGATGGCAAGTGATTCCTGATTGTAAAGATGGCACTGGCATGAAAATTATCATCTTTGCTACAGATGGCAAAATGAAACACCTAGCCGAAGCTGGAACAGTATTTATCAATGGAACTTTATGCACATGCCCACAGCTCTTCTTTCTTCTTCATGCTTTCAAGAATGGCCAGCAATTCCCACTTGCATATTGTCTGCTTCCCAACAAGGCCCGTGATACCTACCGGAAGACCTTAGAATTGCTGAAGCAGAAGGCAGAAGAACTCACCTGGATTTATCCCCCAGTGTGATGCTTTCAGATTTTGAGCTTGCTATCATCCAAGCTGCAGAGCTGTTTTTCTCCACCTCTGACATCAAGGGGTGATATTACCACTACTACCAATGCCTCAACAGAAAGATTCAGAACTTAGTAGATGTTCAGGTTGCCTACCGAGAAGATCACAATCTAAATAGCTTCATAAGTAAGACAGTAGCCATGGCATTTGTACCACAGAGGTATGTGACACTGGCATAGCAGACAGTAGAGGCTAACATGTCACAATTACCAAGGGTGGAGGAATTAGTAACGTACTATGAGGAGACCTAGCTGGTGGGCAGCTACTCTCTACCCTTTTGGAATGAGTTTGAGACGGTGGCCTCAAAAGGACAATCATGCTGTAGGATGGTGGTTGCATGTAATTTTGTTTCACAGTTTCACTTTAGCACAAAGGCACACCCAGTCACCCTCTATCAGTGCTATGAAATCCTCTCCTTTCCTTCTTGCCACACTCACAATCTACCAGGAGGTTTGGAGAGCAGACAAAAGTGGCCAGATGTGGTAAGAAGTCTCTTGTATCCATACACAAGAGACTTCTTACCACATCTGGCCACTTTCAGGAGTCAATCCTTGTCCCCATCCCAATAAGCTACCCTCTCTCATTTATATGTAAAGTAAAACATCACTAAATCTATAAGCTGCCTTAGGCTTACCTGTCGAGGAGAACACGCTGCTCCTGCCGTTCACAAGCGCAGTGTCCAACCATGGATAATATTATCCATGGTCCAAACACATTTGCCTTCATCAATGACCTTTCGTACATCGTCCTGGAGGCCTATCACGTGATCCGCATGGGATCGTGGCCTCGTTCCCGCGAACGAAAAATCGCTGCAAGCGCTATATATACAAGTACTGAAATACCCAGTCCCCAGAAATTTTGTTTAACAAGTATTGCGTGTTTTTGTACTCTGCCTTGTGGGGTGACAATAAAATTTCATTTATTCATTCATTCATATATAGCGACGGAAAGCTGGGCGGGGCCTAGAATCCGGAACGAGCCGAGCCGCCTTGCTCTGGTGGTACCAACATAGATAGTATATACTGTGATAAAATGGTGGTTTAGACTAAGATCTTATAATTCTAATAGAATTGCAAATGCAGTTTTCCAATGGTCTATGACTATGGCTGAATCAGGATGTAAGAATTGGTGCTGGCAAGTTAAACAACTACTAGTTAATACTATTGAAGTTCCTACACTTTTCTCAGTAGACATACCAAATGGGTTTTCTGTAACCACAACTCTATCTTTCATAAAAAATAAACTCATTGATCTAGCAGAAAGAGTTTGGTTAGACGATCTGCATAGACCAGTTAGAAACTCAGAAAGTGGAGGTAAACTGTATAACTACAAACTAATTTCATTTTGTGATGGAATGTAGTAAACTACAAAACTTGCGAAATGAGCTGTTCTTTATTATAACCGAACGAGACCATGCTTTTATGCACCTCAATATAACTGACAAGTTTTTATATATTCTTAACTCTGAAATTAATACTTGTACAATTGCTAAGTTTATTTATAAAATGTATAAATTACGTTGTAGTTTTTTATATCACACTTAACCTCACCTTTTGTCATTTTTTTTTCCTTCACCACACATTTACAATCACAGTGACTCATAAGTCATAAAACATGGCTGGGCATTTTCAATGCGTGTCACTTAAATAATAAACTTGATTGATTGATTGATATATACCTTCGGAACGGGATTGGAAACATTGCACATCCGCGTTTCGCACGAAATGTGGCTCATGTGGCTGTGATCTGCAAATCACAGTTTTTCGTGTGATCAGCATTGAATGGCAACTTGTAGCATTAAAAAATGGAACATTTTTTGTGTAAATCCAAGTATACAAGCGCTACCAGTACCGTAGATGGTCTTCAAGACCGTGCTAGTGATGCGAGCCACGCCCTTTCCCCCAAATAGATGGACCTAGCCTCGTTCCCGGCTGCCAAGTAGACACGCCAAATATCTTTAACCTAACAGCACAATGCCCGTGCTTACCTTTACACATACCAAGCTTTGGCAACTCCCTGTAAAATAGGCTAAGTAGTCCCACAAACAACAGTAGTCCGCAGGGCACATTTGACAAAAAAACAACTTGTGCTTTAGTACTATCGTGAATCGGAGGTCATAGCCTAATTGTTTGACCAAGGAGCTATCGTTCTGTACACACAACGCTTTCCTGAAGTTTATAGTGCACGTTCTGCAGTCCCACAAAGGTAGTTCAGCGTTTTTAATCCGCCGTTTGAGCCCCACCCGGCCTAAATCGGCGCTACTTTACCATCGCTACATGTTATACAATGAGTAACTGTCAATAAAATTAGGTAAAGAGACAACAAGAAGCAAATCTAAAATTACAAAATCACTGATAAACACTGGCTGTCCTGTCTTCGTCTTCGCCCCAAGCGCAACACGGAGCGCACGCAACCGTTACTATACACGGTAGTATCCAATCACGTGAGATGTTTCCAATCCATCCCGTTCCGAAGTAGTCTCGTGCCCAGCCGGATATAACCTACGTCTGGTAAGATAAGTCTTGGGCTTTTGCACACGTCAGCAGGGTTTGAATGCGGCTGGCGCTGACCATATATGGAAGTTCTCGCCTCTAAATGGCTTCAATTATCACCAATTAGCATCCGCACAAGCGCTAGTGCGCTAGTGGGCCGCTGGAGTAATTGGACATGCTACAATTTGATTGGCACGTTCAAATAACTCCGTCGAAATTAGAAAAGCCCAGGAATCCAGCCTTACCAGACGGACTTTCCGTAGGTATATCCGGCTGGTCACGAGACTAGTTCAAGGTATATACTATCTATGGTACCAATCAGATTGCAGAACGAAACCACGTGTACACGTGACACTTCGTCCACTCAGCAAAAAATTGTCAACTCGGGGGTGTGTCTCATTGCGCCTCGCGCCTCAGAGGGGCAGGTCGTATCTATCATGGATCGAGCACCTGCGGTATTGCCATTGTACCGCCGTAACTGTGTCACTGAATCTTTTATAATGAAGCCAGCATACTGTTATAGAGATTTTCGTATCCAGTTTCCCTCAATACCTATAGCTTCAGGTGAACCTTCTCCACCCACTTGCTGCCCTGGAGTGGAAAGAGTGTAGAGAGATGCCAGTCGATATGTCAGATGCACTGGCAGTGTTTCTGAAAGACAAAGTCTACATCGGAGGAGGGACTGCATCATCTGGCTCATCCAGGCTCTTAATCTATGATTTCACCAATGATTCATGGGAGATAATCAATACCCCTACTGCATGGTACAGTCTCACCACCTACCATTCCCAGTTGGTGCTTGTAGGAGGTGTGGACCCCAGTACTCGGATATGTACAAACAACTTGTGGGTCTTGAATGAACAATGGCATTGGAGTCAGCCCTTCCCTCCCATGCCAACCAATCATTTTGGAGCATCGATTCTGAGCATTGGTGATCATCTCATCGCGGCTGGGGGGTGTGGGGATGGTCCCCTAAACGTTGTTGAGGTGTATAATGGCCATCAATGGAAGAAGGGACAAGCTCTCCCTAAACCATGCTATTGGATAAGGTGTGCTTTCCATAGGGGGAACTTTTACCTTCCTGGTGGAATGAACAGAGAAGTCATCTTCGCCTCTCTGGAATCCCTGATAGCCACCACCCTCTCTGACCAGCAGACATCTGTGTGGAAATATCTCCCTGATGTGCCTCAGGTATGGTCGTCTCTTGTCACATTCCAAGACCACCTGATGGCAGTAGGAGGACAGTACCCACAAAGCTCAGCCCTTCATATCTATTCCCACTATACCAATTCCTGGGTCCATGCAGGGGAATTGCCTGCTGCTTGCTACTCTCCTTGTGCCCTTGCTCTCCCAAATGGAGAGCTCCTAGTGGTAGCTGGAGAGACTGACAGGAGAGCCATGTTCCGTGTCTTCACAGCAAGTGTAGCAGGTGAACATGATCATTATGTGTATTACTGAGAGGTGCTTATGCGGTTGCAAAAAGGAAAGGTTGTTTGGACTCACTTTGGTTACCACAGTTACTAGTATCATTAAACACAATGGAGTGTCCTACTGCCTGCTTTAGACTTCAAACAGTAAACAACTTGATTAGCCTTTCCAGCTCATTAGTAAATGTGATGGGAGAATACTTTGATACTAAAATTGTGCACTGAGGCAGAAAAGTTATGAAATTAATGTAACCAAAGAGAATTTCTTTAGCATCGTGATATAGATGAGGAGCCTGGGAGATCATGTAATGGCACAACAGATGTTTGCCATCAGTTTTTTTTATACTAATTGATTTCTCTAAGTTATTTACCTGCATGTATGTTGGCCCCTTCCACAGTTACTTCAATTTCTGATGGCCACTTTGATATGAGTGCTCTTAATCGCTTGGATAAGGTAGCTGGCATTTCCATCTTCAACCATCTAGCTCCCAACTTTCTTACAATGGCTGCAGCTCTGTCTTTGGATAAGCCCACCCTTGAGAATCTCAAAAAGATGGGAAACAATCCGTGTGAGGGATCACGAGCTATGCTTAAAGAGTGGATCTCAGGCAAGAGTCCCTTGCCCCCCACATGGAATGTGCTACTTTCAATGGTCAGGCTACAGCAGGAAGATCTAGCTCGGGAAATTGAAGATTTCTTCAACAGAACACCAGTGACGGGAGATATCTCAGTCTCCCTGGTAATGAAAATCTAGTGGAGCTTTAATACAGTGCATATTATACCCATGATCAGGCTATGTATGACCCATCTTCCCACCTTTTCCCCTGGTTTACCCCTCTGTCCACTTCAAGCTCTCATAAAGCAGTTACACATTTTGTAATTACATGTTTGTGCCATGCAGTCAAAAGGTGAAATTCTGGCTGTATTCATTGGGTACTATATTAGATGGTATTCATGTATTGTTGTCATGCCTTATTGGAACACAAGGGGTGTGACTATGAAAAAATTGGGAGGTACTCAAGGTTCTACAACTGAGGTGACCCACCTTGGGTTAAATCACAATTTTTTTCAGCGATGAACCCAATATATATTATATCATATACTTACTATTATGCATAGTTAACCATTGTTCTTTTGCCAGGTGCCCAAAAGGAAGAAGGAGCACTCAATTGTTCATGAGCTGTGTCCAACTGAGGGTAAAGAGTGGCAGACCAAACCAGATTTCCAGGAGGAAGCCGTGCAGACCAGTTTTGACTGTCGTGAAGTAGCTGTCCAAACACACAGTGAAGCTACTTGGGCTGAAACAACCAGTAAGTCACATTCCTTTCGTTTGGTTTGTATCATCATCCTTTACATTTCATGACTGGATTGTTTTGCTTATATTGTACTAGGCTCCATTCGTGGAGTGGAGGTGGTTGGAGATGTAAGTTTTACAGTTCCCACCCAAGGTGGCTCATTCAAGTGGAGGGGATATGGACTGAGTCTTCATGCTCCTGGAGGCAGCCTTCCACCTGGTATGCAGGAGTGCAAGATCATAATCAAAACTGGTTTTTCTGGACAATTTCAACTACCGGATGTGGACTTAGACTTCTTCAGCCCAGTTTTTTGGATCTCAGCACCCTGCAAGTTTGTGAAACCCTTCACACTGGAAATTCAACACTGTGCACTCAAAGATGACACAATATTGCCAGATCTCAGCTTTGTCTCTACCAGTTGCTCTCAGAGAGACCTTCCTTACAAGTTTACGAAGTTGGAGGGAGGAGTGTTCACCCCATACAGTTCCTACGGTAGCATCCAGCTGACCCACTTTTCTGGAGTTGGGATTGCTGGGAGAAAGAGGACTCCACGGTCTTACTGTGCCCAGATTTACTACAGAACTAAAGGGGTTCATGACTGGAGATTTTATTTTGCTGTCACACAAGATATTGAAATACAAATCAAAGTAAGCTTTGCATTGAATGTTCATTATAATTAATTGTACTTCATACCCCAGCATGTCCAAATGGCATGTCAGGACTGTGCGTGATTGCCTTCTTCCACTTTAATACTGCATACAACAAAAGCAGTTGAAAGCCTAGTTAGGAGGCTAGTGGTATATGCGTCTTGGCTAAAATCTTTGCTCTGCAGGCGGTTAGAGAGCACTACAGTTACTTTGCCAAGCAGGACACTGCCTTGAAGGTCACATTCCAGCAAAGTGGAATCACTTTGGATGTCCCAGCAGATGGAGTTGTTACTCAAGGTGGATGGAAGATTGTTCCAAGATCTTATCCAACTGTAAGAGTTTGTACTTCTTGATATTAGCCCTCAGAGTCAGTAAGCAACATATCTCCTTTGCCACAGATCAAGAAGAAGGATGTTGACTGCTTCATCCCTGGTCAGTGGATTCCTGAGTGTGAGTTAGTTTTGGAATGGAGCAAAGAATGTGAGCAGCCAACTCGCCTATGGCACAAGATCTCTCTGATTGGAGCAAAGGCACCCCAGAATTACTTCAATCTCATCTTAGACCCCACATGGGCAAGAGGTATGAACATATTTCACTTTACCAGTCATGGTGTTAGTATAATTATTGCATTCACACAGAGAGGGCTATGGTGCTATCGCAAGCCACTGGTACATCAAGAGGACCTACCACATGCACAGGTTTGATGAGAGACTTTTTCAGCTGTGTACTCTAACATTACTTGCATGAATGATTGCTATAATGGCATGCCTTTTAATCCGTAGGTAGAGAGTCTTCCAGCAAACCTACACTGAAAGAGCTAGTGGATGCCCTCTACCACAAGGTGGCAGACAGGTGGAAAGTGATTGGAGTACATTTGCTGATCAGTGACCTCAGTAGCATTGAGAAAAGACACCACAGTGATCCCCACCAATGTCTTCTTGAAATGTTGGAGGCCTGGCTCAAGAGAGTAGACCCTCTCCCCACCTGGATTGCCATAATTGAGGCTATAGAGTTTCTGGAGGAGGAACAGCTTGCAAAAGAGCTCAGAGACAAGCATATTCACATAAAGCCTCATTGAGTAGAATCTTGAATTACACTTACAAAAGCCCATCTCCTCCTGCCTAACCATTTTGTTTGCATGGACTGTACTTGCTTATTCTTCATATACCCTTGCACTTGTGAATATAAGAGATCACCAGTGTGGAGCATGCTGAAATCAGTGATCCAGAAATGGAGAGAGGTAAAGCTCTGAAAATAACTCGGGAGATACAATATTATGATAATAGGAATTTTGCTATTATGCTTGTCTCCTGCTGCATGGCACAATGCCCTTCAATCTGGCCATCGCATGACTTGTAGTATGTGTTGTAGCATTAGTTACCAGTACCTCCAACATAATCTATCCTTAGTTTATAGGTTAAGAAACACTCCATAGCTCAAAACAGACCATGCAGGCCCGACACTTACTCAAGGATGGTTTGTACATAAGGTCAGTGTTGTCACATCATCTATATAATTATTATAATTCATTAATTAGCCATTTTGTTGTTAAACGTATAATTATAGATTTTACCCCTGGTAGACAAAGTATTGGCTGTGCTCCATGTTAATTAGAAGAGGCTTACAGTTATACGTCACTTATACTGTGATTAATCAATCACTCACAGTGGAGATTCCCGCTGTAAAATCTGTTGTAGTTAGCCGTTGTACTCTACAATCTGGAAGATTGCTGATGTACTGTGGAAACATACTTATATAGTAAACCATTTCCAACACAGTGCGGCTGGTAGTTTGAATATTATGACCCATATTAATTGACTGTGCACTGGGTCAGATATATTGTGCTAAACAAAGATTTATCCACTGTTTTACAAACAAGATAATAATAAGAGCATCTTACTGTAAATGGTAGCTGCACACCTATAAATAATTCGGGGAATATATAATCTATAAAACTGTTCTTTACATAACACACTATAATAACAGGACATTTCTGAGGTGTATAATTGCACAAATATAATAATTATGTTAGCTGAATCATATAATCTCTGTTATATCAATCCTATTGAAGTCTGGGTCGCCCCCCAGTATAACTAGATTGTTGTCCGGCAAGAAGGTAATGCAGCAAAGTTTCCGAGCTGATGGCATGCTCTGAACTGGAGTCCAAGTGTCCTGATCGGGGTCATATATCCATATCCAATCAGAAGGATGAGATTCTGCCTTTGTCTCTTCCTCCCCACCAAATGCCAAGAGCTGGTTTCCAGTGCATGCAGCCACCATCATTGTGAATGGGCAGTCACGCTGTTGCTTCCAGACCTTCCCAGCCCTATCGATGCTCGCAAGCAATGCAAATCGGTGACAGGATGAGATGATTGTACGCACTGATGCTACATATAGTGACCTTACACAGGCAGACCCATCTGATCCCCCTACTAAGTAAACAGTATCGCCACAAACAGCTATTGACTGGCCTGCAATCTTCTGAGGGAGACGGCTTGCTGTCTCCCATGTTTGCGTTGTAATATGGAGCACCTCAACTACATTAACAGCCTCACCATCACTGTTCTGGCCTCCAACTACTATGAGGTATTCACCATACACAAAGGCTGCTGCAGAGGAGCGGGGCGTGGGGATAGGGGGAAAGCGTGACACCCATACTTCGGCCTTGGGATCATACGATAGAAGAGCACCTGTGCACTTGTCATCGCTAGAGTTTAACCCACTTATCAGTACAAGTTCTCCCTGGATGATAGCGGATGCACAGTAGTACTGCGGGACATCAGGGGTGGCTTTCTCCCATCGGGTCAGATTTTGAACTGGGCAATAGAAGACACACTTATTGGGTGAGCCATCTTTATTTGCCCCACCACACATATAGAGCTTGCCACCACACTCATGCACACGAAGCGTAGACCCTTGCAGCCCACTGGGAAGGCACTTGTGTGTGTACCACATCAGTTTTTTCACCTTGTAGCTTCTCCTGGCAATTTCTACTTCTGTCTCTTCTTTTCCCCCATGAATTGCAGTATCGCTGCCCGTTGCCAAGACTGTCAACTCTTCTTCACCGAAATCACCTGAGTTCACATTCACAGGTGTACCTGGGTGTTCGGGCTGACCAGACAGTGGCTCGTCCTCTCCTACTCGGGAGCAAAAGATAATTCTAATCATCAACATGTACTCACTACTACTGATTTCACTTTTGAGTTATGAAACACTGCTTCTGCTAATAGACAGTATGTTCTACTGAACTGGTAGTGGGATGTCTTGCTCCTGTGCTCCTTTAGCCAGTGCTCCTGCTATGAAACTAAGCTTGTACACCTGTTCTATCATAATATTACATGTGTTTATTAGCACCCCATGACTATAAGCACCCATTCTGTCTGCTAATTTTGAAAATAGGCATCAGTGTTTAGAATCCCGAGTTTATGGTATCATACACACATAATCACTATGTGTGCAGTTAGCCCACCACACACCTACCACAACATACCAGAATTCACAGCATAGCACATCTCACAGTGTGCACTGTGGACAATATACATGTACTATTCATGGACACATATATCTAGCCACGGATTTGACTGTACTGAGAATCTGATGTTAATGTGATAGCTGTGCAAACAAATGAACAACGTTTATGGTAACAAATTTTTATGTGAGTGTTGTGTGTGCATTGTTTGTGGTAGGTGTGTGTAGAGCTCGGAATCATGTCTCCACTCTTTAGCTAGCTACACTCCAACATTGTTTGTGATAGGTGTGTGTAGAGCTCGGAATCATGTCTCCACTCTTTAGCTAGCTACACTCCAACATTGTTTGTGAGCATATTAAAATGGGGAAGTCAAAGTATGTTGAATTGGCTACTAAGAGATGTATAGTAGTTTTATTGAAGGTGTTTTACAACGGAAAACTAGCACTTCATCTCTCAATAGTGCCTACCTGCATTCTCTCCCTCCTCACGGTGCTTGGTGATGATTGGTTCCGGAATGTCTAAGGAATGGCCCTTCTTACTCCTCCTGAACTTCTTGAACTTAAAGAGCTTCTTCTTCTTCTTTAGAGTACCAGATGACGGGAAGCTACTGGGAGCCGTAGCACTCAGGTCATCCATCTGTACCAATCATATAGACATAGACCATTGTTAACCAATTATATAAGGTATAGGCGAACCTCTTATGGTCTAGAAAGAGAGTGTACAGGATATCTAGGTCAGCAGTTGTACATTTGTGTAGTTTATGTAAAAGGCAGCCACTAGTTTGCTGATGAGGCCTTTGTTACATCTCTATTCATTACTATAACAACTAACTAGATGAGAGTTACAATCAACTGTACCCCTATCCACAAGACCTGGATGGGCCAACAGTATAAAAACAAACATCAGTCTTTGATTGATTCGCAAGATCATACCTTAGAAGTTCTGCACGGGGGTGGAGTTACTTTGTTATATACAAAGTATGTATATACTATATACCACACCCACTTTGGGTTCACCATTAAAAACTTTCCTGTTTTCGAACAATCTTCACATCTGTCACAGGTATTAAACTGATAACTACGTATACCAATCTAACAGCAAACATGACTGCTAGGACACATTGAAGTGCTATATTCTACACAGACTATATGTAAGTGAGATCTTAAGAGAACAAATTTTGTCATCTTGTATGTGCTAGTGCAAACATCTTTTTGGAAAGCATTGAAAAGTTCTGTGAATGTTGTAAACACACCTTTTCTCCCTTCTTCAGCTGATGACTACCATGTGGGAAGAGCTTTGCTCCAGTGTGCTGCTGCCTCTGTCTTGGAGGAGCAGTCCGCATAAACTCTAGCTGACCAATGTGCACCTGCTCTCGAGCTCTCTGTAACACAAAGTCAAAACTATTGCCAGTGTAGTTCTTCACTGTCAATATGGAATTCACAAAATGGGGGAAGCTAAGTAGTTATATGTGGCACACTCTTTGGCTCATTATAACCAACCATAGCTGTACACTGGTACATGTATATGATAGCATGTTAACAATAACCTCTTGCCCACTACAAGTCTACTGAGCTGACAAACCACAAATTTCCATATTTGGCATAGTCATAGTTGGTATGGGCTTAATTAGTCGCCTTGCAAGTACCATGATTTGTGAACCACCACCATTGAAGTGTAGTTGAATGCTATCTGCCGTCCAAAAACGTTTGGGTGTTTACAGTATGTGCACACTGCTATATGTTTTGTAGCCTATGGCTGACTACAGTTTACATGTTGACATAATACAAAGACATGTGTTACATGACTTTGTATTATGGCATGTAACACATGAGATGTACAATGTATAGCGTATATGGCAATAGTTGTGACTCAGAGAGTAACCATACCCTCTATCCAATTTGCCACAAAAGGAAAACACAACCACTATCAAAAAACCCACAAGAAAAGCTACTTTAGTGTGGTGTATTCATAAGTCACACACACTCACTTGCTCCAGGAGCTCAGCTGTGTATTTTCTCTCCCTCTCAAGTTCAACCTTCACTCTGTCTAGTTCCTCAACCTGCAGCAGTGAGTAGCAATGCATTGGTATGTGCATGTGATGGAAGGAAGGAGGGGTGGAAGATGAATAGTAACAAAGGGAAAGAAACACGGCAGCACTGGGCTTCAAGTTAAAGAAAGCACCTTTTGTTAACAATCTACCATACCAGACATATGCACACATATTCATAAGCTCAGCGGTGAACGCATAGTCTATGGTTAGTGGAAATGTCTATTATGCATGTGAGTATGTACTGTGTGTGTGTGTGTGTGTGTGTGTGTGTGTGTGTGTGTGTGTGTGTGTGTGTGTGTGTGCGTGTGTGTGTGTGTGTGTGTGTGTGTGTGTGTGTGTGTGTGTGTGTGTGTGTGTGTGTGTGTGTGTGTGCCACCTTGTTGTCCAGCTCTTCCTTGACTTGCAATATGTTATGCTCTAGATCTACAAAATTCTGTTTGATTTCCTCCACCTCAGTGTCCTGTATAGGTGTGGTTGGGAGAGAGGAGAGTTGTCATACCTACTGTTAAATCATGACCACGTGATTTGATGACCTCACTTGCCTCTCAAACCATCAGCCCACTGTCACCAACATACACACATGCTCTCTAAAAGCTATACTGGTCACCTGATGTACTTATCACAACTTTGTAGCACACTAAGCATACAATAACACGCATCAAAAAGCCGCCTTTTAAGAGATGCACAATGTATCTCCTGAAAATGGTAACAATGTAAATCATGGTACTTGTTGTGACTCAGAGAGTAACCACAAAAGAGCATATCCTCTATCCAAGTTGCCACAAAAGGAAAACACACTCACACATCAAAACTATATACATGGATAGGCAGATGGGAGCATATTGAGGGTGCAGATTAACCTTGGTATATATGTAAGTAGACAGAAGTGCAGAAGTGATTACACATCTGTCCAACCGGTGAACCACTAGCTGAACACGTAGTCTCAGGTTGTGGGATCTGCACTACTTTACAACCTTAGCAGAAGGTGTTCAGACAGGAGTTCCGGATCAACAAAATTACTGCCTGATAATTCCATATAGGGCTCCACCTTGCTTTTTGTTGCATTGGGCCTCGTAACACTAGAATAACATAGGTTAGTACAAGTACATGTACCTTCAACAGTGCAAGATGCTGACTTTCTTTGTACTCCTTTGACTCCTTCACTCTCTCCATCTTGTCACAGATCTTGAGGGCAGACGGACGGTCCCGAGGGTTGTCCCGCACACACTCCAGTGAAAGGGAACGTAGAGGGTGGGAGCGACCCATCAGATCTAGGTGGTCCCTACGACGATCCCTCTCTGGCACCATCTTGCTGAACCCAAGAACACCCGACACAAACTCTGGACCTGGCTTGGGAAACTTGTGTGTTCTGATCTGAATGGCATTCACACCAAGTGCAAACACATCCATGGCTGGGGAGAGGTCGGCTGGCACTTTGCGAACCTCTGGAGGCATGTATGACAATGTACCAGGTGCTGGTGTGTTATCCCAGTTGAGAAAAGATCCTTTGGCAACTTTTGCGACCCCCAAATCAGTGACTTTGGCATGCAGATCATGAGTTATCATGATGTTGTTGCTAGAGAGGTCCCTGTGTACAATTGGGGGGCGGAATGAGTGAAGGTAGGCAAGGGCCTGTGCAACATCATGGCAGATGTCAATCTCAGCATATAGTGGAAGAGATTTGGTTCGGAAGAGCAATCTTGAGAGGCTCTCGTGCATCAGTTCCATGACTATGATGGGTAGGTGTGTCTGCTTGTCCACATACATCCCCAGAAGCTGTACCACGTTGGGGTGCCTGATCTTTGCCAGTTTCTCACACTCATTGTAGAAGCTCTGTAGAATGAGTTCACTCTGCTGGTCCAGCTGCTTCATCCCTACTGGAAACATCGAGGGCTTCAGTTTTTTCACAGCACACAGAAGGCCATAGTACTTCCCCAACTTGACAATGCCATATGCCCCCTCTCCTAGAGTCTTCTCCATCAGCTCAACCCCACTTATGATGTAGTCTTTGGGAAGATTCTGGGGCTTCACTGCCATTGTGTCACAAAACTAGAGGTGTTTGGTATTAAATGTAGCTCAAAATTGCTGGTTTGTGCCCCATGCAGGCACCTGAGCATAGACACAGCGTAAAAAAAAAATAGGCCATACCAAATTGATCTTATGTTTCACGGATCCGGCCGGGTCTTTTTTTTGAAAATTGAAAAAAAAATGTAAAAATGCAATTAATATGCACACGTAATCCAGTACTCTCTAGCCTCATTCCCAGGCCTTCGCGCATTCGTCAATAGCACTACAAATTATCGTGCAGCAAGCGACGAATGTGCGAAGGCCTGGGAACAAGGCTAAGTACTCACCACGTGGCAAGAATGGAGGATGGCGAGCAGTTTTGTGTGACTGAGTGGTATCTAATTAAATTCATGAGAAGTTCGGTCATTTTTATTTTTATTTTTTTGCCTGCCTACCGGGTCATGTTTCTGACCTAAGCAATCTGTGAAACATAAAATCAATTTGGTATGGCCAATAGTAAAAATGAAAAACTTATGTTCAAAATGAGAATGTAGTATCAACCATGAATCAGTTAGTTACTGCACACCGACATCTGTGGTGTGATATAAAACAAGGGTGAAAATGTTGGACATCTCAATAACTCATCAGCTGATAAAGTGACCCCAGATATTGATAACAAAATGTACAGTGAGTAGACTATCTACGTACGTACTCTGTGGATTATCTCCACACTTAGATCTGCGTACCAGTTCAGCAGCCGCCTAGCAGTAGCTTGTTCAGATCGTTCACTGAAACACAGCACACATACATGTAACTGACGAGACGCCCCTCTCAGCACTAAGTCGGATGTGGGCAGGGTCACTTGGTCACAGAGGCACACCCACATAGCATCACTCCCACATGTCCCCATCGACCAAGTAGTCCCAGTGTAAGAGTCCCCTTGGCTCCGCGAGACTATCAACCAAGAATGAGGGCGGGACTAGGATTGATGTCTGCGTTTCTAGGGTTGGCTACCTTGGTGCAGGTAACCTATACTGTAGTCCTACCAAGACTAGACACTTTTTCAGTTCTTGCCTCTCTTACAACAACCCCAGGTCAATGATCCTGATGCCCAAATATGGATGGTGAGTATGCAATTCATTTTGTAACAATTTGCATGTTGAACATGGCCATCCATAGGGTTTGATTACCACTCCTTCACACCCAGAGTAAGTGTGTGTAGGCTGAAACTGCTGTAAGTGAATTGTTGTCGAGACTCTGCCACTTGGGGCACTTGGGAATAGTCTCATTCCCAAACCCTTTCATCCAGCACATTTACAAAAGTGAAGTAGAAATGTTTGGTTTTGAGTATGACACTACAAACGAAACTTGGTCTCATCCATCCCAGCTATAATGTGCAAGTCATGTATTTTGGAGTGCTGTTTCAAGGAAGGGTGTGGGATAAGTGCTCCACCAATCTCACCTCTAGTTGGTACAGTATTGGCTATAAATTTCTTCATCACTCTACTAGTCATGTTCCTATAGAGCTGGAGATAATTTATCATTCCTGCTGCAATTCCCACCTACTACAGTCTGTCTATGGACTTCCTGCCCTATTAACTCTGTGTGCATTTCTCAAGACTAGTCTCCTAGGTGAGTTTAATTAGTCCCATTTCAAAATGCTCCTCAAATTCAGCTAGTAAGTTCAGTTTCATATCTGTCAGTACTGGTCATCTGCATCAGTCTCTAGCCCGACTACAAGAGGCTGTTTATTTCTCTATACTCAGATAGTGGCTGGTGGTGGGGCTGCTGTGCTGTGGTCTTCTCTGGTGATCTCCTCTTTGCTGGCATTGTCATGGCAGGCTATCTTCAGCAACAGACACTCACCTGGAATATTGTCTCCACTGAGGAAGGAAGGTACAAGTACATGTTCCTGCATTTATGCTTACCAACAGGGTACTGTATGAAATTCTTAAAATTTAGGCAATTCATTTGGGGCACACGGTAATGACATGACAATTCTGCATGGATATATGGACATGACAGCATGCAGTAATTCTGCGTGCTGAGTATACATATGGTGCTGGATAAGTCTTCCCTCATTTCTGTGCTGAGTCAGCTGTTGTGGATGTGAGTAAGGTTTTCCCTTGTCCATGCTAGAGAGTCTGCTGGCCTGATGATTGTACTGTTGTGGTTGCTGATACTACTCTTCTCAAGCTCAAGCTTAAGGTGAGGTCCTGACTGAGCTCTCGGATGTTCAACTTTGCTTCATACAGTAGTTTTCTCATGCACCTTCCTATCATTATACCTCCATGGTGACATCTAAACTGACTTAGGACTACTCATCATAATTATGTGCTGCTCGGTATTATAGCAGACCAGCTACCTTCATATCCATTAGTGTTCACATTGCTTGTTCAGCCTGTAGCTGTCAAGTGTGTTGCTAGTCTCGTCCCCAGACCAAATTTTTCGTGTGTGCCCTGCGGCCTCGTCGAAGATAGGGTCTGAACACATTCACTGGGGAAACTACGTAGTCCCTAATTATAAAGTGTATTGGCATGTTATTGTACCAATCAGATCGCTCAGGTAAAGTAAATTATGTTGTACATCAATCACAGATAGCCAGCTTGCAGATTTTTTGGTGCCAAACTACTGGTAGCTGATAATGTAATTAACACCTACAATTACTGACCGTGTATGTCAACTGGCCCCAGTTTTCCTAGTGAAAGTGTCCAGACCCTATTTTTGTCCGCAGGGTGCGTGAAAAATTTGGTCTTGGGGATGAGATTAGTGTGTAGCTGGATGTCAGTGTACCACATTCATTTGGAGGAGTGGTGACATGTTCTACACATACCTGAGTCATTTAGCAATTAACAAAAGTCTGGGCATTGGCATTGGAACATGCAGGGCTAGATTTCTTTGTTTCCTTCTCTACCTCAGGAATGGGAGTTTCTGGAAACAGAACATTTTCTTGGCTTACACTATCATTCCAGTTGCCAGTTGGATTGCATATAAATACTACATCCAAAAGAACATAGCAGTACCTGAGCACTGTCAAGGAGTGATTTAGCACCCGTGAATATTATCTGTACATTTTGTATTTGTACCAGTACATTACCTAGCCTCGTTCCCAGGCCACTCCCAGATTTTATTTTGCAGCTGTGGAGAGAAATTGATTTTTCTCCACGGCTGTAAGATAAAATCTGGGAGAGGCCTGGGAACGAGGCTATACATTACCCACGTATGCAGTATGTATGACGATAAATTGTATATGAGCAGTGTATTGAGTATAATTTTATTGTGATTAGATCATACTCATCATCATAGTACAGATCTAAAATAAATATGCACACACAAATAAACAGAGTTGATGAGCTTATAAACTGATGTTCAGAACACCCACTTCAGTTAGGACAGAGAACAACATGAACATAGCATAGGTGTACAGGAGCACAACTGCATATCCCCTGTAGTGGACGAGATCCATACATTATATCAAAGGCTGGGCAACTTTACTTATGAATAAAACCTATCAGATAATCATAAATACGCATAATTAGCTCAGTTTCTGTATACTTACTTTGGAGGACGGAACCTAAAGATAGGGAAGAGGACTGCACTGCCCACAAGGCAGATGCCCAGGAAGATCCAGGCCAGCTTCACATGGACATACTTTTCTTCACGGATGTTAAATCTGAAAACCATGTTGGGCTCTTGAGTCAATATCCTGACCTGCAGGTCATTAGAAGAGGTCAGCCAGTATGTGAGCCCAGCATGCAGTACATATAGCTTTAATCATTATGAGCTTGGTATATAGTCAGATGTAGTTGCCCAATATGTTAGTAAACCCCCAGTGTCAAATGATGATCACCTATACAGATTCAGGGGATGGCACTATGTATAAAGTGCAAAGTGATGGAGCTGCCCCTCCATAGATTTACGTCATAACTTATCAGCAGTTGAAGCCATGATGGAGACATTCCTACTTGCTAGATATTAAAAGAAAGTCTTTGTTCTTCATGCAGACAGTTAGTTCCTTCATAGCCTATTCCTTTATATGTCTCCACTTTTGTTGTTGGCTATAGATCTATCCCTGCTAGGGTTGTTCAGCTATGATGATATAAATGTTCAAGGATCGAGCCTCATTCCCCCTTTGGCAACCAGATCAACTATGTTTTAATAGCTTACCAGTAGTGCAATGCTAAGGCCAATGACATTGCTCAGCAATGGAGCACCAAAGCAGGACCCAATTGCCATCTCTGGTTTCCCAGACCTAGCAACCACTGTGTCAGCCACCAAGTCTGCCACTGAATTGCCAATGGCCAGCACCGTCAGCCCTAAGATAGCTGTGTTCATTGAGATGAAGTAATAATTTTGACCAAGTTGGTTACAGCATTCAACTGTGGACCAAATATATCCATGATCCACCTTTAAACAGTACGTACATGTACTATAATCAGACACTCGGTCTTCACCGTAGTCCATGTAAGTTAACAGGCAGCAATCAATCAGCAGCACGTTGTTCTTTCTTATTTGTTTGTTTTAATTCTCTCTCACCTGTGCTGATGCCAAACAGTACACCAAGAGCCTGAAGGACACTGACAATCTCATTAGCCAAGACATTGAGCCAGGCAATGGACAAGGCAAAGGCCCCTATCATCAGCACATATTGCATAACACGGTTGGGAGGTCTCTTGGAACTCAGAACAATGAACAGGAAGACACAGAGCATAATTGCTGTATGGAGATTCAGGCAATAAATTTAATTTTGTAATTATTTGAGACAAGATTTGGTATAAACACTATATGACTATACTGAATGCTTGTCTGTGAACATCTTGCCTTAGATGGCAATATAAACACAATGAGGCAAATATACAGGAAAACAAAAAGCTGGGTGTGGGACTGAAGCATTCACTACCACCTATTCTAGCCTCATACCCAGGCCACGTGGGAGAAGAGAGACGTTTCCTCCCACGTGGCCTGGGTACGAGGCTACACCTACTCAGGCAATTGTAAGGGCTGGTGGTCATTCAGTGGTTGTAGCGAGCAGTGCCAGTTCAAGCCAGGAGGAGCCCTTGGGTTTGATCCCCAGTGACTGCCGGCTTTTCACTTTTCACTCTTTTCACCTCATCACATGTCTTTATTTACCTGCTAGGATCAACAGCACACAGAGAGGCAGTTTGGAATTGCCCACATTCATGCCATATCCTGCCCAGCCCCTAAACACAACCAGCAAGAACAATGCCATTGGTACAGGACAGAAGACAGTGAAAAAGAAGTGCAGTTTTGACCAGCAGCTATCCTACAGTGTAGAGGAGAGGGTAAGGGAATGGATTAATGCATGCTTCCACCACATTTCCATATAACTAGGGGAATGTAGAACATTGAGGGGCGAGCGTGAGAAAGCAATGTACTACAGCATTGACTGTTATGTAGCTACGGCTTTACTGCCAGTGAAGTATCAGATCACAGCACACAGGCCATTCATGCATGGCATGTAGCTAAGACGAGGTTTGTAACTCTATACTGTCTACAAAAGTGCTCAATTGTCATGGTTGCAGAGAAGAGAAGAGCTTTTCATGGGGTAATTATGAAACATGGTAAAACTTCTGTTCGTTTACTCCTTCATTAATTATGAAACACTACTGGCCATCTCTATACACACCCTTGTATTTTCAACATGCTAATATAATTATGGTAGTGCACTAACATGGTAGCAGTGTGGAACAGTGAGCCAGCGCAGAAGACTGAAAGGCCACTCCACCAGCCACTGGAATTTTACTCCGATGTGCTTGCCTCTTGGCTGCAGAGGTGTGGAGAAACACTATATGGACAGTTTTATATCATAGTAGTACATTGCTTGTGATTACAGCCTTCACAAAAAGTCATTGCATGTCTGCAAATATCAATAATCATGGTTTAGAAAGCACAGCATCTTGTTGTAAGCTCCTAGGTTTAGTATTCTCAGTTTGAGGTCATCTCCACTTCCACAGTGAAAGTATAATAAAGCTTAACAATGTACATAGGCATGCACATGTTCTTCAAACTGACTAATTTGGTAGTCTTACTATTACTACTAATGCTACTACTACCATGGCATACCCAAGTAAGACCACTGAGAGAAAGTTTGCTGCGCTTCTTCACATTCAGACTCTCTTCATCCTTGATGATCTTTGCAACCTCTGAAAACGTAACGAAACAAACTAAGTTAAGTATGGTGGTGTGTAAGAACCTCCTTGCAAGGTCAGCAAGCGTTGTCTTGTGAGGTATGTTCACTACCTATACAACTGCTTACTAATTAAAGTGGTGGATTTCAGGATGGTTTTTGAAGCAATTTGAAAGTGCCACTGGATATAGAGTTCAATAAGCCCTCCATTCTAGTAACCTATTTTGGTTGTGACTGCCCTGCTCTGTACTTCCTCCCAAATGCACAGTTTCATAAGGAACACATATGTAGCCATGAGTGCATTCTGAGTGTCCTATCTCATCCTGGGTTTCAGTAATGATGTCTTTGGTGTTCCTATAATCAGCTTGTTTCCCGACCAGCAAAGGCAGTAAGAGGAGAGATATAAGTGCCTCCTATAGCACCTGTCATCTTACCATCTCTTAGTAGTGGTTTCTTTTCAGCCACACCTTTCTGGATTTTGATAGATCTTCCAATCTCTGAAGCAACAGTTGATAATGGCATAATATAAGGACTATTTGGTTGACAACACTATTAGCAAAAACATACCCTCTTGTAACAGTGGCTTCGGAGCAATAGCAGCACCTTCATCAACTTTGATGGACTTTGCAACCTCTGTAAGGGACAGTATACAAGTGGTGGTTCAATTCAATATGCATTCTACCGGATACTTACCTTCATGTAGCAATGGTGTAACATCGGAATCTCCTGATGAGTTTTTATGCCATAAAACTACTACTCCATAGCGGATCTGCTTTCCCAGGTTCTTCTTCTTCAACTGAGTCTGTGAGTACAAACAAGCATCAAACATCATAGATGTGTACTGATGGATGGGCACAAACAGTACACTGTAGGTATAGCGAGAGCCTGTATGGTTCTAACTTCTATGTATCTGTTTCTTTTAAACTTAAAATTGTTATACACATGAAAAGAGTAATACCTAAATGCATACTTATGTGTATATGTACGCATATAGCACACTGCCATACAAACTCATCTAAAACTAGTCTCGTTCCCAGGCTCCACCCATGCACGAGAGCCTGGGGATGGGGCTAATGTTAAACTTACTCTGACAAAGCTGAGGATGATTACCACTGCAATGTATACCACATAGATGAGTGGAAAGAGTGCAGCTTCCACCAGGTATACCTGCATGAGGAGTGAACTCAACTACCAGTGTATGTACTGCAAGGTGTTCCATGTACAGAGCTAAGAAGAGGTAGCTACAACAAAGATTAAATAACTGTTAACGTATGTAATGTATGAATATAGCAGTCTTTTCTCAAGCTTGTTACAGACGCAGAACTTCAATTAGCACAGCCTAAGCCTTTTCTCCCAGTACTACACATTAAGAGGTTTCTACCATTTAGTTTGCACATTCTATCCAATCACAAGCTTCTAAAAGGCTACATATCATAGGCCATCCAGAAACTTGGCACCATAACTAAAAACTTATGGTAATGCTTTACCGTGCCATCATATGCTACAGCAATGATGATAGCAAGGACAACCATATATGCAAGTATATCTCGCATGACATCAATCTTATCTGCAGAGAAGGAGGAAAGAGAGACCGCTGTGTACATGAGGGTGGACAAGAAATTAATATGGACTTTAAACTGCTTAACATTATATTAAGCACAGTCACATGCATATGGACTTCACTGACTGTGCAAGTCCTATGATGAGCTCCTAGATGCCCCTCCCTCCCTCCACACACACACACACACACACACACACACACACACACACACACACACACACACACACACACACACACACACACACACATGCACTGCTGTAGCAATGATTTCACTTGTAGCTAGAGGTGTCAAGACCATCTCCATGGCAACTAGATATATCAACTCTTGCAACAATACAGAATGCTGTACTAGCCAAATAGTGTATATACTCACAATGTCAAGTCATGTGCTTGTTAGTTGTAATACTCACCAATCTTGAATGGAACAGTAGTGGCAAGAATCACTGTTCCCAGCACCACTGTTGTAATGAATATCCCAGCACCCATCAAGGATCTGTATGATGTTTGTACATAGCCTAATTCAGGATTCAGCTTGAACCATCATGTCATGGCTAACTTGTACTTCTACTACACTCATTATAAGCACTCAGGGAGTGAATATGGAGGTATACTGTGATAAAGAAGCTTGCTCACCCTAGTACAAGTGCAAGATCACCATCCTCCAGTGCTGACAGTGAAACAAATATGTCTGGAGCACCTGTGGAACACAACAGAAAACAGTTACTTCTTCGCTATTCACTAAGATTGCTCTACTTACATCGGATGATAGCTCTGCCTCCAATTCATACTGAGTGGAATCTTCTATGTTCATTTCTAAACACTGCTACCTCCGATTTCCAGCCTCAACTATGCAATCATGCATTTGTTTGTCATGCTTTGTGCTCAACAAACCAGTTTCAGCACGTACTGCTAGCTAGTGTCGTGCTTGAATACATAAAACTATGTAAACACACTCTTATTTACACAAGCTATGTGCTACCAATGTGTGATTGTGCGTAATATTTTCAAAGACAATTCCATGATACATTTACACACACTATACAATGGACATACTGACCATTTCCGAGAGCCAGCAGGGTTATTCCTGCAATGCTAGGAGGGAGTTCTAGCTTGTCTGCCAGCATTGTCAGAGGTGGTACAAAGAAGTAATCAACCTGAAGTGTATAGAATGTATGTATTCAATAAGGGGGATTGTTCCCAATTTAGCAAGGTCAGTGGATAACATCAACATCTGCATTATTCCCAAAGATAGATACAAAACTATCACTCTAATTCGTGCACTAACCATCCACATACATTTACACACAATGCATAGATACACACATGTACACACACTCCTATAGTTAGCTACATCAAGAGTTGGGATCCATATGTAGCTAGCTCTGAGTATCTAGTTACAAGCAATGTAAATGTTCCTCACGGTTGTTGAGAGAAGGGAGAGAAGATAGAACAGCCAAATTATTAGAAGGATGTATGCAAGGGGCTGCAACAGAAAATCACAAAGCCTGCGTAACAGTGTGTATGGCACAACATGCAACAATGCATAGCTATAGAGGAGGACGAGTAATATGGGTGTATTCAGATATAGTTGTTTGAGGTCAGATATTAACACTTGGTAAATCATAGCTGGCCATCTCTCTTTACTGATTGGAGTAGGGCTGACCTGAAAGAGGGCATGCAACAAGCAATATTGCAAGCTACAGCCCTTTTTTGGAAAGGCAAGTTCTGGTCATGCTGTGCCTGATGAGTTGCTGCCAACGGTGTCAGCAGTTGTGTAATGACATGCTAACATCCACATTGTAAATGCTATTCCATGATCATGCATGGTGTATACCCGTATATTATTATGTTGGAAGAACATGAATCTGATTGGTCATGCCAGCAATTTGGGGGGACTACTCAGGGGTCGACCTCTCTATACAAAAGGCATGGCTCATGAGACTGGCTAGTTGTTTGCATGTGTTATCCTTGTTTAATTGAAAATATAAATCATTTAAAGCTCACTTGAACATCTTTGAGATAGCACATGATTATCTCGAGGTAGGGAATAAGTTCGTGCTTGTCCTGACAATTTTCCCGGACGTATTCACAGCTGTTGTTGTACCCAGGAGGAGGGTGGTGAACGTCAACACACTCCGACTCATTGCTAGGCTCGCCGGATGCACTGCCCAAGTCTGAAGATAGCAAATGTCTTCTCATGTATTTACTATCATCAACTCCAATGTCAGTTTTCCTCCTTGCAATGACGTTCCTCGACCAGGCTCGTTTGTACAGGGACTCTGGCTCCACGTCCAGCCAAGAGACTCCATGTGCTTGTGTAGGCACGTCTGTGGCAGTGGCCACGTACATCATAGCTCCCATGCACAGAAGGAACCACCAGCATGTAGCCATACCTTGTCGATTAGTTTCACTTCGCATGCGGTAATTACGATCCGCCCCGCCCCCATATACTTACGACACCTGGGAAACCGCAAAGTCGATCGTAAATGCTCGGCACAATAGCTACGCAACTCTATGATAGCAGACCACTATGTTAGTCCACAGTGTTTCGTTTACGTATCTCTCACTCATTAGCGCACGAGGTTGATGGAAAGATGTCACATGCTTCGATGTCCCCTATCGCTATGAAATCATGAATGTAGAAAAATAATTCATTGCTAGACTGGCATGTACTATAGGCTTGTATTCTACATTGCAGTCAAGTAGATAGGTGATGGTACTATATAACATAATAATAGAGCAACATACTTCACAATAAAAAGAGAATAAATTGGAGCTAATGATTGTATATCACTGGTTCAGTTTAAAGGTTCACTGGAAAGACACCTGATTCATACAGCACAGCAACCAAGACAAACACTACATATATGAGCATGAGCACCACTCCACAAGGTCTGTAGAAAGACGGCATTGCTGATTAAAATCAACCTGCAACTATTCATGCTCATCTCTAAACCTATCGTCACATTCAAATCTAGCTATAGCGTCATATAGTTACGTGACATAAAAATTAATGCTAAGAATGAAGCTATGTCATCCTTACAATGTGTGCATTACTATAGACTACAGCATCAGTGATAAAGGTGGTAGCTACCTTGGAGGAGAAAATTTGAAGGCTGGAAACAGAATGATGCACCCTACAAGAGAGATACCAAGGAAAATCCAGGCAAGTTTGACTTGTGCATACTCGGGGGTGTGGATGTGGAACCTGTATGGCTCACCATGGTTGTACACTGCAATCTTAATCTGTGAATAGAAGATGTACAATCCACAATACAATTATGAATAGCTACCTTGGTATAGTCTTCTGCAGGCACAGTGCACTATAAATGCTTGCAGACATAGTTACCATGTTGGCTTACAAGACTATGTAGCTATGTACTAGCATGAAATATAACAACATACACAACAATACTGTTAAATAATACTAGTAGTGTATAAAAGAAATTATGAATGGTGGGCTTTGACTCACAACAACCTGCAGGTAGCTATATACACTGTGTGACAATAGCTTAAACTACTCACAATCATAGCGACGCTGAGTCCTATGACATGACTGAGAAGTGGAGACCCAAAGCAAGAAGCAAATGCCATCTCAGGTTTCCCAGCTCTGGCAACTAATGTGTCTGCCACCCAGTCTGCAACACAGTTGCCCAGAGCCAGCACAGTCAATCCAAGGATAGCTGAGGTGGAACAGTCCCAGTTTAGAGTACCATACAGATGTAGTTAGCAATGTACGTTACCAGTGTATGTTTTGACATACCTGTGTCTATACCCAGAAGTAGTCCAAATGATCTCAGAACACTGACAACCTCATTGGCTACAATGTTCAACCATATAATGGACATGAGAAATGTGAAAGGTACAAGCACCCACTGAATACTCCAGTGAGGAGGCTTCTTTGAACTGAGCACCAGGAAGAGAAGGACAGAAACAGCCACTCCTATAAGAGGTAGAATCAAATATTGATGTAGTACTCTGAAAACCAATGCCACAATCTTGTAGCTATTTGCTACATGTGTAAAGTTAAAATAATGCCTTAGCTAGCTATTGCATATCGACAGATGCAGAGATTCTCTTGGTTAGCTGGTATTCATAATTATGTGGTTTCTTCAATTCCAACCAGTGTTTCGACTACAATGGCATAGTCTTCTTCAGGGCACAGACTTATGGCATTATATTTGAAATGTTTGCAATTGATGATATTTTGATTAGAGAATTCTGGTTGGAATTGAAGAAACCACATAATCATACAGAGACCTACCTACCTATCGCAGCTAGTATAGCTGCAAGAGGCACCTTGCCTATGAAAATGGTGAAACCTTCCCAACCTTTGACAGCAAGCAACATCAGCATGGTCATGAGAACTGGGGAGATGGCAGCAAATACATAGTGCCACCTGCTCCACTGACCATTCTGCAGGAGATATGAAACATTGAATCATGGGCACTGCTGTGAGTAAGAGTACCTAGATGCAATAAGAATCCATGCACTCCAGAAACAGTAACTATCTACACTTACATAGCCAAACGGTGGAACTGACATCCAGCGAAGTAAGCTAAATGGCCACTGCACAAACCATAAGACTTTCACAACAATGTTAGAACCACTGGGCTGAGCAAGAAGAAGAGACAGCATATACACAAAAACTATGACCACCACTAATGCTTTAGGAAGAGTATTATTATATACAGGAGCTTTGAACCTCCGCAGATGCTAGAATTTTGAAATACAATCCTATCATGGTATGGAGGCAGCTGAATACTGTTTCTCATAACCAATACTCAGTGGAAAGAGGGTTTTCTGTGACCAACTTGGGATTGGAAACCTTGCTATGTAAATGAAGAGAAGGTTATCTGTTACCAACTTGAGCTCGGAAAATAACTTGCCGACGTTTCGACTGAATGCTCCAGTCGTCATCAGGGCAAAAGGGTGGCTGATGATGACTGCAGCATTCAGTCGAAACGTCTGGAAGTTATTTTCCGAGCTCAAGTTGGTAACAGATAACCTTCTCTTCATTTATGCAGAAGCCAACTGGGAAGCCGCTGAAAACTTGCTACGTAAAGTTTTGACTAATAGTTTCAGTCATCATCAGGGCAAAAGTGAAGACTTGTTGCTTTTGTTATGAAGGTTACACCTACCCATGTCAGGCCATGTAGCACTGTCCTCTTTGCAGTGATTGTCTCCTTGTCTGCCAAAGGCTTGGTTTCATCATCATTGTCTTTTTGAGTGTCATCTTCATCTCCTTTTTTGACAACTGATGGAAGATTGCACCTACATCATGGTACAAATGCAGATCTACAGCAAAATTTAGTGTACAACTCACATTTCATTGGTAGAGATCGTTGAAGGGAAGAGGAAGTGCTGTCTTTGACTTCATCATATAGTGTTTCTTCATCAATAGTATTATTAGTTTGTGATCTCTTCTTCCACCAAGCCTTGTATTGGGAAGTGTGTGTGTGTGTGTGTGTGTGTGTGTGTTTAAGAGTCTTCCTGTTAAGGAGATTGGCAGGGAACATGTCCATTGCACCATGAGTCAGTGAAGATGAGATACTTAATTTTGGTTACTTATTCCTTTTGGGGGGTCTTGCATGTGTGTGATATTGCTGAATAATGTAATGTAAAGCTCGTTACTATGGGAGTATCACAGCAGTAACTACATATTCGACTGTTCCGCCATTTCCAGTTCACAGTTTTCTTTTTGCTGGTCATCAGGGGAGTTCCCAGTCTGATCTTTGCACAAACACAGGTTTCGGCTCCTTTAAACTCCCGACCTGTGGATGGCTACAGAAAGGGCGGAGCCACTCCCATATGTACATGGAGTCCAGCTCATGCTGCATGTGGGCTTGGAACATGTAGGCTCACTACATGCGATCTTACACATGCTTTGAGTCATCGGTCTTATGGTAGCTAGATGGCTATAGACTGTCACAGCTATTTGACTTTTAACTTGAATCTCTGAGAATCAAATGAGTACTTGAACTATTGTTTTTGTTTGCAGACCAGCAAAATGAAAGTAGTAGCAATGCCAGAAGTATACTTCTATGACCTATCTCTTAGGAAGGCAATGGATGCTGCTAGATTCTTCTCTTTAGTTGATCTCTCTTCTTTCTCTTCTACATGTGACTGACCTTTTCTCATGATGTCATAGGTAGGCTATGATATGATTGTTAATTGGTTGGGTGGGATTACTAATTGTTATCTACAAGTTGTGTGACTTATCTAATTTTGGTTAATGTTGTTACGTGGACTCAGAGAGAGAGAGAGAGAGAGAGATAGTGTGTGTGTGTGCACGTGTGTGTGTGCATGCGTGTAGTGTGTGTGTGTGTGTGTGTGTGTGTGTGCACGTGTGTGTGTGCATGCATGTAGTGTGTGTGTGTGTGTGTGTGTGTGTGTTTGTTAGATGTTGCTTAGCAACCAAAACTTTGTACTTGAATAACACGGAGTAGAATGGGTGGAGGTGATTATGGGTGTGGCAGTGGGTTGCTAGGGGTAACATCTAACAAATAAGTTACATTCCCCAGACAGAACAGCATTCGCCCTTCGGGCTCATGCTGCTCCGTCTGGGGAACGTAACTATTATGTGTGTGTGTGTGTGTGTGTGTGTGTGTGTGCACGTGCGTGCATGCGTGCGTGTGTGTGTGTGTGTGTGTGTGTGTGCACGTGCGTGCATGCGTGCGTGTGTGTGTGTGTGTGTGTGTGTCTGCAGCTACAAGAACTACTCACCCACAGTTGTATAGTCACAGCTATGAAGGCTAGAGACCAAAGCTAGTCTGCATGAAGTAGTGTCACTATATTAAATAGCTACGATAATTGATCATGTGTAGCTGCTGATAATTCAAAGCATATATCTCATGTGTTTCCACACCATGGTCATAAATTGTAAGTATGAACAGAAGGAGCTAAATCTTACTGCACAGTGACTCTGTGTATTTTGTACACTTGTGAGTTGTCAACACAACATTCAGTGCAGTAAGCTACACAACCTACCCTTGCATAGCTGATGAAAATCACAACGGTGATGTAAGCAAGGTAAAGTAGTGGGAATATACAAGCTTCAAGCAGATAAACCTGAAGGAAAAAGTGTGATATGCTGTTGCCTAGCTATTCATCTTACACACAAAACTACCTTGCTGCAAAGTCAAACTACAATAAAGGATAATAACAATTACCTGAGCGCATGCTAAGCCTAATTTTGTTTTCAGGGAGATGTGGTTCGTTGATTGTTCATGGATACTCATGCATGTCTATCACTATGGAACGTACTAAATTGTCTTGTACAAACCTGCATAGTTAAGATGGAGCCACGAAGCATCTTGCATTATTCGATCATTGTTTGATAGTCTTAACACAGTATTGGTTACCACAGTGATGGTCTTAGCTGGCAATGAATACAGTTTACTTACAGCTGTATAATTATGACATCTATACTGTACAACAGAACTGTTGCAAAGTGCAAAGTTCAACACTACTAGAAAAGTCTTACCTTTCCATCGATAGCAACTGCAACCACGGTGCTGACCACAATCATAAATGCCACAACGTCCCGTATGAAGTCAATCTTATCTGCACAGTGGGAGCAAGCACACATATAGCCAGACCTGCCACAGTAGTAGCCTTGTTCTCAGACCTACACCACTAGCTTTGCTTGAGGAAGGCCACATCCCATGAATGACATGATCTGTGCTTAGCTCAAGATTCTCATTCCCCATTGCAGTGTGTGGATGTCCATTCATCTAAATATCTAATTTCATCTTCCTGGTATATGATCTTCCTGGTATTAGCCAGTGCTCACCAATGTTGAAGGGCCTAGCTTTAGTGACAATAATGACGGAGCCAATCACAACAGTAGTGATGAAGATACCTGCACCTGCAAGCGA